>CM052541.1:107542867-107785105 GCA_028533065.1 Trachops cirrhosus
TTATTTCTCCTTTGGTTTTAAATGATAGCCTTGCTGGGCAAAGTGGCCTTGGTTGTAGGTCCTCACTTTTCAACACCTTGAATATTTCACACCACCCCCTTCTGTCCTGAAATGTTTCTGTTGAGAAATCAGATGACAGTCTAATTGGTGCTCCCTTGTAGGTAATTACAGGCTTTTCTCTTGTGGCTTTTAAGATTCTCTCCTTGTCTTTAAACCTTGTCATTTCAATTATGATGTGTCTAGGTATAGTCCTCTTTGGGCCCAACTTGTTTGGGACTCTGTACTTCCTGGACTTGTGTGTCTTTTTCATTCACCTGACTAGGAAAGTTTTTGGTCATTATTTCCTCAAGTAGGTTCTCAATCCCTTGCTTGCTCTCTTCTCCTTCTGGTATTCCCATGATGGAGATATTGTTACACTTCATGTTGTCCAAAATATTTCTTAAGCTTTCCTCATTTTTTAAAATTTTTTTTTCTTTTTGTTGCTCTTCCTGGGTGTTTTTTCTACTTTGTCTTCCAAATAACTGTTTCGATCCTCTACTTCATCTATCCTACCGTTTACTACTTCCTGGGTATTGTTTATTTCAGATATGGCCTTCTTTATTTTTGACTGGTCCTTTTTTATTGTTTCTATGTATTTTTATGCTGTTGAGTATCTTTATAATCATCGGCCTAAACCCTTTATCTGATAAATTGCTTGCCTTCATTTTATCTAATTCTTATTCTGGAAAATTCTCTTGTTGTTTCACTTTGGGTCTGTTTTTTCTTCACATTTTGGCTGCTTTGTACTTTTTGCCTTAGTTGTTAAACTAGTCAGTAATATAGCGCCAAGCTGTAATCAGCAGCCTAACTTGAGCACCATAGGGTGGGGGCAGAGTAATTTCTATGGGTGGGGCTATTGCTTCCCCTAATGGTGAAATCACTTAGAGAGAAGTGCTCCATCTGAGAAAGATTGTTTCTGCAGTATAGGGAATGACTCAGCACAAGGATCCTGGTGGCTGTTCCTTCAGTTCTGTTCCTAAAACTGCTAACCCCAGGCTCTCCTCAAGTGTCTCTAGTCTACTCAGCCTTCCCTCTGCCAGAGTCCAGGGTAAGTGGTTGCAAATGAAATTGTGTGCATTGGCCCTTTAAGAGGCCCTCTGAGTCTCCAGCTGTCTCTCCCTGGCAGACAGGAACCCTGCCACTATTCACTGCTGGGTATTATGTGTTCCTTTCTGGCTCTGGTGCTGTAGGCTGGGGAGCCCAGCTCGGGGTTTAGACCCAAACTTCTCAGTGGGAACCCCATGGCCACTGAAATATCCCTCTTGAACTTCAGCTGCCACCTGTGGGAGCCCAGCCAGCCCTCTTGTATCTCTTATATCTCCTCTATACTTCCTATCAGTGTTGTGGTGAAGTGGTTACTTCTGTCTGTCTTTAGTTATAAGGCTTCTCTCTAGCTAGTGTTCAATTGATTATTCAGGATGATTTCTCTATAATTTAGTTGTAATTCTGATTAGTCCTGGGAGGAGGTTGTTGTAGCTTCCATTTAATCCTCTGCCATCCTGGATTTACCCCTTTCCTACTTGTAATAATCATTTTAATTCACTTTCACAACCCCCCTTTAAAAACTTTTATTCCAAGAGTAACTGCACATAAATATCCTCAGTTTATACTTTCTTTACTTCCTCTTACCTTTAATATACAGGCATTAAATTTCTTTTGCTGAGGACAGCCTTCTTAATGTCTCATTTTCATAGTTTATTTTCTTTGACAGCTTTTATTAGGGCTATATTAGTTTGAAAGGATACCTGTGGAGACTCCTCATAAACCTATTGTCTGCAAAAGCTTTATTACTTGCAGTTTGGGTCAACCAATTGCTTTTCATGTCACTTGAAGAGTAGTTCTTAATCTTTAGCATGCAATAGAATTACCAGAAGAGCTTATTAAAACACAGGTTGCTGGGCTCTGCTCCCCAGATTCTGATTTGGTGAGCTGGTTGGGCTCATGGATTTGCATTTCTAACAGATTCCCAGTGGATGGTGGCCTGAGGACCACACTTTAAATTGCACTGGCTTATGTAACCTTTTCTTGTTCAGAAGACTTTTGATCTTAATTAAGTTGACTTTTCCATATGCTTAGCTACTTGTGTCTCCAAATTTTTTCCTATTTGTTATCTAATATGCATCCTCCTGCATTAATTACTTCTACTTTCAGTCCATTTGAAACTCACATTATGACTTATTTACATAGAAAAACTTCTCATGACATGGAAAATTAAGTACATATGGCCCTCTGTCATTATTAAAATTATGCAATTTTATGGGTACAAAGAAGGGAAATGCTGCCATAACGAAAGGTGTGAACTGAACATACATTTAATCTTTACTCGAATATGCCCTCTGAGTTTTCCTCAGCTCCCAGGCTGTTGACTATTCTGTGAAGGGATCAGAGACTCCTTCAGTTAGTGCCTTGAATGTTGATGCTAATGATACCACATCACACCAAGAAAGTTTGAAAAGAAGTTTGTTATTCACACAAATGACTTCTAGGGAGAGAAGGACCCCACAAGCTGGTCCAGAACTGCTTTAAGGTAGTTCTTTAAGGCATCAGTTTTACTTTGAATTGTGGCTGGGAGGTGGTGCCTATGTGAGGGTTTCCACATGTGGGATAGGATTTGGTGATTAGAACTTCTTTGGAAGGGGGTGGACAGGGACAGGGAGACCAAGAGAGAGAAAGAGAGAAGGCTTTCTTAGCAACTTGTCCAGATGTAGAGCAAAAAGCCAAGGGGTTGGTGTTGAATTTGAGAGCTGTGTGTGCTGAACATCACAGGTGAAGTCAGACTCTGTTACAAAGACTTATTGGGTCAAAGTCCTTGCCACTCAGCCTCTAATTTTTTCACAAGTATTTTAAACATCTGGTAATACAATGCAAGTTAATTGATTTCAGGATAAACTTTTCCATCATTTGAAAAATACAGAATCTGATGAAGTCCATAAAATGATGTTGGAGCACTTTAACTGTAGAAAAGTACATTGATAAGTGAGAATTTGCCAGAGCCAAATAACTTAGAAGTTGAAACAAAAAAGAAAGGTAAAAAAATGATGCCATAAAATATATTTTATAAAAGAATGATTTTGTATATGCACTTTAGGAAACAATTTGACAATTTTTATAAGGTTAAATATATATCTACAATATTATTCAGAAATTCCATTGCTAGATATTTGTGTATGAGAATGAGGATATATAACCATACTTGACATTGTTCATACATGTTTTTATCAGCTTTATTCATGAGGCAAAAAACCTGAAGATCTAGGAAATGTCCATTACCTGGTGAATGGGTAAACAAAAATTGTGGTATAGCCATATAACAGAATATTACTCATTGATAAAAAAGAAGAAACTGCTGATATATGCCATAATGCAGATGAATCTCAAAAATATTATGCTGTGTTAAATATGTCAGACACAAAGAGCTCATCCCATATAATTTTATTTATATGAAATTCTGGAACAGATAAAAATACCTACACTTCTAAACAAGATCAGTAGTTGCCTGTGACAGGTGAATAGAGCAGGAAATGAATGCAAATTGGCAGAGGCAGTTTTTTGGTGGTGGTAGAAATGTCGATCATGGTGGTGGTTACATAGCTACATGTATTTGTCAAGACTCAATGAACTGCATACTTAAAACAGATGTATTGATGGAAATTATACCTCAGTCAATTTGATTGCAACAAAGGAATTAAGAGAACCCCTTAGGAAAATGATGGCAATATTAAATATTGAAGAAGAAAAATGGTTGGGAGCAGGGATAGGTTGAAATGGAGAATGAGGGAGAGGGGTTGTCCAGGGTGACTTCCAGATTTAGGGCTTGCAGACTGGAGGAACGGTGGTGCCATTCTCTAGGAGAGGAGACAGTTAAGGAGAATCTGTTTTGAAGAAAGGATCATGAGGCTGACCTTGGATCAAGCAAATGTGAATTTACTTTTTTATATCCAAGGGGACATATTATATAGGCTTTTTCTGTGCATCTTCAAAAGTAAAATGACTTTCATTTTTGACATGCATCATTATTTTAGGTACTTCTTAAAAGGAAAAAATGACATCAATTTGCACATTCACCTGAATTTTAGAAGCGTTAAGTGTGAAAACTTATGTCTTAGAATTGATGATATAAGATAGATATTAAGGTCTGGTATTAAAAAAATAATCTTTAGATTCAACACTATAGATTTGGCAAATGAATAGAAATAGAGGCAATAAAAGAAAAATTCTTTTGTCTTCTGTTCTACTCACAACGTTTCTGACACTGATGCAGGGAGACCTGATCAGATTACTGGGGAGGAGTAAGGAGGGGCCATGGGAGGAGGTTTCATGAGGCAATGATAAACAGTCTAGCACAGGATTGGCTGAGCAGGTGAACACCTCCAGAGTGCATGAAATTATGGGCCAGAAGATTTAAAATAAAAAGAGGGCAGTGGCCGGCTCTTGGGCACTCTTCCTTGAGGATGCTTGTATGATTGTGTGGCAGCTGTCTGCATTTGCCAATGGACAGTGTTTTGGAGGGGAAGGAACTCAGAGTGCAGCCTAGGATTGGGCTGGCCTGGCAAAGTGTGGCAGGGTTATGCTTTTTTGGGTGTCCTGGATAGAACAGGCTCTGAGACAGAAGCCTGCCATTATTCCAAAATTGTGTAACTTTTGTATTTTAGGTTTAGTTTGTAAACAAACCCTATAGAAATAAGATAATTAAAAACTAATGGGGAAAATGATAGGAAAACTCAATTTAGCCTTAACTGGTAGGTTTAAATGTTTAAAGCTGAAACTGAAGAGTTAAAGAGTTTACTCTGAGTTGATGGGCTTAAGTGACTAATGCATGTGGAAAGCAGTTATTGCAAAATTGTGTAGCTTTTGAATAAAGACTTTTCCTTTTTCACCAAACCTCTGCCTCTGGAATTTTGCCTAGAGGCTGGTGACGGGCAGCAGGGCCCCACTTCCTGTTTGGTAACAGCATCAAGTATTTTTTTTCCCTACACCAACCAATTCTCCAACTCTCACCAGTGTGTGTTCTCTACAATTAAATTATGATACTAATTACCTGGAGTTAATGCAGGCCACCCAGGGTTAAGGAATCAGGGCCGTAGGTTTTCCCTCATTTTAGATGCCAGTTGCAAGTCCCAGGTGTGTCCTCTACATCTGACTAACCAGTTATTAATCAGGAGTTCCCACAACTCTCACTTCAGGTTTCATAATTTGCTATAATGGGTTGTAGAATTCAAAAAAGCAATTATTGTGCTGACTGGTTTATTATAAAGAATTTAATAAAGGGTAGAAATAAACAGCCAGAAGAAGAGGTACACAGGGAATGGTCTGGAAGGGTCCTTAGCTCAGGAGCTTCTGTCTCCATGGAGCTGGGGTGCACCATCCGTCTGGAACGTGCCTGTGTTCACTCCCTGGGAGCTCCCCAATCCCACAGTTTAGAGATTTTTATGTAGGCTTCATCATGGAGGCACGACTGTTTATTAACTCTGTCTCCAGCCCTTCTCCCCTTCTGGGAGTATGGGGGGTGGGGCCAAAAGCTCTGAGCTTCTAATTATACTTACTTAGTCTTTCTGGTGACCATCCCCCATCCAGAAGCCCACCAAGAGTCATCTCATTAGAGCAAAAGATGCTCCAATTGTCCAGAAAATTCCAGGGGATTCAGAAGCTCTTTGTAATACACTTCTGTCACCCCCATCATTCAGGAGGTTACAAGGATTCTAGGAGTTAGAAACCAGGGACAGAGACCACATACATATTGATACATCACAGGAGGAAACTTGAAGACACTCCCTCTCTTCATTTAATGTCTTCGCAGATTAGGAAGGCAGAGAAGCCTGGAGTGATTGTTCAGGTCAATTGTACACTATTGTCTAGGGAATTTTATCTACTCAGTTCCTCCTTCCACAAAGCACTGTGAGATGTTTTCCCTAGATTCTAGGTGGTGGGAGGGGGTCCCTACTCCCCTGTCAGAATCCAGGAGCTCAATGAGAAATTCAGGAAAGAAACAAATTTTGGGAGAGGAGATGATGGTATTCACTATCTCATTCTGTAAGAAAGGAGCTTCGTTAGTGAAAAGATGGGGTCATGGCCTCCTATTTATTCAACCAGATGGTCACCTGTCTCACTGCTGTGATTTCTCCTTCACAGCTGCCCTTGATGTTCCTGTTAACAGAATAGCCGTGCATAAAGGGTGCTCACAGCTCGCCCTACTAAGGATGCCCAGCTCATTGATTCTATGTGGTTACTGTAGATTTTCTTTCAACCCTTTATGTTTGCTTATGTTTGAAGGTAATTCATCTTTAAAGTCACTTTCTCATGTGACCTTGGTCAGGGAAAGAAGGAGTGTAAGAAACCGAGTTTGGATCTCAGTTATTTTATTTTATTTTATCTTAATTTTTTTATTGTTCTTCAATTACAGTTGCCCCCATTTCCCCCCTACTATTCTCCCCTGCCCTGCCCACCCCCTACCTCCCACATTCAATCTTCTCCCTGCATTGTCTTTGTTCATGGGTTCTTTATACGTGTTTCAAATTTATCCTTCCCCAAACTAAAAATTGAACTGCCTTTTGACCCAGCAATTCTACTGCTGGAATTATACCCTAAGAATCCTGAAATACCAATTCAAAAGAACCTATGCACCCCAATGTTCATAGCAGTACAATTTACAATAGCCAAGGGCTGGAAACAGCCTAAATGCTCATCAGTAATGAGTGGATCAAAAAACTGTGGTTCATTTACACAATGGAATCCTACACAGCATAAAGAAAGAAGGAACTCCTACCCTTTGCGACAACATGGATGGAACTGGAGAGCATTATGCTAAGTGAAATAAGTCAGGTGATAAAAGACAAATACCATATGATCTCACCTATAAGTGGAACCTAATTAACAAAAGAAACAAGTGAGCAAAATATAACCAGAGATATGGAAATAAAGAACCAATTGATAGTGACCAGAGGGGAGGAGGGTTAACAAGGATCTCAGTTATTTTAAATGGTTGGTACCACTGAGCAGGAGGGTGGTATTCTCATTTCATTGTAGATAGAACTAGTTTAGAAATTAGGAGTGGAAAATTTCTGCAAGCAAACAGAAAGAAAACAGGAGCTGAAATCAGGACTGGTGAGCAGTAAACATAATCAGACACTTAGAAATAAAGCTCTACTTGAGCTGCCAAAGGATTGCACATCAGGGAGAGTTAGGAGGCCAGGCTTGCTCAGCAGCTTGTGGTTATTAGTAGGTATTCACTGAGTATGCTCATGTTAAGCGTGTGTTTCAGGGAAAACTCTTCAGGGAGGAGCTGATATCTGAATAAAGATAAGATAGGCTCACATAAATTAATAGAGAAAGGGCACTGCCTTTGAGAGAGACTGTCTGGGATTCAATAATTAGAGTGAAAGAATATTTTCTAGGTTAAACAATATGGATCCTTAAAAGGAAATTTAGATTCTTCTTTTCAAGTCCACCTGTAGTGCAGCACCTCTAAGAAATGTTTCTGCCAAGGTGTTAAAGGCAGCCTGGTGGCTCTACGTGGTGTTAGAGCAATGCCAGCGGCCTCGGGCAGGGTTCCTGCAGCCACCATGGTGAGAAAAGAGCTGAGGGAAACAGCAGTGGATGGGACTTAAATGAGTAGAAGAACATGGCCGTGCATTTACCTTAAACTTAAGTGTACAGGCTTAGAGCTCAGAGTTAAGCTTGAAGAAAAAGGAGAAATATAAGCGTGTGTGGAAAACTACAGGGGTTGGAGAAGAAAAAAACTGCCTAAGTAAATTTGAAAATGATATTTTAACTGGTTACTACAAGGCTAAAGGCAAAATGATCTGTGATGCAGACACTGGCCCACAGTGTCTGCATCATTATGGATGAAATGAGATGTTCACACAGACTGCAGAGTCCGGTGGAAGAAAAGGGACAGCGTGACTTTTCTGTCAAGGGGAGCAAAAGCTGCAGTCTCCACCATGACAGGCCTTTATTGGGTTTTTCCTCTCATTACATTATGGTCCTCATTTACTATGCACAGGTTCACTTACAGAAAACAAAGGAGCCAATGCTGCTAATCACATCACAGAAGAGGGATATTTGCAAATGAAAAGGCAAAAGTTGTTGAACCAGTTACACTCATCCTTGGAAGGTTTAGCATGGATTTTAGGAAGTAACTTTGCAGTAAATGTCCTCATTTCAGGGTGAGGGAGTTTTAGCAAAAAGCAAGACTCAAAGCGGCCTAGGTACATTGCAGGCCTGATTCCCCACAGGAGAACCTATCCATGAGCATGGGTCCTGTGCGTCTCCAAGTGGGAGATGGGCCCATGCCACACAGAATGATCTACTACAGATCTGTATGAAAGTACTATAATCTGGTTAATACATTTATTTGTCACAGGGAGATGGGTTAGCAATCCTGAAGCTACTTTATGCATATACAAGGGCTATGCAAATAAGTACGTATGTCATAGGTAATGATAGCTGAGTTTCACTGATGGTGAATGATGGTGATGAATGTGAGATGTCAGAGAAAAAGTTGCAAATAAGGAAAAGAGAAAGGCCAAATTATCTATGTAATGTTGAATTAGAATCAGATACATTAGCATGAACTCATGGGGTACTCAAACCTATACAGATAGAGAAAGAAATAGAGATGTTTAGTATATGCACATTTATTAAAATTATATTTTATAGCTTTGTCCAATAAGAGGGCCTAGTAAAAATGATACCGTAACAGCAATGAGGACAACTAGTACCCAGATCTTGATTTGTAAACACTATATATATTCTTAAGTAAAAGAATCAAGGCTCCTTGGAGAAGTCAGACACAGAAGATACAAAATAATTTTAGATATACTGTGGTGTCAGAAAGTAAGAAGGGCACAAAAAGGATGAAAGCTCCTCCAAAAGGTACAAAGTGAAAGAGCTCCTACTGTCCAAAGGTGGAACAATCGGAGCAACAAAGCAACGCTAATGCTGAACTGTAGGCCATAGAGGAAATTTAGTACCCATGAATCAAAACTGATTAATAAATAATTGCACAAATAAATGGGGGAGAGAAATAGCTCTTCTTATAGAAGAATTTCAATTAATAAAGGTAAATTAAAATGTTATAAAAATAGAAAATCCCCTTAGGCAAACAATACAGTAATAATTGTTTCAGATATCATCTATGTGGATGTTAAACTAGTGAGTAAAGATTTGAGAAGAAACAGGATATTTGCTTAGTCTCAGAGTATCTTCTCCAAGATATTTATTACTTACAAAGGGAAAAATAGTAACTTTCCATGGAGAAAGCATTCTAATCAAGAGATCAAGGTTAACACAAGCAGCAATAAGACTTTGACATTGACATTGACATTGTATGTTGTGTACTTCTGACATAATCTACAGAGAGGGACATATCAGTTCTGTATTATTCTTATTTTTTATTAAATACTTTTGAATTTTATTGTTGTTCAAGTACAGTTGTCTACAGTTACCCTCTACCACTCTAGCCATCCCCACCTGCCCGCTCTGTTTCCACCCCCCTTGTTATTGTCCATGTGTCCTTTATAGTTGTTCCTGTAAACCCTTCACCCTTTCCCCCCATTATCTCCTCCCTTGTCCCCTCTGGTCACTTTCAGTTTGTTCTTAACTTAAAAGTCTTTGGTTATTCTTGAAAAAAATATGTGTTATCTCAATCTAATCATGGTACAACAGCTGAAAAACCCAAACTGAGGGACAATATGCAAAATAACTAGTCAGTGATCTTCTAATGTACCAAGATATATGAGACAGAAGGAAAAGCTAAGCTCTTGTCACAGCTTGAGGGAGACTAAGAAGGTGTGACAACTAAATCCAATGAATGTGTGATTCTGAATTCATTCTGGCAAAGAAAAAGAACATTGTGTGAATTTCAAATAAGGTGTGTAATTCAGTTAACTACTAGAATGTGACCTTGTTAATTTCCTGTCTCTGACAACTGTGGTATGATTATATAAGGTGTGAAGAGTAGTGTAGGCTATGGATATGTGGGAATTCTCTGTATTATTTCTGTAATTTTTTTCTATTCCTAAAACTATTTTAAAAGAAAACAAAAAAGACAATGCATATGCACAGAAAAGGTGGTGAAAGATTCTAATCTGTAGCATTCAAGGTGCTGATTGCAGTAGGAAAAATGTTTTAAAGCCTTTATTATGGAAGAGAGAAGGTAATTAGGTCCCATTGAACATGGAAAATAATAGATAGCTTCTGTCATAACAGGGGCTCAATAAATGTTAAATGAGTGAATGGTGAGAGAACTTTTAAAATGTCTTATAACAAGATAAATCAAGGATCTGCCACCATAGTAATGATTCAAAGATTTTTTGATAAATGAATAAAATGTATAGAAAATGTCTTTATTATATAAAACAAAGTAGAAAGATTCATGCTTCATGTAAGCCTTAAGCAGGAGCACAGAACAAGACAAAAGTACCATATCCTTTACCATCCCTGTAGTGTGAGGCGCCTCTGTTTAATATTTGAGACCCAAGAGAAATTATCATTAATCATCCAGAGTAAATAGTCCTGCTCATTGAGATATTCTAGAGAAATGGTTTGCATTACTTGTTAATTGAATGTTGAATGAATGAACAATCCAGAGACCTAAAGTGGGTTTACTTCTAAATTATACACCATGATATTTTTGGTCAATTTTGCATATTTAAAAAAATTTTAACTGTATTTTTTCCATTCCCATTTAGTTCCCTTATACCCCTCTACCCCTCATAATCACAACACTTTATCCATGTCCATGAGTCCTTTTTGCTTTCTGCTCAATCTTCCCACCCTCAACTCCCCCCACCCTTAGCTGTCATCCTGCTCTCTATCTATGATTCTGTGTCTATTTTGCTTACTAGTTCAGTTTGTTCATTAGATTACACATATGTGTGAAATCACATGACATATGTCTTTCTCTGACTGGCTTATTTCACTTAGCATAATGTTCTCTAGGTCCATCTATAGTGTCGCAAAGGGTGAAATTTTCTACTTCTTTTTACAGCTGAGTAGTATTCCATTGTGGTTTTAATTTGCATTTCTCTGATGATTAGTGATGTTGAATATCTTTTCATATGTCTATTGGTCATCCATATATACTCTTTGGAGAAGTGTCTGTTCAGGTCCTTTGCCCATTTATTTAATTTGGTCGTCTGTTTTTTTGGTGCTGAGTTTTGTAGTTCTTTATAAATTTTGGATATTAACCCCTTATCAGATGTATTGGCAAATATGCTCTCCCATTCTGTGGTCTGTATTTTTCTTTTGTTGATGTTTTCCTTTGCTGTGAAAAAACTTTTTAGTTTGATGTAGTCCAATTTGTTTATTTTTCTTTTGTTTGCCTTGCCTAGGGAGATATATTCAATAAAATATTGGTATGAGCAATGTCTGAGATTTTGCTGCTTATGTTTTCTTCTATGATTTTTATAATTTTGGGTCTAACATTTAATTCTTTAATCTATTTTGAATTCATCCTTGTGTATGGTGTAAAAAAGGTAGTCTAGTTTCATTTTTCTGAATGAATCTGTCCAATTTTCCCAATACCATTTATTAAATAAACTATGATTAGCCCATTGTATGTGTTTGTTTCCTCTGCTGAATATTATGGTAATTGGCTATAAAGGTGTGGATTTATTTCTGGGCTTTGTATATTGTTCCATTGATCTAAAATCCTCAAAAAAATATTAGCAAACCAAATACATCAATACATTAGAAAGGTCATACACCATGATCAAGGGGGATTTATCTCAGGAATGCAAGGTTGGTGCAACATTCACAAATTAATAAATATGATTCACCATATAAACAAAATGATCATATCAATAGATGCAGAAAAAGCATTGATAAAACCCAGCGCTGATTTATGATAAAAACAAATAAGTGGAAGCATATACTGTGTTCATAGAGAGGAATAATTAACATATTAAAATGTCCATACTACCCAAAGCAATCTACTGATTCAACACAATTCCTATCAAGATTCCAATGAGGTTTTTAACAGAACTAGAACAAATATTTCAAAAATTTATGTGGAACTACAAAAGGCCCCACATAGCAATAGTGATCCTGAGAAAGAACAAAGTTGGAGGAATCGTGCTACCTAATATCAACCTATACTATAAGGTCATAGTAATCAAAACAGCATGGTTCTGGCATAAAAACAGACACAAAGATCAATTTTGTATTTTTGAGCCGATGCTCCCACTAATCTTTCAGGTTTTCATCTAAAAGGAAAAAATGCTTATTTTTCCAGAATGTACCTATTATTAATATTTCTTCTACCTAGGAAGGATCTCAAATTTGACAATAAAATATAACCATAGAATAACAAACTTTTAGTAGATGTCTAGATCCAGCCATATTAGGCTTTGGGGTACATACAAGTATTTTAACTTTTCAATTTTTCCTTACCATACTAGTTTAAATGGTATTATATATTTATGTGTATGAAGTACTTTTACTCATTCCTTATTACCAATGTTGTTACAGTTATGGCTTCCATTAAAAGTAAAATAAAAACTTTAATACCATAAATATTTTAATATTTTAAATTCAGTTATGGAGGCTGAGGTACAATTTTTTTATATAGCATTTTCATTCTACCTAACTCTATTAATGTATTTCACACACCTTTAGGACACATGATCATTTAAGCATGTAATTTTCATAATGCTAACTGAATGGAAATCGTGACTCAGATTGAGATAGTATGATTGATGAGTTATATTAAATGCGTTTCAAATGCGTCTTCTTGTTTCAGCCAGATAGCATAGTTTTTCCAAGTTGTTCTTTAAGGCAGTCTCTTATCTTTTCCTCTTGCCATTTTCGCAATAACTTTGTAATGCCTTCTCTTCAGTTTCTCTTTTTTTCTTTTTTTTTTTTTAAGATTTTATTTATTTATCTTCAGAGGGGAAGGGAAGGAGAGAGGGAGAGAAATATCAATGTATGGTTGCTTCCTGTGCATTCCCTACTGCGAACTGGCCTGCAACCCAGGCATGTGCCCTGACTGGGAATCGAACCGTGATCTCTTGGTTCACAGGCCCGCGCTTAATCCACTAAGCTACACCAGCCAGGGCTTTTTTTCTTTTTTTTTTAATGAACTAAGATTACAGGAATTCTGAGAATGTAAGAAAACAAATCATTATTCATATATGTAAACTACAACTATTAATGAAATGTGCCTAGGCATTTATTTAATAAAACAATTTATCTAACCTTATGGTGTTTGAATTATCATTCTTCTTGCAAAACAGTAACTTTTATAATAATGTGAACATATTTGCATTCTAAGTTCTTGCTATTTGTCTATAATTATTTTAAAATATTTCAATGTGTTACTTTTAATTTATACCCTAGGAATTGTTAGTTAACCCTCAATGTCACTTTACTTAGAATACAAAATTTGGGATAGAGTGTGAGATGCTATTTAGAGTTCAACAATGTCAGAAATGGCTCCTAGCCAAAATTTTCAATGACCATATGTTTATCAACAATCAATGTCAGTGAGTTCCTTAATTAGTATAATGGATAAAGAAATAGTTTTGCTGGCTAAAAATATTGTGCACACATTCTCAGTAAAAGTGTAGGGGGTTCCAGGTAGTAACACATGTGGCTGGGGATGGTTCCCTAGGCTTAGAATCTGACCAGGTCCTGACATGAGAACATTGCAGCGCTGGGCTTTCCCACATTGCTCATAGAAGGTGACTGCTTCGTGCCTGAAAGCTCAGATTATTGAGACTGCACTGAATTTGCAAAATAGGATGAGAGACTGTTTTTGTATCAGTTTATATTGTGTACACGCTGGAATTTGTGATTTGCTTTCATTGTCATAGATGAATACAGTATTGGAACATTACTGGAGGCTATACATATACTGAAAGGAACATAATAATATACATGACCAAACTGAATTTTACCGGTTTGCAGCACCAAAAGCCCTATCTTGAAATACAAAAGATGCAATTTCATGAGTATATGAAACACATATTATGTAATAAGGAAAGCCAATCTTTTAAAATTTATTGTTATTTAAATACTATCATGTGTAAAACACTTTACTTGGTGCCTTCTTGTATTCTAAGATATCCATCTTAGACATGAATGTATAACAAGCCCAGGCTGCAACTAAAAGAGAGGAAGTGATGGCACCCTGGAAGAGAGATGACATTTATAACAGTTTTCTGTCTAGAGTTATGTGTTAAAGCTAACATTATCTAGTGCAAGATGGGACACCTATTTTCCAAGGATTAAAAAAAATCCTTTCAAAATTATTTGCTGCCTTTGTGCCTGTGCCAAGATGATAGGAAAAAATCAACTGTTTCAGTCAAGCTCAGGCACCTGATATCATCAAGAAAAATATTCTAATCACATTGCAAACAAAGCTCTAGTGACTATTACTTCCCTCTCATAATATTAAATTGATCAGGAGTAAAGTGGTTACTCATAGCTGATTTTCTATTCATCCTTACCTACCTGCACCATTCTAACCACAGTTTAACCTCTATCTTCTAATAATTTAAACCCCTGGCAAGTTCCCTGAAGGCATTAATTTTGAGAAATGGGGACATACTTTGACAGGAATTTTTCTTGTAAGTTAATGGGATGTATATTTTTGAAAAGATAAAAATGCCAAGGTCTTATAAAATAGCATAATTAATCTCTCCCATCAAAATGAGGATAGTCATAGATTTCTGTTATGGAACTGGAAATCTGTAATTGAACAAGAGTATAAATGACTCTTTTTCCGCCTTGCCAGGAATATCTTTGGAGCTATGAATTTTACCAGTATACCTTTTTACTCAGGTAAGACATTTTATATTTCTGTTAGTAAAATTTTAAAATCCATGATTGCTGATAATTATTACATGATTTGTTTTCATCTAGCCCATGTTGATTTGCCAGAAGTTTTGGAATAGACTTGGAGTATGAGGATAAATCTAAATGGCAAAGCTCTAACACAGGCTTATTTTCATTTCTTATTATTTTTTAATCATCACCCAAGGATATGTTTATTGATTTTAGAGAGAGAGGATGGGGGGGGAGAGAGAGAGAGAGAAGGAGAAACATTGATGTGCACAATATTTTTAGCCAACAAGAATATTTCTTTATCCATTATGCTAATTAATAAACTCAGTGGCATTGATTGTTGATAAACATATATTAGTTAAAAATTTTGGTTAGGAGCCACTTCTGAAATTGTTGAAGTTTAAATAGCATCTCACACTCTGTCCCAACTTTTGGTGTACGGAATACACCAGGGTGGCCAGGGATAACACAGGTTTGTGTGTGTGTGTGTGTGTGTGTGTGTGCGCAAGCTTGCATTTGAGAAATGAGAACACTTTAGTGAAGTTTTTGCAATGAATGTTTAGTATACATGATATTTTATCCCAAAGTAAAGTGCTGGTTAAGCTATACTTAGAAATAGACATTTTCTTAGAGTTATATTGCATTTTAGCAGAAATTTGCTTTCCATATTAACTCTAGACTTAATATAAAATGTATGGTTGGTACATAAAGGGTCTTAACAATGTACTTAGAAATATGTAATGCTGGGATATTCCCCCGAGAGTGGCTGTCGGAGACATTGCCAGATGTCTTCTTGTCTTTCTTCATTAGAATGACTACAGCGGTTCATCTTCAGATTAGACACATCATCTCCCTTGATGTTTTTGTTTTTTCTTTTCCAGGAGTTATTAAATAGAAAGCCCTGATTACTGTGTAAATTAGTTTTAGAAATATATAACTAGAGCATACGAAGCAGGATGTACAGACCATAGAGCTCTAGATTCATTCTCCTTTCTATGTCTTGATGAAAACTGAAAGAATAGAATAATTTCTTACAGAAATGAAAACATAATAGATTGTCTGTTAAAAGAATATTTCAGATGCTTAAAGGCACTATTTTATCTCCATGGTATAGAAATGATCTATGGACTTATCACTGCATCTTACTCTTAAGTATGTTTTATAAGACCTACACATTGTAATCCAATCTGGCTCAACCAGAAATGCCATGAATATAAGCTCATCCATTTAGAATTGTTATGTGGCATTGTGCAGTGCTCTCTGATTTGCTACCACTCTTTGAACTTATCAAAAGTAGAGATGTTGTAGCTCTGGAAATGTAAATGAATGAAAGATGCTACATTCTATTAACTAAAACATTTTCTTTACCTCTAGATTATTAAAGCATATGAAATTCATTTGGGCAATAGCTTTATAAATTATAGACTGTTGGGCATATACATGATAACTATTATTTTCTGTTATACAAGTCTTGAAGATTCTGATTGGCCCAGAGCTAACATTTGGAAGACTTAAGCATCCACATGATGCAGACCAGCAAAAAGCCATTGTTAAAAGACTGGTTGGACAATACTAAGTCTTCTCTGAATCAGAGAGCTTTTAAGATGAATACTACTTTTGGGACCATATGATCCAATTTTGTGTTTAAATAATGTATATGGTAAATTCGGGCAGCTGAGCCAAAGTCTACATTTTAAATCATGCAATATTTGAAAACCTTGCTTAAGTAAAACAAATACAGAGAATATGGATGTGTAGATACTCATTCGTCTCTTTAGCATGCATTTCCTTACTGAATTGTGTTCTTCAATCAGTTTTTCACTTTTTTTTTATACAGAGAAAACATGAATTAACACAAAGGACTAGATTGTCAAATTAGACTTTGAGATCTTATGCAGTATTAGACTTTACTAATCATTTAAATGGTTCAAGTAACCAAAAGCACAGGCAGTGCAGGACACTTAGGCTTATCAAGTTTTCAGGTTGTTAATCTAAAATATATGCAATTTTTTTCATTAACCTCATAAAGCTGGAAAAATATATGTAAATTATACTAAATGTGATATATGGTTGCATTTTAATATATTTGATATGCTACAGAATGAAGTGCTGAAAAAATGATTTTCCTTAATAGCATGATGGCCAGGAAAATACTATCTTGATTATGTGTCAAATTATAACTTTTTCTTTAAGTCTAATAAACCTTCCTTTCTTCTTTTATTTTTAAATTTTATTGAATTTAAATTATCAACAGCGTGAATGGAACTGGAGAGCATTGTGCTAAGCGAAATAAGCCAGGTGGTGAAAGACAAATATCATATGATCTCACCTATAAGTGAAAACTAATCAACGAAACAACAAGCAAGGAAAATATAACCAGAGACATTGAAATGAAGAACAACTGACTGTGACCTGAGGGGAAGGGGGAGAGGACCAATGGGGGAAAATGGGGGAAGGGCCATCAAGGAGAATGTATGGAGGACATATGGACAGAGTGAAGGGGTGGTGGGTTCCAGGGTGGGAGGTGGGGATGGGTGGAGTAGGGGGAACATGGTGGGGGGAGAATGGAGACAACCGTACTTGAACAACAATAAAAAAATTATAAAAAAAGAAAAAAATTTGTTCAGTGACAATGATTAATAAAATTACATAGGTTTCAGGTGTACAATTCTATAATAAATCATCTGTATGCTGCATGTGTGTTCACCACCCAAAGTCAAGTCTCTTTCCCTTACCATTTATTCTCCCTTTACCCTCTTCTACCTCTCCCACCCGACTTTCCCTCTGGTAATCACCATACTATTGTCTGTATCTATAAGGTTTTTTTTTTTTTTTTTTTTTTTTTTTGCTTAGTACCTTCACTTTTTTTACCTAGGCCCCTAAGCCCTCTCTACTCTGACAGCTATCAGTCTGTTCTTTGTATCTATGAGTTTGTTTCTACTTTGTTAGCTTATTTTGTTCATTAGATTACACACATAAGTGAAATGATATGGTATTTGTCTTTCTCTGGCTGGCTGAATAACCACCCTTTTCTTTTTATGGAAAAAGGTAAAAAATCTTATCTTTGAAACTAAGACTGCTAAACTCAGACTGTCTTTAAAAAACACACATTTCTCATATACCTTCTTAGTAAAGGAGATGTTAATGATAGGGATGAACTAATACTGAAATTAGTACATCTGACCCACAAAAAGAAGTTAAGCAAACTTTAATAGTCTAAGAAGTTTGGCTCTTATGGCTCTCTACTTCTAGAAGAAACTATCAGAATAATGTAGAAAGGTATTAGATCAGAAAAGGTAATCATAGTGTTAATGTAGTCACTTTTACTTTTGTAATGGAACTGCAGGAGGGATTAAAATTGGGTTTTTCCATCACAGTTTTATGAAATGCAAAATAAAATATGTCTCATCTAATTTTTTCATCTAATACACCACTCATGAAGAAGATGATTTCTCTGGTCCTAGAAAAAAATCTACTATGTGGACAGTGATCAAAAATACATATATGAGGGTACTTAGTACTAGTATTTGTTATTATGTTGGTTATATTATTACATTTAACTTTTTGGAAAGAATTATTTAGTAAATATTTTGGTAAACCTTTCATTGGAAAATTTCTCCTGTCTTGAAAATGGGTTTCTGAAAAGAATATATTTATTCAGTTGTCTCATTTTTAAATTCAAAGCCATTACTTCCTTAGAAATGTATCACTATCTTTCAGGTTGCTAATGGGAAATTTTGCAGGTCAACAAAATATATCAAAATGGTGTATTTTGGGGAAGGAATGTAGGAAAACATTAGTGTAGTGGAAATGAAATCATTGTGATAGACTCTGCCACAACTCACAATATTCATTCTTTCTATCTTGCTTATGAAGAGAACCAATATTATTAAGACTTAATGATAAAATAAGTTAAAACAAAACAAACTACATTTACTAGTTACTCTATCCAAACCAGGTGAAGGTTCAAGTGCTGGGATTACTTTGCTGATAAAGGGGCTATCAGAACCTTCTTATATATCCTCCTTCCTCCAGCCATGCAGACTGGGGCTAGCGGTGGGATGGTTGTCCTGTGGCCACAAGACTGTCATGGGGTCGAGAGCTCTGTGCTGAGAATGGTGAAGCAGAAAGACAAAAGGAGTGCAGGACACCAAAGATGCTATGGAGCTGCTCCCCCAATCCTGGTCTGCTTATCTTTGGATTTTATGTCATCACATTAACAGAAATCCTTATTTGGTCAAGGTGTTGTAAACAGATTTCAATTAATGTAGCAGATTCCCAGTCCTATCTGATAAATCTATCAAATTCAAAAAATACATATCATAGCTAATTTATTTATGGTAGACAATGATTCATCTCTTAGTATAGGTTCTGAATACATCCTTGCAGAATAGCTGCTTATAAATAACTCTGAATATTTTATTTGTATATAGCCAAAAGGTTGTCTATACAATGCAATGGTAAAAGTTCTAGAAATGTTTGCTTAGGTGTGTATTCAAATTAATATTATGCTAGTTGAAATAAGGTAGTCTGTGAAAGACAAATACCTTATGATTTCACTTATAAGAAGAATCCAATTAACAAAATAAACTAATGAGCAAGACAGAACCAGAGACATGGAAACAGGGAACAGAGTGGCAGCTGCCAGTGGAAAGAAGGGGAAGGGAGTAGTCCACATGTATGAATGACCCATGGACATGGACAATGGTGTGGGGGTTGATTATGGTAACAGGGGTAGGCCTGGTGGAGGAGGGGAAAGGGGAAAAATTGGAACAACTGTAATAGAATAAATAAGAATGAAAAAAAGAAAAAACATTATGTTAACCTAAAAATAAAAGGCCAAAGTGAGAGGCAGGAAGTGTTTATTTGAGATAAAGAATTACAATTCAGAGAAGCAGCGGTTCAGGCAGAAATCGAAATAGTGTTTTGATTATGTGGTAAAAGGCAAGAGGTTTTTAAGAGAAAGGGGAGGAGAATGATTACATGACCAGAAGGCAGGAATTTCTATTGCTTTTCATTAAAAGGAAGAAAAGGAAGAAATTTCTATAGGTGCAGATAAGCTAAGCTATTCTTTAGGCATACCTGTGGTAATAACTCTAAAGAACGTCTTTAATTTTCAGTCCTGGAGTCCAGATGTCTTCCCTGTAAACTTTGCATGCAGTTGTTTGGAACACGTTGCTGCTTCGGCCCAGTCCAAAGGTTATTTTGCTGAGTTAAAACACTCCAAAGTTTGAGAAGTAAGAAGTACAAAGCAGTTCCTTTGGGATGGCGGCTCTTGACACCATTTTGAAGTAACTTTATTTATAGTATTTTTTCCCCAATAATAGCAGATAGATTGGCGTTCACTTATAAACATCAGTCTTTGAAAAGACCTCAAATATGACCATACATGCCTGACTGTCTTTGTTTTATAAATAGCATATATCCAACCACTGTTTTGGGATGGGTTATTATGAGATAGTTGGCAATACCCTCCCTATCTGCGAAGCCCCAGTCTTTATAATGGAGTTTCTCTGTACTTTTCATGTTTGGAGGCATGTGGTGGTATATAATCTATTTTCTGGTGAATATGTTATTGTATAATGTTGCATAAAATGTTAATACTTCCTGGTAGATGCCTGAGATGTATTTACAATAGAATAAAAAATCTAAAGGGGCATTTTGTGTGTCTTTTTAAATGATTTATGGCTGATTTATTTTCTATCCTTTTTCTTAAAATAGCATCTTCAGCTAAATCTTTGGTCTACCTTAATGCACACCTAGCCAGCATCTGGGCCTCAGCTGCTCTGAGAATCTGTTCTCTCATTAAGGATGCGAATGCTCCAGTAGTCACGTGGAGGGAACCTTGGCTGTAGGCAATGGCAGCGAAGGGCAGGATGCCAGGCAGACCAGATAATCAAATGAATCTTTTTTAGTTTCCATTTATCAAACAGGTGGAGATAAAGAGGTTCTACTTGTACGTTCAAAAATTCTCCTTAGGGTTATTTACCTGTGCCTTTGTTCAATGACAGAAAGTTTGCCAATAAAGTCTGTGTTCCAGCAAATAAACTAAAAGCTAAACATTTGTAGATGGCATAGGTACATTTAAACCATTGAAACAACTTTACCAAAATTATAAGCACTGAATAGAGTCATCAAAAATCATCTACCCATAGGATAATAGTATAAACAGTCACATAATTCCAAATTACATTTATGTGTAGTAAACAGTGCATGAAAACGACCTCTTAGGGGGTGTTTGGGAAACATTCAACCCCGGTGGCTTTGCAGCTAGCACTTCATGTATTCTTCTCTTATAACCTTAATTTTTAATTTAACATCCACTGTCTCTTGCTCATCTTGTATCCTATCCACATCCTTCCTTCTAAGGAATTCCTTTTGTATTCTCTCTGGTAGCAATATGTCCAGTTAAATAATTGTTTCTCTCAGATGTGTACACAGCCACAGGTGCATGTCATCCAGTTCTTGCCAGATGAACATTGGTCCTTGACAACATGGCTGAATAGATGTAACAGCTACTTACTTGTAGTTTACCAAGAAAAAAAGTAACCTTATTTTGTTTATTTAAGTTCTTGAAATCTATTTCCATTACTTGCAGCTGAACCTACTGACAGATAGCATTATATTGTTTATCACTACTTACAAACCTACTTGGGTATAGGAAGCACTGAGGAGAAATTGTTCAGGCCAGGAGAATATTTCTGTAGAAAGAAGTTTTCTTTTTAAATGAACTATAATTTTAGAACAAAATTCAAATTTATAAATTGATTCAACTCATAAGGCAAACATTAACACTTAATGGCATGTCTGAAAAGTTTAAAAGTTCATTATTTATTTATTTTTCTTTCTTAGGAAAATAACTGATGGTTAGTTGAGAATTGGGAAGAGGCTAGGACTTCAGTTCATTTGAAGTATAACAATGACTTTTCTAGCTAAGATACTGAGACAAACATATATTATGCTTGAAAATAGAAACCATATTTTGCATTTATTTTGTCCAATGTTTTATATTTTATTATCCTTACTCTGTTCTTGGTTTCCAAGGTTATGATGAAATAACTTACCTTTTTATTTTATAACAAAGAAGTTTATCTTTAAGGCTAGAATTAAGGTATAATTGAGTCAGGAACAAAAAAACACAAAACAAAACCAGAAACTAGACCCAAGAGCTTCATATTTCTTGAGCATTTCAACTTAAGATTCTCATGCCAGACTGAATCATGTTTGAGCAATCTTGTGGTTTTTACAGTTGAATCTAAATCCCCTGAAGTTTGCTATGCATTATTCAGTTTGTCACAGTGCTCACCACTTCTTATTGTCTTACACCTTGGTTCTTGAACTCTGCATCTGATAGATTGCTTATCTCCATTTTGTTCAGTTGTTTTTCTGGAGTTTTGATCTATTTTTGCACTTTGGCCATACTTCTGTGTCTCCTCGTTTTGGCAGCCTCCCTGTGTTTGTTCGTATGTATTAAGTAGAGCTGCTAGGACTTCCTGTCTTAGTAGAATGGCCTACCAAGGATCCAGTGGCATAGTTTACACTATCACTCAAGTTGGGTACTTGAGGTGTGCTCTTTTGTGTGGGCTGAGTACACCCTTCTCTTGTAGTGGAGGCTTGATTGCTGCTGTCAGGTCAATGGGAGGGATTTACCTGGGCCAGTCAGTTGCAAGGACTGCCTGTGACCCCTGACCCCAACGTCTATCCTCTCTGGAGGATCATCTGTGTGGGGGCAGGGTGGTGGTGCTCTGACAGGGTCTGTAACTGTCCATATGGGTGCATAGGCTCTGGGATTTCCCAGGTGGTGCAGGCTAAGGTCAGCCCCTGAACTGCGTTCTGCCTGGGGCCACCCCGTCTGAGCTATAAAGCAATTTGAGAAGGCTGCTACTTGTGCTGGGCTTGGAGATTCCCAGGTAAAGCCAAGTGGTGAATCTAGGTTGGCTGCTGCTAGTGCCAAGCCTGGGGCCACTTATAAGAAGTACAGGGGCTGGAGGCTTACTGAGGCCCACTGTTGCTTGTTTGATAGGATTTTGGGAGTTGTGAAGCATGATCTAAGACCAGCCATTCCTATGGAAAAGTCATGGTTAATAGCTTGGGTGGGCTCATAAATTAGGTGGGACAGAGTCTCATGTGATCTCCAGGGTGGGGCAAACACTGGTAGCCAGGTTGATGGAGTCTCAGATATGGCACCTGCCTGCTGGCTCTATGGCTCTGTTGTTGGAGGGCTTAGAAAAGGGACAATGGCCTCTGACCACCTTTCTGTCTGGGAGAAAGCTGTTTCCTTGCTCCTACTTTGATGTCAGACTCTTCAGTTTTTCCCTGTATGCCAATAGTGGCTTTCAAGCTGCTACCCTGGTGCTGGAGCTCAAAGGAAATGAGTCTGAGTAAATCCGTTTGTGGGTTTTTTAAGGGAAGCTCCTTGGAACTTCAGAAGTTTCTTCCACCAATTCAATCCCTGCTGGATTTTGCAGCTAGAAGTTATGGGAACTTATGTTCCTAGCATTTGAACCCTGGGCTGAGGGGCCTGGTATGGGTCTGGGACTACTTGCTCCTGAGATATCCTTCCTGAATTTTTGTCCACCACACATGGGTGTGGGACAGCCTGTTCTGTATCTCTGCCCCTCCTACCTGTCTGCTTGGATGTGCTTTTTAAAAATCTGTAGTTGTGAGACTTCCGTTCATCTCTATTTTGGACAGTTCTGAGTGATTGTTGTTCTATATTTTAGTTGTAATTTTGATGTGGCAGGAGGCAGGCGGCAAGGAGGCAGGCCTTGTTTACCTATGGTGCCATGTTGACCAGAAGTCCCCTTGAAACTTTTTTTTTATATGCTAAATATTAACTTAATGCAAGATTTCTTTCAGAGTAAAAAGCATGTTTTTAGGAGTTTATACCATTTTTGTTTATACCATTAAATGAGTCTAGCCATTTAATTTTAAGCCCTTTGGCCCTGAGCTATGATATCAGTTCCTAATTTTTAGTCATGGGTTCCTTAGTTGCCTCTTTATGCGTAATAACCTTGAAGATATTTTATAGGATTTCAGAAGGGTGATGGATATTCCCACATTCATTGATTTATTCATTCATTCAATCAATCAAAACATATTTATTGAACATCTATAAAATGTCAGACACTGTGACAGAAAATGGAGATAGAATAAGGGCCTTTAGTGGATCATAGCCTCTTTGCAGTCCAATACACTCAACTTTTTAGATTCTGGCTTCCTTAATTATTAAAAATATAAAATATTCTTATTCTTTCTGGCATTTTCTCCTATATGAAAAAAAATGACCAACCTCCCTTCTTTTGGATCACCTTAGCAAATTTGCAGTGAACAGACTTACTGAGAAGTTTTCAACAACTATTAGTCATTTTAGTGTATGCATAATAAATAAAAACACAAGTAAAATCATCTTATATAAAGAATAAGGAAAAGCCATTATCTAGCAGACATGGAAAGGTGAATATACTTATGATGCTGATGGCACCATACACTATGACCAGCAATACACTGAAAGGAAAATTAATAGTGGATTCCACAAAATATAAAAGGCTGACATTGTTTTATGAGAAACAAACTGCATCCTGAATGGTGTGGCTCAGTTTGTTGTGTGTAGTTATGCAAAGTGAAAGGTCACTGGTTCGATTCCCAGTCAGGGCACATGTCTGGGTTGAGGGTTCAGTCCTTGATTGGGCTGTGTACAAGAGGCAACCAATCAATGTTTCTCTCCTTATCTTTCTCCTTCCCTTCCCCTTTCTCTCTCTTAAAAACAAAAACAAAAAATAAAAACAAAAAGGAAAACAGGCTCTACAATTATAGTTCTGGACAATAAAATTCATTTCTATAGCTATTAAAATAGCACTGATTTTAAACTGTATACTTTTAAAATCCCACTCTATCTCTATTCTTTTCCATTAATTTATGTGCTTTTTTATGCCAGTACCATGCTGTCTTGCTTACTATGGCCTTATACTATAGTTTGATATTAGGTGGCATGATTCCTCCAACTTTTTTCTTCTTTCTCAGGATCTGTGGCCTTTGGGGCCTTTTTTTGTCTCATATATTTGTTCTAGATCTGTGAACTATGTCATTGGAATCTTGATAGGAATTGTATTGAATCTATAAATTGTTTTGGGTAGTATGGACATTTTAATGATGTTAATTCCCTTGCTATCCAGGAACATGGTATGTGCTTCCACTTATTTGTATTTTGTTCAATTTCTTTCTTCAGTGTCTTACAATTTTTGAGTACAGGTCTTTTATATCATTGATTAGGTTTATTCCTAGGTATTCTTTTTGAAGCAGAAATAAACCCGTACTTTTATAGTCAATTAATATTCAACAGGGGAAGCAAGCACATACAATGGGCTAAAGATGGTTTATTCAATAAATGGTGTTGGGAAAATTAGATACATGCAGAAAAGTGAAACTAGAGCACCTTCTTATACCACACACAAGAATAAACTCAAAATGGATCAAAGACTTAATTGTTAGACCCAAAACCATAAAAATCCTAGAAGAGAAAATAGGCAGCAAAATCTCAGACATTGTTCATAGCAATATTTTGTCAGATATATCTTTCAAGGCAAGGGAAACAAAAGAAAAATAAACAAATGGTACTACATCAAACTAAAAAATTTTTGCACAGCAAAGGAAAACATCAAGAAAATAAAAAGACAACCCACAGAATGGGAAAGCATATTCACCAATACATCTGATAAGGGGTTAATATCCAAAATTTATAAAGAACTTACAAAGCTCAACACTAAAAAAACAAACAGCCAAATTAAAAAATGGGCAAAGGACCTGAATAGACACTTTTCCAAAGAGGACATATGAATGGCCAACAGACATATGAAAGGATGCTCAATGTCACTAATCATTAGAGAAATGCAAATTAAAACCATAATGAGATATCATGTCACACCTGTCAGAATGGCTGTCATCAATAAGTCAACAAACAATAAGTGCTGTGAGGATGTGGAGAAAGGGGAACCATTTTGCACTGTTGGTGAGGATGCAGACTGGTGCAGACACTGCGGAAAGCAATATAGAGATACCTCAGAAAATGAAAAATGACTTTGCATTTTGACCCAGCAATCCCACTTCTGGGAATATATCTGAAGGAACCCAAAACACTAATTCAAAAGCACATAGTACCCCTATATTTACATTCACCAAGATACAGAAGTGGCCAAAATGTCCATCAGTAGATAAGTGGATAAAACAACTATGGAGCATTTACATAATAGAATATGACTTGACCATAAAAAGAAGAAAATTTTACTCTTTGCAATAGTATGGATGTACTTGGAGGACAATATGCTAAGTGCAATAAGCCAGTCAGAGAAAGACAAACACCATATTATTTCATTCATGTGTGGAATCTAATGAACAAACTGAACTAATAAGCAAAATAGAAAGAAACTCATACAAAGCTGGATGACAGCTAAGGGGTGGTGGAAGGTCACGGATGGAGGGATTGAGCTTAAAGCAAAAAGGACTCATAGACATGGACAACAGTGTGGGGATTTTGTGGGTGGGAAGGGAGTATAAGGGGACTAAATGGTAATTGAAAAACACAATAAATACAATAAGTATAATAAAACTGGAAAAAAGAATCCCACTCTATGTAACTTAATGTGTTATTGATTATTATGGCAACAAAATTTTTATTTTAAATAAAAATGCTATACTATATTTTATTTTTCAAATACATTAAAATCAAAGTTATAAACAAAAAACCTGGTAAAAGTTGAGAAATTATTACTAGCTCTATGAAACATAAAAACATAGGTTTTATTTTTCTGGAGATTTTTAATTCAGTGCTATTTCCTGAACTTTGCAGAGGAGGTTTTGGGGATCAAAATCATACTTAGTATGGTTTGTAAGTGCAAGCAACAGTACTAATGATATTAGTCTTTGACCTGCAGACATCACAGTGCAGGAGTTTAGGTGGAGATGACTCATGATCAATAGAGTATGTCCCTCTCTGTGTCCCTGGAAAGAAAGCTATTTGGGAGTTCAGTGACCCCGAATTCACTCACCATGAATTTCCAGTCTGTTAATGTGCTGTAAGTGGGAGGCTTCCGAGTTAGATTAATGGAAATTTTTATATTGAGAATTTGGAACAGATGGCCATGCTGTGAAACTGCTTGCACTCAGCCCTATAGACACAGGTTAGACTTGTTGAAACAACCAGGCTTATGAAGGTGTGAGGAAAGTTATATATAGTTCAGCTTTTAAAGACCCAAGAGCTTAAGTTCCAAAAGAAAGTTGTTATTTCCCAACTAGTAGCATGTGTTATATAAAATGTGTTATGTTATGTAATGTGTCAGGTTATATGTGTTATGGCACATTAATTTGGGTCATAAAACAGCTGGTTTAAACAAAGTTAAAGAGGTTAATTGCAGGACTTCTCAGAACACTGGTTATCACAATCAGCTCTGTGTCTCATGAGAGGGAACATATCAATAGTCTTTCCCAATAATTAGTAAGCTCAGAACCCTTTTGATCCATTTAACTGATCTGCCACAAATAATAATTTCAAAAAAACTGATTCAGATTAATAAAGAGAACAACTATTTTTCCTTCTATATCGATCAACTCTAGATAACAATTGTAAAATTAAGTGTGAAACCTAGATTGATCTAAATCACCACATTTTTTATTTTGAAAATAAAGAAATGGAATGAGGTGAGTTAACCAAATGTCAACATTGAGATAGTTTGTATACTATTGATGGTGGAGTGGATAAAGAAGATTATATATATATGTGTGTGAATATGTATGTATATGTGTGTACACACACACACACATACACACAATAGAATACACACACACATACACACAGTAGAATATTATTCAGCCATGAAAGGAAGGGAACAGAGAAGTGGAAGGAAAATCACAAGCATGTCTCTTCATAGTAGCTAGAAGTAAAACAAGCCTTTCAAAAAATAAGTGATTACCAGCGTTGAATGATACTAAGAAATGATTTAGAATAAGGACTGACAAATTTCTTTAAAAATTAGATCACTGTCAAGCAAACTAGGGACTAAAGCAAAGGGCTAGGAAGACTTCCTGATATAAAAATACCCTTATTACTCTGAAAGAATTCTGGCTTTAAGTTAATATGTAATAAAAACATTTTCCCTGAAGTTCTGGTGAAAAGATTATGGGAAAGCTAAACTCTAATATTGTCAAAGTTATTAAATTCTAGGTAATTTTTATTTGAAAAGGTGCTTCAATAATATTATGTAATTTACTGTTCTATATTTACTTTATTAAATTTCATTTTTTATTTGTTTAAGTAAACAAATAAGAATATTTCTACTCCTCATCACTTTTATTAAACTTCAAGTTCAAGTCACTGTCAGCCCTATGTGGGCAGTATATGCTAATAATAGAAAGTACTTTTCTTGACCATTGAATGTTGAATTACTAAACTGAAAAATATAAATTGGTGGCAAACATTTAACAGGAGTAAATGATGGTTAAACATGTACTAGATTCATTCTGTAGTCAGTTATAAAGGAGAAAATAGTGACAGAAGACATTGGACATTGTGAAATTTTAGGTAACAGGGGCTCAGTCTTCTGAAGGGAAGTTGAAAAGGCTTCTAAAATTGTTTTTTTTAGATATTTAGACTCTCAAACCTTTCCTGAATTATACTGCTATATATTCCCCCTTGAATTGTCAGTTTTGGTCAGTGAGTCAGCTAACCCACAAAACATACTTAAAAATTTAAAAAAAGTAATAATTTTGTTTTTCCTAATTGAGTGAAATGACAAATGAGTCAAAGTGACCAGATCAAGACTCAGAAAAAGCCCCCCTCACAACCAAAAGCTGATAGCCTGGGATAATCCTTTTTCCCTTACTATGTGCCACCAATAGCATCATTAAAAAGTACAAATGGTAAATACAAAAAATACAAATGACAATACAAATAATAGAATATGGCCATGAACATACTAGTAAAGAAGGCTATATGTGTGACCTTTACAAAATCACTGAGAAATGAAAGAATCTTGAAGAGAACAGAAAAATATAGTGTTTGAAATATAATTTTGATTGGTCAGTACTCATCATTTAATTTAGCAAGACTCTTCCCTTACCCTAACTCTAATGTTATATAAGCCTATCTAGTCTCTCTTTAAATAACAATCAAATATATGAAATGAGCACCTACTGAAACAAACCCAGAAAAGTGGGCACTTGCTGAATCACACCCAGAAGGCAAGGGGGCAAGAAGTTGCTGTGTTCTTGAGTGATTATGAGAAACAACCATGAGGATGATAGAGAGGTGACAGCTCTGTAAAAATGGCAAATTTTTACAATTGACTCACTTGTATTGAGACTTTGTTTTTTTTCTCTTAAATGATATTTTATTGATTATGCTATTATAGTTGTCCCAATTTTTCCCCCTTGCCTCTCCCCTGACCATTTCTACTCCCTTAGGCAATCCCCACACCTCTGTTCATGCCCAGGGGTCATGCATATAAGTTCTTTGACTACTCCATTCCTGTACGGTAATTTATATCCCCATGGCTATTCTGCGACTACCTATTTGTACTTCATAGTCTCCTCACCTCTTCACCCATTCCCCCACACCCCATCCATCTAGCAATCATCAAAATGCTCTCCGTACTCATGGTTCTGTCTCTGTTCTTCTTTGCTTAGTTTTTTTTTCAGATTCAAATGTTAAAGTCCCTTTTACATTTCATATAATAATGGTTTGGTGATGATGTACTCCTTTAGATTTTCCTTGTCTGGGAAAATCTTTTTCTGCCCTTCAATTCTAAATTACAGTTTTGCTGGTTAGAGCAATCTTGGCTGTAGGTTCCTGCTTTTTATCACTTTGGATATTTCTTGCCAATCCCCTCTAGCCTGCAAAGTTTCTTTTGAGAAATCAGCTGACAGTCTTATGGGAACTCCCTTGTAGGTAACTAACTGCTTTCCTCTTGCTGTTTTTAAGATTCTCTTTATCTGTAAACTTGGTGTTTTAATAATGTGTCTTGGTGTGTGCCTCTGTGTGTCCATCCTGTTTGGGACTCTATGTGCTTCCTGGACTTGCATGTCTATTTCCTTCACCAAATTAGGGAAATTTTCTTTCATTATTTTTTAAGTTTCCAATTTCTTGCTCTTTTTCTTCTCTTTCTAGTACCCCTATGATGGGAATGTAGGACTCTTGAAGTCCCAGAGGATGCTTACACTATCCTCATTTTCTTTGGATTCTTTTTCCTTTTTGTTGTTCTGATTGGTTGTTTTATGTTTCCTTACATTCCATATCATTGTTTTGATTCTTAGTGTCTTCCATTCTACTGTTGATTCCCTGTAAATTGTCCTTCATTTCAGTGAGTATACCCTTCATTTCTGCCTGGCTCCTTTTTATGCTGTTGAGGTCCTCACTCAGTTCCTTGAGCATCCTTATAAACAGTGTTTTGAACTTTGCCTCTGATTGATTGCTTATTTCTATTTTAATAGGTCTTTTTCTGAAGTTTTTCATCTGTTCTTTCATTTGGGCCATGTTTTTTTCTCTTCTCATTTTTGATAGCCTCCCTGTGTTTGTTTCTATATATTAGGTAGAGCTGCTATGACTCCCTGTCTTGGTAGCACGTCCTAATGTAGTAGGTGACCTGCAGGGTCCAGGGGCACAGCCTCCCCAATCACCCAAGCTGGGTACTCAAGGTTTGCCTTCCACGTGGGCTGAGTATACCCTTCTTTTGTAGTTGAAGCTTGATTGGTGTTGGTAGGTCAATGGGAGGGATTTACCAAGGTCAGTCAGCTGCGAGGATTGCCTGTGACTACTGACTACCAACCTCTACCTTCTGTAGAGGACAGCTGTGCAGGTGTAGGGTGGTGGTGTTCTGACATGGCCTGGCAGAACAATGGAGATGATGAGAGTTCCCTGCTTCTCTTGCTACTGCCTCACTCAGTTTTGAGTTGATGGCCTAACACTGTACCACTCTGGGAGAAGGGCCTCTTTAGTCCTAATTCAGAACCAGCCATAAAGCTATGAGACTGTATATGCCCAGGGTTTCTTCACTTCAGCATTATTAACATTTTGTGCTGGATTATTCTTTATTATGGATGTTGTTCAATGCATTGCTGAATGTTTAGCAACATCTCTAGCCTCTTCCTAAAGCTTCCAATAGAAACCTCCTAAATTATGAAAACCAAAAATGCCTCCAAACATTTATAAATGTTCCCTTGGAGATATTTATATAGTAGTCCCTGTTTGAGAACCTCTGTCCTAAACCATGCACAGGAACTACATGAGAAGCAATATAGGAGGTATCTGGGATCATGGGCACCAGGAAAATGGCACTCCCCTGAGGACCTTACATATTTAAATAATTGTACATTTTTGCATCCCATTTTATGTAAGAAACTACTGAAAGCAAATATATAGAGGGAGACATTTTTAAAGTTTGGCTTTTATTTTGCTTCTTCCTGATTACTTAGCTGCTCTGTATCTATTCCTGCCATGATTTCTCTGTGATACATTCAGGAAAATAGATGTTTCATGTTGAGGAAGACCTGTATTGAGAAGAAATGCTAGAGAAACACATATAATTATATTGCCAAAGATGAATATAACTTTACTAATTCTTTCTAATGACAAAATTCTTCCAGAATGGAGAGTGCACCTGAACTATATTATGCTGCTAGTCAACTACAGTTTATTTTGTGTGTAGAGTAACTGGAACTAATATAGAATACTAGTAAGAACTTTTATTTCTATAAAATTTCACACATTAAAAAACTTATGAAGTACATTATAACTTACGACTTTTAATTTCCTATCAAATTGGAGCCATTTTTTGTTTTCTGTTTTAGATGCAGAAGTTAAGGCTCAAAGAAGTTAAGTGAATTGTCCCAGGTTGCGCGCGCGCGCGCGCGTGTGTGTGTGTGTGTGTGTGTGTGTATGTGTGTGTGTGTGTATAGAAGTGGGGGAACAGCTAGGATTTGAATCCACATGTTTAGACAATTTGGTTCATGTTAAGAAATGGCACTGAGTAGAAAGTACTGAGGAAAGTACTGAGTATCTATGTTCATCATCCATATTGGCCTGTAGTTTTCTTTCTTTGTTGTGTCTTTATCTAGTTTTGGGATCAGGGTGATGCTGGTCTCACAAAAAAAGTCGGGGAGCTGCCTACAGGAGAATATAGCAGGAAAATTTCAGATATCCCATGCAACAATATTTTCACCGGTATGTTCCCTAGAGCAAGGGACATAAAGAAAAGAACAAATAAATGGGACTACATTAAATTAAAAAGCTTCTGCATGGCTAAAGAAAGCATCAGCAAAATGAAAAGGGAACCAATTATACAGAAAAATATATTTACCATTGTACCTCAGACAAGGGTTCGATCTCCAGAATGTATAAAGAACTCACATGACTCTACACCAGGAAGACAAAAAATTCAATTAAAAAATGGACAAAGGACCTGAACAGACATTTCTCCAATGAAGACATACAGAGGGCCTAGAAATATATGAAGGGATGCTCAGCATCACTAGCCATCAGAGAGATGCAAATTAAAACCACAATGAGATACTACTTCACACCAGTCAGAATGGCCATTAATAAATCAACAAACAACAAGTGCTGGCAAGGTTGTAGAGAAAAGGGAACCTTAGTGAACGCAGGATGGGAATGCAGACTGGTACAGCCATGGTATAAAACAGTATGGAATTTCCTCAAAAAACTAAAAATGGAGCTGCCTTTTGACCCTGCATTTCTACTGCTGGGATTATATCCTAAGAACCCTGAAACACTAATCCAAAAGCACTTATGCACCCCAGTGTTCATAGTAGCACAATTTACAATAGCCAAGTGTTGGAAGCAGCCTAACTGCCCAACAGTAAATGAATGGATCAAAAAACTATGGTACATTTATACAATGGAATACTATGCAGCAGAAAGAAAAAAGGAGTTTCTACCTTTTGCAACAGCATGGATGGCTCTGGAGAGCATTATGCTAAGTGAAATAAGCCAGGTGGTGAAAGACAATTACCATATGATCTCACCTATAAGTGGAACCTAATCAACAAACAAACAAACAAGTAAAATGGAATCAGAGATATGGAAATGAAGAACAAACTGACAGTAACCAGAGGGGTGGAGGGAAGGGGATAACAGGAGAAAAAAAGTGAAAGGTCTTCAAGGAATATGAATGAAAGACCCATGGACAAAGACAATGGGGTGGAGGATTGAATGTGGGAGTTGGGGGTGGATAGGGCAGGGGAAGAGTAATGGGGGGAAATGGGGACAACTGTGATTGCACAACAATAAAAATAAACTCTATTGATACCCCTCATAAGAAAGTACTGAGGAACAGGATCTTGTAAAAAACAAAAAAAATGAATGATCAATTAGAGTAACAATTTTTAAATAAATGACATGTAAAAAAACTTGAAAATATTTTCTTGATAAGAAAATTAAATTGGCATTTTAAAAATTAAATTTTTGGGGGTGACATTGGTCAATAGAATTATATAGGTTTCAAGTGTATAGTTCTATGATATATCATCTCTATGTTGCATTGTGTCTACCACCCAAAGTCAAAATCTTCCATCACCATGTATTTTAGGTCTTTACCCTTTACTAACTCTTTTGCCCTCCTTCCCCCTGTAAACTACCATATAGTCTTTGTCTATGAGTTTTTGTTCATTTCAAACTGACATTTTATAATCATGGTTGCATTAATAACTTGCTTTATAACTCTCTTTCTTTTCATAGACTTCAAAAGCTAAAAATGTCAGGGCATCTCAGTCTGAATTATTTCAGATTTAGTGGCTAAAAACTAAAAGAATTTTTCCTGTACACAGAGAAATATCATATTCCTCCCCCTCCACCATGTTTAAGTGCTGCAGGGAAATTAAAGGGAGAAAAAAACTGACTTTGCCCTTCGTCTTACTCTTCTGGCAGGAACACAGCAGCAGAGATGTCAAAAGTCATATTCAGCATTTTAGGAAGAAAATTTGTCAGCTGCTAACTGTGGGGAGTAATGGCAGGGTTTGAAATTTGGCAAAATGAAGACTTAGAAATTTGCTGTGAATTTTCCCAGAGTTTAGACAGGAGATGGGAAGCTCCCACAGGGCAAAAAGATGGTGAATCCATCCCAAATGGTCAGTCATGGTGTCTCATGACTTACAGAGTTTAACATAACTCTGCCATTTACCATGAAAATAGTTCAAGGTGTTGTTGAGTGGAAAAAAGGATCACAAAACATGATATTCATTATATGAATTTATTTTATTTTACTATATAGGTATAGTTATGGGCACATTTTTTTTTTCTGAGAAAGAGAGAGTGCAATGAATTTCCAGATGGAAGAGTGAGGATGAAAAAGTTAATCATGGTGCCTATGGAGTAGAGCTGAAGAGTAGGGGGTATGATTTCTACTTTTTTTCTGTTGCCTATCAGTTGTTTCTGAGTTTCTTTGCAACTAACATTTACTACATATGAAAACTGTACATTATTGTTTAACTTATTGATGAGCTATATTAGCTACAAAAGGACATGTACCCTTACCTGACATTTATGTCATCAGAATCCCAGAGAAGAGAGTGGGACTGAACATGTACTCAAAGAAATAATGGCTCCAAAGTCCCCTAACTTGGCAAAATACATAAACCTAGAGGTTCAGGAAACTGAGTCAGTGCTAATAAGATAAATTCAAAGAAATCCATACCAAACTATATCACTGTCAAGCTTCCAACTAAAGACAAAGAAAACAAAATCAGAGAGAGGGTAATGACACCTGGCCTATATATGGGACAAACAATTTGAATAACAGAAGATCCTCATCAGAACCCATGGAGTCCCAAGGAAAGCAGCACAATGTTTTTCATTGCTGAAAGAGAACTGCCAACCTGGAACTCTCCATTCAGTGAAAGTAACCTTTTGGAATGAAGAAGAAATCAAGGTATTTTCAGAAGAAATACAAAGAGAATTTATTGTCAACAGACTAGTTTAAAAAGAATGACTATTTCCCAACACCATTTATTGAATAGACTATCTTTACCCCACTGTATGTTTTTACCTCCTTTGTCAAATATTGACTACAGAGCTGCTGTATTATGTTCCATTGATCTATATGTCTGTTTTTATGCCAGTACCTTGCTATTTTGATTACTATGGCTTTGATTACTATGGTTTGATATCAGGCAGCAGGATTCCTCCAACTTTATTCATCTTTCTCAAGATGGCGGGGGGCTATTTGGGGTCTTTTGTGTTTCCATATAAATTTTTGGAATATTTGTTCTAGTTCTGTGAAATATACCATTGGTATCTTGATAAGAATTGCATTGAATATATAGATTACTTTGGGTATTATAATCATTTTCCTCCTACCCATGAACATGGTATATGCTTCCAAATTTTTGTGTCTTGTTCAATTTCTTTCTTCAGTGTTTTGTAATTTACTATGTATAGGTCTTTTACTACCCTGGTGAAATCTATTCCTAGGTATTTTATTTTTTGAAGCAATTGTAAATGGGATTGTAGTCTTAGTTTTCCTTTCTGATAGCTCATTATTGGTGTGTCAAAATGCAACTGATTTCCAAGTATTTATATCCTACTACTTTACTGAATTTATCAGTTCTAGTAATTTTTTGGTGGAATCTTTAGGGTTCTCTATATACAGTATGATGTCATCTATAAATAATGACAGTTTTAGTTTGTCCTTTTCAGTTTGAATACCTTGTTTATCTTCTTCTTGTCTGATTGCTAAGGAACTTATAAAACTCAAAACCAAAAAAACAAACAATCCAATTAAGAAACAGGTAAAGGAGCTGAATAGACATTTCTCCAAAGAGGACTTACAGATGGCCAAGAGACATATGAAAGGATGCTTAGCATCACTAATCATCAGACAGATGCAAATTAAAACTACAATGAGGTATCTCCTGACACCTGTCAGAATGGCTATCATCAATAAATCAACAAACATGTGTTGGTGAGGATGTGGAGAAAGGGGAACCATTTTGCACTGCTGGTGGGGCTGCAGATTGGTGCAGTCCCTGTGGAAAGCAGTTTGGAGTTACCTCAAAAAGGTAAAAAAAATGAAACTGCCTTGTGATCCAGCAATTCTACTTCTGGGACTATATCCAAAGAAATCTGAAACAGTAATTCGAAAGAATATATGCATCCTATGTTCCTTGCAGCAGTATTTAGAGTGATCACGATTTGAAAGCAGCCCAGGTTCCCATTAGTAGATGAATGAATGGAAAAGCTGTGACACATTTATACAATGGAATACTACACAGCCTTATAATAGAAAGAAATCTTACCTTTTGTGACAGCATGGATATACCTGGAGAGTATTATGCTTAGTGTAATAAACCAGTCAGTGAAAAACAAGTACCATATAATTTAACTTATATGTGGAACCTAATGAATGAAATAAACTAACAAAGTGGAGGCAGAGTCATGGATTCAGAGAACCAACTGACAGCTATCAGAGGGTAGGGCACTGGGGTGGTTCAGAAGGATGAAGGAATTAAGCAAAGAAAAAAAGAAAGATTCATGGACACAGACAACAGTATGGTGATTGTCAGAGAAGTGGGGGAAGGTAGAAGTTAAAGGGGGGATTAATGGTGATGGAAGGAGACCTGATGGGGTGGTAAACACACAATACAATATATAGACGTTGTACTGTAGAACTGTATACCTAAAACCTAGATAATTGTGTTAACCAATGTCAACCCAATAAATTCACTTAAAAATAATAAAAAAATAAAAGAATGACTACAGGAATTACTTTAAAGACAAAGGAAATTATAAAAGCAGGAATCTTGGAATATTAAAAATGAAGAAAAATAATAAAGAAAAGAATAAAAATATGGATAAATATTTTTTCTTTACCTCTTGAGTTTTCTAAATTAGGTGTGATAGTTGAAGCAAAAATTTTAACACTGTATGATGTGGTTGTAAATGTATGTAGAGAAGACATTTAAGATAGTTATATAGTAACTGTAATGGGAGATAAAGGGAAGTAGATTTCTAACTTTATTCAAGTTATAAAAAAATAACAGCAAAAGCACTACCCCTAAGGGGTAGTGTGTTCAGCAAGGACATGGTAAACATAAAATACCAACTGCATTTTTATATATGAGCATTAAACATGTGAACACAAATTTAAAGTATATTAACAATTATAGTCACTCAAAAAAAGATGAAATAGTTTGGTTAATTTTTAAACAGAGTTATTAACATGTAATTCACATATCAGACATTCATTCATTAAAGTTTACAATTTAATAACTCTTAGTATGTTTAAAGATATGTGCAATAATCACTATGGTCAATTTTTGAACAATTTTCTCACCTCACAAAGAAACTCCATTCCCTCCTGTTGCCACCCACTTTTTTCTTACATTGCCCCCTACCCTAAACACTACCCTAATTTACTGTGCACCCTTATAGATTTCCCTATTCTGGATTTTTGTGTGAATTGAATGATATTGGGTTGGCCAAAAAGTTCATGTGACTTTTTCCATAGGGTGTCTCTAGTAGTGGTTAGTTGTCTTTAACTTCATTCAAAACAATTTTGTTAGATTGTATTGTGACAGCTGTCATATCTGCAAACAATAAAAAAACTTATCAAAATTGGCAAATTTTTGTATAGCAATTTTAATATCGAGGATGGAAGAAAATATGCAACATTTTTGGCTTATTATGCTTTATTATTTCAAGAAAGGTAAAAACACAACTGCAAGGAAAAATAAAAAGATTTGTGCAGTGTATGAGAAAGCGCTGTGACTGATTCAACACGTCAAAAGTGGATTGTGAAGTTTCATGCTGGAGGTTTCTTGCTGGACAGTGCTCCACAGTCACGTAGATCAGTTGAAGTTGGTGGCGATCAAATAGAGACATTAATTGAAAACAGTGAACATTATATCACATGGGAGATAGCTGACATACTCAAAATACCCAAATCAATAAAGTTATTGGTAAAAATGAAAAATGTGTCTTTTATTTTATGGAAAATACCATATGGACTTTTGGGTCAACCCAATACAATGTGTGGTCTTTTGTGACTGTTTACTTTCATTTATCATGATGTTTTCAGGGTTCATACATGCTGTAAGATGTATTAATGATTCACTCACTTTTATGACCAAATAATATTTCATTGTATGAATTTATCTCATTTGTTTATCCAGTCAGCAGTTGATGGGTATTTGGGTTGTTTCCACATTACTATAAATAGTGCAGCTATAAACATTTGTGTACAAGGGGATATAAATGTCAATATTTGATAAATATGTCATAAATATATAAATTCCTATAAGGTGAGTTTGCAACATTGGCTTAGCAAAACCAAATTTCTGCAGGTTTAGAAGCATTGGGATCCAGTTTCTGATTTAGATAATATTATAGGACTATAGAGCCCTCTATCATTCAGGAATCTTAGCAGTAGCCTTGTGTGACTTATTCTTAGAGGCTAATTGATGTTTCAAGTTCATTTTATGCCATGGCTAGGTTTCTTACCTAGAGAGGGTTGCTGGATAAAATATAGGACTCCCTTTAACTATAAAATATAGTTAAATCTGAGTTTTAGATAACCAGTGTATATTTTTAATGTAAGTATGTAGCAAATATTTCATGGGACATACTTATACTTTAAAAAGTCATGTTTCTTCTGAAATTCAAACTTAACTGGGTGCCCTATATTTATTTGCTAAATTTTATAGCCTTATACTGAGAACTTTTCTTATAATTTGTTATACCTTTAAAATGTAGAGGTAAATGTACAGTATATCCCTAAATTGTTAACCATGACCCTATCTAATCATACTGACTTTTCTGTACACTATACTTCCTTTCTCAAGTATGCCTTTCACAGAGAGGTCTAGACCACCTATAAGCAATCTTGTGGAGAAGTGATTGTTAAAAATTGTACCTTGGAATTCTGAGATTGAATCAGTCCCAGCAATTTGCATTTCAAAAAGCACCAAGGATGGTTTTTATGCACAAATCAAATGGAGACTGATTGTATCAAAGAGATGCAACAGATCTTCTGAAATACAATTTAAAGGAGAGTGAGGATAATTAGGAGCCTCGGGCCTAAGTAATGATATCTCTGAATTTGGTGGTGACAAGAGCAGGAAAGGCAAGGCCAATGTAGCAGGTGCCAGAGGTGTTTGCGATTCCAATCCTCACTTCAGCTACAGTGACTCAGAGCATGTTTCTCTGCCCTGACATCTGGAAGATGGCTTCCAGCACCTCCAGCTGTGACTGCGAATGGACTGACTCCAGCTTAGCCATCTGTTGTGGACAACCATTATGCTCCTAATCAATTCTATGAGTCATAAGCCATTTTAGCCCCTATAGAATCAGCTAGCTTTCTTGCCAGCAATGCATCCAACATCCTGCAATCATTTGAAAAGAGAATTCATCAGTCATTCAAGAAACATTTTGTCTTCTTGCTGAGAGCCAAATTGCTGGCTAGGATGGAATCGGAAAGCAATACTTCAGCATTTTTGATTGCTCACCTGGTTAAATTTATCTGATGCAATTTATATCATGATCACAGCCTGAAAAACAATTTCTCAAACTCTCATGATGAACTGATTTAGGTAACTTAGATTATAATAATAAAATTGAGATTGTCTAAGGACTCTTCTCCAAAAAAGCATTACTCATAAATTTGAGTATTCCTGCACATATATTAGGTCAGAATTTAAATTCACTGCAGGCCAGAATTTCCTTACATTTGATAATGTTAACCCTACAGGCAAAAGATGTCAGGTTGGGAAAAATATAGTTAGTGAAAGTCTGAGTTTTAACCACAATCAGGGAATACAGAACTGTTAGGTATGAAACTATATAATGTTTGTCAGTGTGGAAAGCTTGTATTGCAAAACTTTGCTCTGGACCATACTTAAATTTTCTATATCAATTTTTTTCTTGTTTAAAGCAACTTGTAGTTTTTATTTTGTTTACTTCAAGTTTTGAAACTGTGAAATTCATTTAACCATATTGTCATATAACCTTAATAATGTTTCTTTAGTATCCTAAGAGTTTATTTCTTTGCCTCACAAAATAAGAAGAAAATGGCTGCTTTATCAGCTAACACAAATATACTATGAAGAGTAATATAATTATAATCATTCTGTGCAAATGTTAAGCATCTAATCTATGCCAGGTGAAGGAAACAGTTGAAGGAACATAGTTAAAAAGCTTTTGCCAGTAAATAGCAAAAAATTGGCTTAAACAATAAGGGATTTCATTTTCTCACTTGTGATTTGAAAGTAAGCAGCTTTTGAATTGATATAGTGACTTAATCAAATCAGCAAAGATTCAGAGTCTATTCTTCTTTCTAGTGTGGCAACCTCAGTGCCTAGTAAGCTTTTTAAATATTTGTTGAATAATTGGATGACTAATTAAATGAATGAGATCTACAATAAATTAAAACATATGGTGCATTTTAATGAAATCAGGAAGTAACATGGGGGTAAGAAAGGAACACATTTTTATGAGGTTTCAAAGAAGACGATACTTGGAAACTGGATTAATTTGCAGTATAACTGAGCTCATTAAGATTAAAAATAACTCGCTATAAAATACATTAGGTGTTGTGCCAGTCTTCAGGTCCTTGTAAACTCTTAACTCTGAAAAGAAAATTTCAATGTCACATTTCAATGTACCCATGTGGGTTATTTTCCAAAATATTAGAAAAATACAGTGCTCTGGATATTTATGTAGTTCCTTTGAAACAAATTCTATTAAACAAGACAGACCAGAGAGGCAACAGAAGGAAGTGGGAATGGGTGTATCCAGTCCCATATCCTGTTCTGGTCCTATCGCAGGCCAATGCTGCATGTCAGTACTAGACTTGGAATAGTTTTTGAGCTTTCTGTACAATCCACCTAAAGAGCCTCTAAGATTGGGTGGATATGCTGCCTGCTCCCCTCTCTTTAGAGCTTACTTCAGGTTCTAAAAAAAAAAATAAAGCCTGTATAGCTCAAAATGTCATAAGTAAGTGGTATTTTATGAATTTTTGTCTTAAAATTGAGGAAGATCTTTTCTCCACAGTTTCTATGTTCACTTAGTTTTTTAAAAATATAAGCTAGCAAATAAAAGTTTGAAATACATACTTTATTGTTGTTGTCTTTATTTTTAAGCATTCCTTTTATTTTTGACCTAAGTAATATTAGGTAATAAATACATATTATCTTCAGTGGTTTCTCATCCAGCCCTCTTCAAGGAGCTTCTCTCTGTGTTTCTACTTTCTGGGCATTACACCTTTTCCTATCTGAAAGAAGGATGGGTAAAGAGAAGTGGAGCTCCATGGTCAGGAGGCAGGGCTCATGGAATGGGGAGATGACTTGAGTATCTCTTTCATAAAAACGTGATTAAGCACGATGGTCTCCAATCGTAGCTGGTCAGTTTTCTCTTGGGACCTGGAGAGATTAGTATCTTAATTCATAATAGAGATAATAATAATAAGAAAACAAGCATGACTTCTCAGGATAGGGAAGAGGATATAAAATATTTCACAATGTATTTAGTTTTTGTTCCCTTCCTTCACTGAAATCTTTCTGGCATGCATTGGCCAAGGCCATGCGGGACCATGCTCCAGGGATACTGTTGTTAAAAAATTCTAATCCCCATCTCCCTCTAGATGAAATTATAACTGAACCAGAGCCAATAGCTACATGTCTTATCCATAGAAGCAGGATTTTCTAAGTGCATTTGGACAATTTAAGGAAATAAGTTTCATCTTGTTTGCAAGTAAACAGTTTATTATTATGGCGAAGATCATTAGCCCTTGGAGCCACCAGCCCACGTTTGGAAACTACTATGTCTGATATAATGTTGTTGTAAAGAAAAGTAAGTTAATGTAAGTCAAAAGACTTACATATGAAAAATTACAATTAAATATCAAGTATAATCCTAGTTACTACTGTTATTATACACCATTTTTCTGATATTAAACTCAACATTCAGCTTGATGTGGTATAGTAGTTTATTAATAATTCTGAAAAAAATCATGAAAACTCAGAAGACTCAATAAATGAAAAACTCAAATTGTTCTTTATTGTCTAGCAGTCACATTATGCCCCTTGGTACCATTTAAAGTTTTAAAGCTTCAGCCCTACCCCAAGAAACAAATGATGTCTTAGTAATGCATCTCATTTCCTAGTGAGGAAATGACTATATAGAGTATTTTGGACTTTCTTCATTAAATTATATTACATTATATTTGGACTTTCTTTATTAAATTACATTATATCCTTGTAGTATATCATCCATTTTTCTGTCAATACATGATTTCTTAATTTTCTTCAGATTATCAAATAAGGAATAAGTGGTTAATATATCTTATCCTAGATGGAAAATGTATTTATTTGGAAGAAAATGAAGTTACTGTTCTGAAAATAACAGCAATAATAATCAAGTGTGCGACCAGCGTAAAAAGCACTGTGAGCGATGTGATAAACAGGAAATAGTGGAGTCAGAGCTGGGGTGGAGCTGGATTCTAACATTGATTCTGCCATCAATGGGAAAATTATGTGAACAGGCTGAGTCTATTTCCTCACTTGTAAGTTGAAAAATCATACCTGAGTTTCTAGTGTGGTTGTGAAGAGAAAAAATGTGAAGTGCTTTGCGCTGAAACAGGCACCTGGTGGAGTCCCTCTCTTATCCTTCCCCCTGCTTCTCTGGCCCCTCTAGTCTCTGCCTTTTGTCCGCAGCTTTGGGTTTTTTATTTATTTCCTCCACTTTCCATACGAAATTCCCATTGTTTATGGTTACATTTCATTATAAATATTTAAGATAAATTCACCCTAACACAAACACTCAAACAGACCCTTTTCCCCTTTCATTTAGAGGCTACCAGAGAGATACCTTCTTTTTTTTAAAAAAGATTTTATTTATTTATTTTTAGAGAGGGGTGAAGGGAAGGAGAAAAAGAAGGAGACAAACATCCATGTGAGAAACATTGATTGGTTGCCTCTTGTATGTGCACCGGCCTGGGACTGAACCTGCAACACAGGCATGTGCCCTGACTTGGAATTGAATTGGTGACATTTCATTTTTCAGGATGATGCCTAGCCAAGCCATACCAGTCAGGGCAAGAAATACTTTCTTGATAAAATTTTTATAAGGTGAACTTTTAGGCATAAACAATGATTATAGATGTTTTTATATGGGTTCCTTACCATTGCTTGACCCTCAAAGATTTGGAAAGAATCTGTTTTTGCGCTCTGCATTTCTCACAAAAAGAATGCTTAACATATAATATTTCCAAAGGAAATATTTCAGGAAACAGATCTCTGAGTATCATTCATCATTTCTGGACAATTGATATTTCAATGAAGAGAAAGGTAAAATTACTTCTGTATTATGGAGAGTTGATTGAGAATAGAAGTTGTCATGGCTGTGTCTTGCAGCAATGAGCTTGAACTAGTAGCCCCATTGTACTCAGTCATTGTCTGGAAGCATTGCAAAGGAAGTGTGGCAAACCAAACATTATGTAGGATCCAGAGAGATAGCAGCTGAAACTATCAGTCTTCTTTTTTCTTTCCAGTAAGAAATGTGAATGGCAACTTTTGTGGCTACTTCAGTCCACCTCTAGTGCCGTACAGGTGTTTTCCATACACTTTCATGTAGACATTTCTTCACGGTCTTCATGAGTCTTGCTTTTTGAGGAGAAACTTAGGGAAAGATGGGATGAACTGCAATTCTTGTTGTTACAGTTGGTTTTGTGGTCACAACTGTTACTCATCATCTGCTTCTACTTTCCAATCTAAACTCCTCTGGCCTACTGCTATCACTTAAGCTGGTACTAGCGGCTGTCAGGTACCTAAAGACATTTCTGAGGTGCTGTATTTCTAGCTTTTTCAGGATGGGGTTGTAACGTAAGTCTATTCCCAGCTATACTGTCAAGGAAGTACCAATGTGCGCCCAAATTGATTACCTGGGGCTGCTTCTCCTTCTAGACTTATGTATTTATTCTACTGGAAACAGAAGACCAGATGGCATACCATCCTTTCAGAGCATTGCCTCTGAGCTTGAGCTGCAGTTCTGTCCTTTTAAACTATGAATTCATGCAGTTTAAGTAACACATGAGGCCACTGAATTCTAGGTAATGCAGCACATGAAAATACCAGTGTATCCCATGGTCATAGGACCACTCCAACACTCATTTTACTATGTAGTGGATCTCCTATTTTTTAATGCTCTTTTGTTTGCAATTCCAGAATAACAGTATTAGAAATGCTGCTACTGATTTCTAAGGGCAGGAAAGGCAAATATATGCTCAAATAGTATCCATTTTATGAGGATGAACCACTAGTTCTTTCAGAACATATAAGGTCCAGAGTAGCTAGCTGACTTGCTCTCCAAGTGGCCAGTGTTTGGTCTTCATGAGGAAAGGTGCCACATCAGGGGCTCAGCATTGATTTCCGTTGTTGGAAATTTCAATACACAGAAAGAACAGTAGCTAAGTTCACCCTTGGTTAGCTAGTCCACACTTCTTGGCCCATACACATCTCTCATTTCTTCCACCAGGGCCATTCTGTTGATATGTATAATGTGCCAATTCCATGGTGACCAATGGTAAAGAGTGGCTAATGTTAACTGGTCAAGTTTTTTAATTAACTTATTGTTCAGTTCTATGCATACCTTTTGGTGGGTGTTAAATTGTAACGTAGAAATTTTTACACTTTTTTCTCACCCCCATATGTACATCATCTGTATGACATTACTCTAGACTTTTAAATCTAATCTGCTAGGTTTTTCCTCTTGGGCACCTAATCAGATGGTCAGGTTATTAGTTACTTCCCAAGAATATGTATGTATATATGTATGTATGTATATACATATGAATGTATATATGCATATATATATATATATATATATATATATGTATGTATATATCCACTACTGACTTCTTCCCTTAGGCTACTTCTTCCATTGAAGGTGAATGGGCAGGTTTATTTGGGAATATATATTCTTTTACACTATCTTGCAAGATAACTCTTGAATTTTGTTATAATATATCTGATATCTATTTTCATCTTGAATCCCCCATAGTGACCTAATCCAGTGAGAAGCAAAACTTGGAGCTTTTTCCTCCACATTCAGCTGGTTATGCAGGACCCTCTTCTTTCTCCCTCCCAATATGGCCATAGGTGCGACCTGGGAAGGTTTGCTGGTGTAGCCTTGCGGGGGGTAACATGAGGATTTGGGACTACAACATCATTACATCATGTTAATAATATAGAATGGGCATGAGGTGACTTGTATACTGCAGGTAATGTATTCCAGAAGGTACAAAATTAGCCCTAAAATCTTCAGTTCTGCATCTTATTTTCCTCAGTATATCTGGATAGTGTAAATGGCTATAGGTTCGTTAATTGAAGGACTTGGGAACTCATACTTGCCACAGTACTAGAGGATTGTCCTCTTAGGGCCATGTCTACTTTATTAGTCGACAAGTTCTGAATCTGAAAATTGGCTGAGGTCTGGGCACTGAACAAGGGATCATAGCTTTTTATTAGGTCCACAGTTCTCAGTCTCCTGATCATCAATTCTTGTCTTTTTCTGGTTATAGATATTAAGCTGTAGCCCTGTCGGCTCCCTGTCCATTTCTCCCCTGGTAATGTCATGCACTATTAACCATTTCCATAACACCCTATGGGCCAAGACTACTTGGATGTCCCTCTGACCTTGATAGTTATTATGATCATTTCATCTTCCTGGTTTCTGGCTGTAAAATGCCACCACCTGGACTCTATTAGTTCAAAGCTGTTTTACCTGCATGAATATTAATGAGTCCTGACCTGATCTCTCTTACCATCAGCTCTGGTCTGCAGAGGTGAACTACCACTAAACTGCTTAGTGACCATGATGCCCTTCTCACCAGTTAATTCCTGAGAGCCTTGGTACTTTTTTATGCACTCTCCCTAGATTATATTCTTAGGGTGTTTTATAGTGTTATGTATTCACATCAGCATCCCTACTTCCTTAATCTTTATATTTCTTGATCTATATTCCAGGAAAGCTCAGGCATTTCCCCTTAATTCAGTATGGGACATTAATTTCTCCACACTTCCTAGAGCCTCTTATCATTGAGTTTGTCTCAACCTCTGGGGTGTCTGCCAGTGTGTTAAGCCTGGGTCCCAGTAAAGTATCCCAAGTCAATGAACCTGGTTTATTCGGTGTTATGTTCCAGCTCTCTTGATAAAGCACCCTTAAAATTCAATCCTAGAGATATTTCTCTGCCTCCTACTGAAACATGCTAGCTAATTTCTGTAGTTACTTTAGGATATTATATTTTTTTCCTTTTTTTAGGTCCATTACATCTCCAGCCTGAGTGTGCTGGGTTTTAAACTCATATATCTGCACAATAGACAAGAGAGGTCATGTAGCTTCAAAGGGAACACTTGTTTTGTTGTGGGAAAGTGGTGTCTTCAATGTCTTTTTTTAGGAATGGCCAAGAAGTTCCTTTTGCTTAGAGAATAGGAAAAATGTAGATGAATAATGGGAGGTGATTTTGAAGATGAGGGTGGTCACATTGATATTGAAAAAAATTGAACAATAAATAGCCAACAGGAGTTTTTAAGTTGACAACAAATGTAAGTACTAGAAAATTCTTACATAAAATACAAAAATATAAACAAATAAATATGTAAATATATAAACAAAAATATGTAAAAACTAAATTAAAATATTCAGTTGATTGAATATTTACAATTATATTTTTTACTGTTGGATAAATAAAAGTTAAAGCAGGATACAACAATTTGCATGACTTTATTCCTAACAAAAATAATTTGCTTTCTGTGTTGCAAATCCAGCCTCAATATGGCAAAGAAAACATTTAGAAATTGTTCCTTATTTTAGAGCTTAAATATTGGCATAAATCTCACTCTATTTTGGGTCAAATTCTTCCTATCACACCCGCTGCTACAAAACAACAATGATTTAATTTTACTATCTTTCAGGTAATACATATTTTTGCTTGAGAATTAAAATATGTTTGTGAAATACAAGTGCAGATTAGATGATAATGATTATAAAAGATATTTCTTTAAATCTTACATTCCATCATTCTCCCACTTTTTTTCCATTTTCTAAGCAAAAGGAACTTCTTGACCATTCCTCAATAAATATAAATATTTGCTTATCTACTTAAAATGTAAGCAATTGTCAACACATATCTAGAAATGGTTAGCACCATTTCTTAACCTTGAAATATTTATACATATCCTATCTATCTGTTATCTATCTATCTATCTGATGAGTTTTTGTATTTGATTAATGTTCCAAAATAGTTATTTTGATTATAATTATGGCCTTTGGTGTTAGATTATAAATTTGTTCCACTTACTGCCTAAATAACTTTGAGAAAGTTTGGTCTTTTCATTAATTTAATGGCAACAAGAATATCTAGTTCAAATTTGTTGTGATGATAAAAATAAAACAATGCTTACAAAGTCAGACAAAGGTTAGGTAGTACATGCTACAACTCCACAACCAAAATAAGAAGGTATCTTCTGCCAGGCATGTCTTGATCCTAAACTTTGCCAAAGCAGGTATCCCAGGTAAGCTCATTCCTTCCCCAGAGCAACCGAGACACCACCAGGTGACACCACCAGGCAAACCGGTATGCTGTTAAAGTAGATTAATCTGGAGCCCCACAAATAATAACTAGACAGGGGAAGTGCTGTCCTTCCCTGTAGGCAGGACTTCAATTCCCTTCTCCAACCCAAAGACACCAAAATGGCTGGGGATACAGAAAAAGGGAATACTGTTATAATAAGTATCCATCCAGGTAAAACTCTGTAGCTCCAAGAGCTATTTAGCAGCATCAGTGGACTAGCCTGAGGAACTCCTTCTATTGCTTCAGCTTACATAGGCAAAGAACAATGGAAGTCCCACTGGCACAAGAAAAATTAAACAGAGAAAGGTGCACAGCAAAGATTCTGAAAATTTTCTTAAAGCCACTGCTCACAGATGTATGTCAGAACCTATGTATTAAATAGGGAGACTGCCTGCTGAAATGAAATATTTAAATAAGAGCCAAAGTCTCCTAACATAATATTAAAATGTTCAGGATACAATTAAAAGAACCCGTCACACCAAGAACCAAGAAATTCACAACTTGATTGAGAAAATACAATCAACTAATGGCAATACAAAGATGAATCAGATGTTGGAATTATTTGACAAGTATTTTAAAACAGCCAATAAATATATGATTTAACAATCAATTACACATTATTTTGAAGCAAATGAAAATAAATAACCTCAGTAAAGAAGTGGAAGTTTATAAAACAGGAAACAGATATTACAGAACTGAAAAATAAAATAACAGAATAAAACTTGCTCAGGGGCTTGATAGTAGAGTGGACATGACAGAATACATAATCAGTAATTTTGAGAATAGAACAACACAATTTATTCAATATGTACAAGACAGAGAAAGTAAAGTAAAATGAGTAGGGACCTGTGGGACAATAATGAAAGATCCAACATTCATATAATCAGAATATCAAAAGGAGGAAATAAAAATGGGGCTGAAAGGATGAGTGAAGAAATAGGATTTAAAACTTTCCAAATCTGACAGACAGAAGCCTACAGATTCAAGAAACTGAGCAAATCCCAAGCAAGATAAATCCAAAGAAGTCCTATTAAGACATTATTCAAGTTCTTAAAACTAAGGACAAAAGCAAACAAAGAAAAAAACTTGAAAACAGCCATAGAGTAACAACCCATTATCTATCTATAGGATAATATTAATTCAATTGACAGTAGATTTCCCATTTGAAAACATGGAGAACAGATAGATATGACATAGTATTTTTTAAGAGCTGAAATAAAAAGAATGGTCAATTGAAAATTCTATATCCAATAAAACTGTCTTTCATAAATAAAGGGAAATAAAGGTATTGCCAAATTAGGAAAAACTAAAGTAATTTGTTGCTAGTAGACCTACCCTTAAAGATTGGCTAAAGAAAGTTCTTTAAACAGAGAAGAAATTATAAACTAGGAAATCTTAAATATCAGACAGTCACAAAGAACATCAGAAAGAGAAATATGGATACATACAATAGACTAAAGTTTGCTTATGAATATTATATTTCTCTATGATTAAAACAAAAACATAATACCATCTGATACTCAATACAATGGTGTTTTTTAAAGTACATTTTATTGATTATGCTATTACAGTTGTCCCAATTTTTTTCTACCCTTTTTCTCCCTCCACCCTTTACTCCGTCACTGTACAACATTCCTCCTCCTTAGTTTATGTCCATAGGTTGTACACATAAGTTCTTTGGTTTATTCATTTCCTATACTATTCTTAAATCCCCCTGTCTATTTTGTGTCTACAAGTTATGCTTCTTATTCCCTGTACCTTTTCCCCATTCTCTCCCTCCCCCTCCCCACTCATAACCCTCCTTCTGATCTTTGTTTCTGTGATTCTGTTCCTGTTCTAGTTCTTTGCTTAGTTTTTGTTTTTTAGGTTCACTTGTTGGTAGCTGTGAGTTTGTTTTCATTTCACTGTTCATATTTTTGACCTTCTTTTTCTTAGATAAGTTCCTTTAATTTTCATATAATAAGGGCTTGGTAATGATGAACTCCTTTAACCTGACCTTATTTGGGAAGCACTTTATCTGCCCTTCCATTCTAAATGAGAGCTTCGCTGAAAAGAGCAATCTTGGATGTAGGTCCTTGCCTTTCATGACTTAAAATACTTCTTTCCAGCCCCTTCTTGCCTGTCTTTTGAGAAATCAGCTGATAGTCTTATGGGAACAGGAGGGCAAAATGGTAAAATGTTGGAGTCATATATGTATATTGTAATACTCAGAGTAACTATTGTACAAAGTAATACGAGAATACACTCAAAAACACTAAAGAAGAAATCCTAAAAAATGTTCAAGTAGCCACAGAAAAGCATTGAAAAGACAACCTGCTGAATGGGAGAACAAGTTCACCAATGATACATCTAAATAAGAGGTTAATATCCAAAATTTATAAAGGACTTATACAAATCAACACTAAAAAACAAACAATCCAATAAAAAAAATAGGCAAAGGAGCTGAATAGACACTTTACAGAGGACATACAGATGGCCAATAGACATATGAAAAGATACTCAATATCATTGGTCTTTAGGGAAATGCAAATTAAAATCACAATGAGATATCACCTCATACCTGTCAGAATGGCCATCATTAATAAATCAACAAGCAACATGTTTGGGCAAGGATGGGAAGAAAAGGGAAACCTTGTGCTGTTGACGGGAATCCAGATTGGTGCAGACACTATGGAAAATAGTATGAAGTTCCCTTAAAAAATTAAAAACGGAACTGCCTTATGAACCAGCAATTCCACCTTGGCAATATATTTAAAGAAACCCAAAACAGTGATTCTAAAGAATACATGCACCCGTGTTCATTGCAATGTTATTATTTACAATAGCCAAGATTTGGAAGCAGCCCAAGTGTCCATCAGTAGATGAGTGGATAAAAAAAAACTGGTACATTTATAAAGTAGAATACTACCCAACCATATAAAAAGAAAGAAATCTTGCCTTGTGCAACAGCATGGATGGACCTGGAGAGTATTATGCTAAGTGAAGTGGCCAGTAAGAGAAAGACAAATACCATATGAAATCTAATGAACAAAATAGAAATAGACTCACAGATACAGAAAACAGATTGACAGCTATTAAAGGTGAAGGGGTTGAGACGTTGGGTAAAAAAGATGAAGGGATTACGCAAAACAACAACAACAACAACAACCCAACAACAACAAAACATAACTCATAGACACAGACAACAGTGTGGTGATAACCAGAGGGAAAAGGGAGTTGGGGGAGATAGAAGAGAATAAAGGAGGTATATATAGTAGCAGAAGGAGACTTGGGTTTGGGTAAGGACACACAATACAATAAACAGATGATGTATTATAGAACTGTACACCTTAGTCTTACATAATTCTATTAACCAATATAACCCTTATAAATTCAATACATATTTTGCAATTAAAAAAAAAGACAAGAATGAAAAAGATGGTAAACAGACAGAAACCAAATAACAAAAGGGCAGAAAAAATAATGGAGAGCTTTCAATAATGATTGAAATTGACTGGTTTAAATAACAAAAGGGCAGAAAAAATAATGGAGAGCTTTCAATAATGATTGAAATTGACTGGTTTAAATATATTAAAGGAAGACATTGGCATAGTAGATAAAGACACATAACCCAACTATATGCTACTTATAAGCAAATCATTTCAAATGTAATAATATAGGCATGGCTGAAAATAAGAATGGAAAAAGATAGATAAGGCTAACATTAATTTAAAAATAACAGAATTGGATATATTAACATCAGTTAAGTAGATTTCAGATTAAAGAAAACTATTAGAAAAAAAGCACATTGCATATAATAATGGGATCAATCCACTGAGAAGATATAACTATCTGTCCTTTAGGTATGATAGGAAACAAAGCATGATCATAATACATGAGGCGAAATCTAATGTAGGAGTAATAGACAAATACACAATTATAGTTTGGCATTTCAAATCGCTTACGTAATGATTGATAGAGCAACTAGAATGAACATTAACAAGGCTGACTTCTGGCCAAGATGGAGGCATAGGTACTATGTCTCCTCGCACAACCAAAAGGACAACAACAAATTTAAAAACAGAAAACAACCAGAACTCACAGAAAATTGAACTGTATGGAAGTCCAACAACCAAGGAGTTAAAGAAGAAACATTCATCCAGACTGGTAGGAGGCATGGATACGGGCAGCTGGGTGGAGAGGACTTGCAGCAAGGCAGTGGCTAGAGGACCGGGACAGGCAAGGTGGTGGCTTGCCACAAGGTGTTGGGCAGTCCCACATTTGCATGCAGATAAACTGGGAGTAACAACTGGGGGGTGAGACAGACTGCACAACCCAGGGTTTCAGGGCAGGGAAATAAAGCCTTAAACCTCAGACTGAAAACACCTGTGGGGGTGGAGGCAGCAGCAGGATAAACTCCCAGCCTCACAGGAGAGTTCATTGGAGAGACCCACAGGGTCCTAGAACATATATAAGCCTACCCACTGGGAATCAGCACCAGAAGGGCACAATTTGATTGTGGGTAGCAAGGAAATGACTGAAAACCAGCAGAGAGTGTAGCAAGTGGCACTGTTTCCTCTCGGACCCCTCCTCCACATATGGTGTCACAACTCAGCGATGCAGGTTGCCCTGCTCTGGTGAACACCTAAGGCTCTACTCCTTATCTGTAACAGGCATGCCAAGACAATGTAAACAACAAAAAAAATTGGCCCAAATGAAAGAACAGATTAAAGCTCCAGAAAAAATACAACCAAGAGATGAAGAGATAGCCAACCTATCAGATGCACAATTTAAAACACGGGTAATCAGGATGCTCCAGGAACTCACTGGGTACTTAAACAGCATAAAAAAGACCCAGGCAGCAATGAGGGTTGCATTATGTGAAATAAAGAAAAATCTACAGGGAACCAACAGTGACAGGAAGGAAACCAGGATTCAAATCAAGGGTTTGGAGCAGAAGGAAGAAAAAAACATTCAACCAGAAAAGAATGAAGAACCAAGAATTCAAGAAAATGAGGAAAGGCTTAGGACACCTTTAAACATTCCAACATCTGAATCATAGGGGTGCCAAATGGAGAAAAGGAAGACCAAGAAATTGAAAACTTCTTTGAAAAAATAATGAAAGAGAAATTCCCCAATGTGGCAAAGGAAATAGACTTTCAGGGAGTCCAGGAATATCAGAGTCCCAAAGAAGTTGGACCCAAGGAGGAACACACCAAGACACATCATAATTACATTTCCTAAGATTAAAATGAAGGAGAGACCCTTAAAAGCAGCAAAAGAAAAGGAGAGAATTACCTACAAAGGAGTTCCCATAAGACTATCAGCTCATTTCTCAAAAGAGACCTTACAGGCAAGAAGGGGCTGGAAAGAAGTATTTAAAGTTATGAAAGGCAAGGACCTACATCCAAGATTACTCTATCCAGCAAAGCTATCATTTATAATAGAAGGGCAGATAAAGTGCTTCCCAGATAAGGTCAGGTTAAAGGAGTTCATCATTAAGCCCTTATTACATGAAATGTTAATGGGACTTATCTCAGAAAAAGAAGATAAAAAATATGGACAGTAAAATGACAAGAAACTCACAGCTATTAACAACTGAACCTACAAAAAAAGAAAACCAAAATAAACTAAGCAAATAAGTAGAACAGGAACAGAATCACAGAAATGAAGATCACATGGAGGATTATCAGCAGAGGAGGGGGGAAGGAGAGAAAGGGAAAGGATACAGAGAATAAATAGCATAAATGGTAGGTAGAAAATAGACACAGGGAGGTTTGGAATAGTATAGGAAATGTAGAAGCCGAAGAACTTATATGTACGACCCATGGACATGAACTAAAGAAGGGGAATGCAGATGGGAGAGGGTGTGCAGGGCAGAGGGGAATAAAAGGGAGAAAATAGGACAATTGTAATAGCATAATCAATAAAGTATATTAAAAATAATAAAAAAGAAAAAACATTAATAAGGCTATAAGAAAATAATACAATCAAAAGGATATAATTGACATAATAAAACACTACACACACAAAATAGCAGAATATAATTTTTTCAAGTACCTATGGCCATCCACCAAGATAGACCATATTCTGAGTCATAAAACAAGACTCAGTAAATTTAAAAGAATTAAAATAATACAGACTATTTCTTAACTATATTAAAATCAAACTAGAAATCAATAACATAACGAAAAAGGAAAATCTTTAAATACTTGGAAAATAAAAACACACTTGCAAATAATCCATGACTTATCAAGAAAGTCTCAAAGCAAATAAATATCCATATGCTAAATTAAATAAAAAATGTAAAATATTAAAATACTTGGGAAGCTGTATTGAGAAGGCATTTTATAGCATTTAGTACACTAGGAAAGAGAAAATGTCTCATTAATAATCTAAGTTGCTATTTCAAGAATCTAGAAAAATAAAAGCAAAATAAAGCTAAAATAAACAGAAAAAAGGAGATAATGAATATAAGGGCAGAAATTAATAAAACTGAAAACAGAAACTATAGAGAAAAATTATTAAGTAAAAACCAGGTACTCTGAAAAAAATCAATAAAATTGATAAATTTCTAACAAGACTGGCAAGAATGAAAATATATAAGATATAAATCTCTAATAACAGGAATAAAAGAGGGAATCATGAAAGATTCTGTAGTCATTAAAATTATACTAATAAGGTAATACTGTTAAGAACTTTATACTCATAATTTCATAAACTTAGAACAATTGGGTAATTTCTTGAAAACTGCAAACTACCCAAAGTTAACCAAGATGAAAAAGATTATTTGAATGATCCTATAATCATTAAACAAATCAAACAACTTATTAAAAAGCTCTCCTAAAAAATCTGAAGGCCTCGATGGTTTCACCAGATAATAATACCAAATATTTATAGAATTAGCACAAGTTAAGAAAACATTCCTTTCAGACAGCACAGTAGGAGAAAACCCTTGTCAACTCATTTCATGTGGCCAGGATTAGCACACCAAAAGCAGACACAGATAGTACAAAAAGTAGAAAATAATGAGTCAATAGCTATCATAAATGTAGACACAAAAATCCTCAACAAAATATTTTCAGATAGAATCCACAGTGTATAAGCAATTGCACACCATAACCAAATGAGATTATTCTATGTATTCAAGGCTGCTTCAGCATTTGAAAAAAAATGCAATGCACCATATTAACAAACTAATGAACAAAGTTATATGAATATATCCAATGAGGCAAAAAAAGCATTAGACAAATTCATCACCTATTCATGATAAACTCTCAGTAAGTTAAAGATTGAAGAGAATTAAGTTAAGTTGAAACTTGATAAAGAACATGTACAAAAAAGCTGTAGCCACCATCATACTTAATGCATAAAGACTGAATGCTTTCCCTTAAAGATGAGGAAAAAGTGATAACATAAGCAAGAAAAGCAAAGTGCATGCATATTGAAAGACAAATAAAGTGCACTCAGAAGAAATAAGATTGTCCTTATTTGCAGATGGCATTATTGCCTACATATGAAATCCTAAGGAATCTATAAGAACAGTCCTAGAACTAAATAGTGACTTCAGCGAGGTTGCAGGGTACAAGATTAACAGACACACACAAAATCACATTTTTATATGAGGTCTGTTCAGGAAGTATTCAGCCATGTGCTATGAAAAATGGATACATTCATTGAAGAAGATACAAGATACAAAAAAACATTGTACATAGGAAAATGACGCCTCAGTCTTCTTCAAAGTAGGCACCTTGGGATCTCACACAGTTTTCCCAGTTGCCATCAGCTGCCCCGTCATATTTTCCTGAATCTCATCAATGGTCTGAATCTCTTCCCTTTCAAAGGTGATTTTAGTTTTTTGGAGGAAAAGCCAGAAGTCGCAGGGCACCAAATCTGGGCTGTGGGGGAGCTGAGTCACCAGGGTGATTTGATGTTTTGCAGAAAACCTCTGCAGTAGTCGGATGCATGAGTGGACATGCTGTTGTGATGAAGCTGCCAGTTGCCCACAGATGTGGTCTTCTTCTCATCCAAATAGTTTCTGCAGAAGAATGTTCAAGATTAATGCAGCATTTGATGCAGATTCATTGCTCTACTTGCTCAGTCATTTTGAACGGGATGGCCACACAGTACACATGCTCACTCAGTGGCATCTACCACCTCACTGACTAGTACAGTGAAGCCATCATTGCTCACACGTGCACATTCCAGTCCACTCTCCTTGGCTGCTGGGTTACATTGATGTTGCACAAACCATTATAATTATGTTAACAATGGTTGGACTTTTTCCAAAGAGACCTTTGTATGTTACCTATTAACAACTACAAATACTGGGCACCAAAATTAAAAAAATACAATATCATTCACCATAGCTTGAAAAGAAAAGAAATACTTACACTGTTAAAAAATATAAACAGAATTAGTATGCTGACAATTATAAAATAAATTAAAAAGACCCAAAATAAAGGAGACATACTATCCTCACAGACTGAAAATGTGACATAGTAATGATGTCAGTTAGCTCAGACTGATCTATGGGTTTCATGCAATTCTAATGAAAATCACAGATGGGTGTTTTGTAGACATAGAAAAGGTTATTCTAAAAAGATGTGGAAAGGCACAAGTTCTAGAATAACTAAAACAATCTGGAAACAAAGAAGTGGGAGGAATCACTCTATTCAATATTAAGGCTTGCTTTATAGTTACAGTAACCAAGATAGTGTGGTATCAGCAAAGAAATAGACCTCATAAATCAATGAAATAGAATAGAGAATACAGATGTAAACCCACACAAATATGTAGTAGTTTTAAAAAAGATGCAAAAAATAATTTAATAGAAGAAAAATGGTACTGTAGTAACTAGACATAGTTAAGAAAATATAACGAAAAATTAACTAAAATAGATCATGGACTTAAATGTATACCATAAAACTATTTAAAAATAAGAGATATTTTTTTTCTGTATTGTAGTTAGGCAAAGTTTCTGACACCAAAAAGAAAATAAGAATAAAAGGATAAGTTAGACCTCATCAAAATAAAAAAACAAATGTTTGCTCTGTGAAAAAAAAAAAAAACAAACCTGCAGCGAGAATAAAAATACTGGCTACAGATTGTTTAAATAATGTTGGCAAATTAAATACCCAACAGAGGACTATGGTCTAGAAATATGTATTTACATACCCCACATGACTATTAAAAAATCCAGTTAGAAAATGGACAAAGACTTGAAGAGGTCTTTTTCTCAAGATGATATGCAGACAGCAAATAAGCACCTTGAAAAATATTCAATGTCATTTAGTCATTAGGGAAATGCAAATCACCCTCACAATGCAATATCAGTACACACCTATAGGATTAGACAAAACCAACAATAAACATAACAGTAAATACTGGCATGGATGTGGAGAAACTGGATTGCTTGTATTTTGCTGGTGGGAATGTAAAATGGTACACTCATTCTGGAAAATAATTTGGTGGTCTTTTATAAAACTAAGCATGCTATTATCCCACACAATTATACAGCAATGGTATTAAATGATATTTATCACAGAGAGATAAAACTTATGTTCGCATAACAACGTGTACCCAATTGTTCATAACAGCTTTATTCACAACATAAAATCTTTAAACAGCCCAGATGTTCCTCAATGAGTGATGGTTAGAAACTGTGGAACATCCATACTATGGAATATTACTCAGCAACAACCTGGATGAAGCTCTAGGGAATTATGCTGAGTGAATTATGCCAGTCCGAAAAGGTTACTAATGTGTGATTCTGACATTGTAGAGATGGAGAACAGGCTAGTGGTTGTCAGCAGTAAGGGTGGGAAGGGGCAGACACGAGTAGTGGGGAGTTCAGTGTGGTTATAAAAGGCCACATGAAGGGTACTATTGGCAATATTCTGTATCTTGACTGTGGTGGTGGGTAAACAAACCATGACAAAACTGCACGCACAAAACTGCACAGGGCCAAGCACACACATGTACAATGAAATAGGATATTTGAGTAAGATCGGTGGATTATATCAGTGTCAATCCTTGTGTAATGTATTATAGCTTTGCAAGATGTTACAATTGGCAGACACTGGGTAGAGGATATGTGAGATTTTTCTGTATTATTTCTTGCAACTTCACGTGAATCTACAATTATTTTCAAATTAAACTTTTAATTTGCAAATTGAATGGAGATACAGGTGCAACGTCTGTTTGAGGGAGGAAGATATGTTTCAGTAAATTATAAAATAAGAGCAATTTGGTCTTAAAAAAGATAACAGTTCCCATTTCTAGAAGTCCTGAAACAGGAAAAAGGGGGTAAAAGTGTTTCTTAAAGGCATTGTTTGAAAAATAAAGATGTTTCAGGGTAAAAAATCCATTACATGACAAGCTGAGTTGAGAGCTGATGTCCTAGACATCACGCTTTTTAGATCAGGGCAGACAGGGACAGAGTTTGTGTCCACTCAGTATCTCTGTCAGTGCAATATTATAGAACACTCTGGAAACATCTACTTATTCCTCTGATCAATATTCTCCAGATATCAGAAAGTTCCCAGGACCTAAAAAATGCTGAGGGAATTTTCAGATTTTATCGATATTCCACACAGAACAAGAACAACAGCAGAAAGAAATTCAAAATATTGTAAGGGGTTCCAAAAGCGAACACAGAGAATGCTTTGGCTGAACTGAAACAAGTGAAACTGGTGCTGGCTGAATGACTAGAGAGAAGTAAGTAGCAATCTCTCAACTGTGAGGTTAAGGTTGCCTTATTCAAAATATATGCGTATCTTCTGGCTGTTTCTCAGTGCTTCCTTAAAATGAATTGATTCAACAAAAACCAGTCCCTATCTATGCTTTTAAAATTCCAGTCCCGTTCTCATCCTGTTTGAATGGCTCAAGGATTTGAAAATAAGAAATGCTCTCAATTAAAATTTATCTGAAGTGTGAAAGTTACTTGAGCAAAATGAAGGCAATGGAAACACGTGTGTCTTAGCTACATTGTGTCTTATGTTCTTAATAATCTAAGTGCCAGAAAAATGGGGGACATCTGTAATAGTGTCAACAATAAAAAATTAAAAAATGAAGTACTGGGTACGAGTTTCTTTTAAGTAGAGAGTATTCATTCTTTTAGTAATTTGCTTTACATCAAATCTCATTTTCATTTTTTTCCCTTTGACTTGTGACAAAGGCTTATTTATCTCTCTTGTATTGGACAGGCAGTTTCTTCTTGGCAGAAATTAGGTAGGCATTGCCAACCTATTTCTAGTTGGGACTTCTAATGCTCGCTTTTGAGGGTTCTTCCAACTGCACCATCAGGAAAATGGGTGCAAATCCTTATTATTTGAGTGCTAGAAGGGACATCTGCCACTAAGTAAGGATTTGCAGTACGTTTGGAACCAGGGTAGGCTTCATGACTGGTGCCCTATCTAGTCACACGAGGCCCTTTACTCAAAGGGCCTAACACTTGGTTTAATGCTCTGCTCTCAATGTCTTGAAATTCTTAGTTGATGCGGATGCCGGCTTGTGGGGTCCACAACATTGTGGATGGGGGAGAGACATTCACACGGACTACTAAATCCTGTGGAGGAAAAGGGCGGGTGGATTTGCTCTCAAGAGGAGCCAAAAGCCTCAGCCTCCTCCATGACAGGCCTTTATTTCTATTCTCAGCACATTACACAATGGTCCTCATTTACTATGCACCAATTGGCTTTAGGTGGTTAGTTTTACAGAAAACAAAGAAGCCAGATGCCACTAATCACATCACAGAAGAAGGATATTTGCGAATGAAAAGGGAAAAGTAGTTGGACCAGTTACACTTATCCTTGGAAGGTTTAGCATGGATTTTAGGAAGTTACTTTGCAGTAAATGTTTGCTGCAAATCAGGGTGAGGGAGTTTTAGCAAAAAGCAAGACTCAAAGCGGCCTAGGCACATTGCAGGCCTGATTCCCCACAGGAGAACCTATCCATGGGCGTGGGTCCTGTGCATCTCTGAGTGGGAGCTGGGCCCACGCTACGCAGAACGGTCTTCATTTAACTTGGTAATTTTTATTTTTCAGTGGGTCCTTCAAATTATGAATCTGATCATAGTTGGATCTGAAATCTGAGGATGAGAGTGGCTGCCTCTCTGTAGAGTGGGAGAGGATATTTGTTGACCCGACACACCTGAAAACTGGTCCTAGCATGTTGGACATGGAGATGACTCGACTATGCTGAGCTCCTTTCTCTCATTGTTGCAGGTTCACCGGTACACCAGTCTCTGATAGTGTACCAGTCACAAAATATTTGGAATGTTTTGTTTACCCGAGAGAGCTTACCGAGATAGAAAAAAAGCAGGAAAGGGAATGCGGTAAGCGAACCCTGAGTCTGGCTCTGTCAGATACTATAGAAAGTACTTCCTCTTATGTTTCTGGTTCATTCTATCACCTAAAAAAGAATCATTAAGAATCTTGAAGGGATTGCCCACTTATAAGTGTTTTGTCACTATTTTAATGCTTGATACTCTGTGAAGTGTTTTAAGCAGCAGAGAGTTAACATGTAATTCACTTTTAAATCTTGGGTGGAGAGACACAAAACATAGTGGATATACATCTGTAGAAAAGAAAAATACTCTTTGCAAATACTCATTACATGAGTACTGTGGGATTATGAAATTGTTCACACATATTATACATGGTTGAATATTTTTACTGTGATACATGTGTGAGCAAATGGGTTTTGAGTGCTGAAAAATATAGCTACCATTCTAAGTTCTTAACTGTAATAGTGAGCTTTCTTTTTTCTTTTCTTAAAAACAGCTTTACTAATGTATAATACATATTATAGTATTAAACTATCTTAATATACAATTCAATGATATTTAGTAAATTTTACAGATTTGGACAACCACCACTGCTATCTTGTTTTAGAACATTTTGGTGATTCTTAAAATATTCCCCATGCAATCAATTCCTATTCTCTCCAGGCAAACACTAATCTACTTTCTGTTCCTATGGATTTGTCTTTTCTGGATATTTTGTATAAGTTAAATTGTATGATATGTGGTCTTTGGTGTCTGGCTTCTTTCATTTAGAATATGTTTTAAAGCTCATTCATGCAACAATTACTGTTGCCAGTCTTTTTGATTATAGGCATTCTAATGGATATGAAATAGTATTTCATGCTTTTAATTTGCATTTTTCTAATGACCAATGATGTTCAACCTCTTTTCATGTATTTATTAGCCATTCAGACAGACACATGCATACCTATACATACACACACACATACAAGGCTGTCTGGAAAAAGCACAGCCACCGTTAATATAAGAGAATGGTTTGCACAACATTGATATAACCTGGCAGCCAAGGAGAGTGGACTGGAATGTTCATGCATGTACAATGATGACTTCATTATACAATCAGGAGGGTCAGTAGCCGCCATTGAGTGAGCATGTGCACTGTGTGGCTGTTGCATTCAAAATGATTGAGCTAGTAGAGCAAAGAACGTGCGTCAAGTTTTGTGTTAAGCTTGAACATTCCTCCACAGAAATTATTTGGATGATTCAGAAGGCTGAAACTATGGGCAACTGGTGATCGGCAGCTTCATAACAACACTCATGTATCATGTCTCATCCAGAGTTTTTTGGCAAAAAATCAAATCACCCAGATGCTTTAGTACCCTTACAGCCCAGATTTGGTGCCCAGTGACTTCTGGCTTTTTCCCCCCAAAACTGAAATCACCTTGGAAAGGGAAGAGATTTTAGACCAGAGATGAGATTCAGGAAAATATGACAGAGCAGCTGATGGCATTTGGGAGAACTGTGTGAGGTCCTAAGGAGCTTACTTTGAAGGGGACTGAGGCCTCATTGTTCTATGTACAATGTTTCTTGTATCTTGTATCTTCTTCAATGAATGTCTCTATTTTTCAGATTACATGGCTGGGTACTTTCTGGACAGACCTTGTATGTACACATACATATACTTCTTTGGTGAGGGTATTTTTAATGTTTCTAATGTAGTTGTTCGTTTTCTTTTAAATTTGAGAGTGTATCAGGCTTTTGGCACTAATATAATGTTTGCTGTAGCTTTTTCACAGATACACTTTTATCAAGCTGACTAAGCTTCTTTCTATTCCAGTTTGTTAAAACTTTTTCTGTTTTGTTTTTAATCATGAATGGACTTAGGTTTGTCAAATATTTTTTTTCTGTATCTATTGATATGACTATATGGTTTTGTCTTTTAAATTGTACTTGCTCATGGTGTTTTTATATGTTGTTGCAATTGCTTTGCTAGTATTCTGCTGAGGACTTTGTGTCTGTGTTCATAAGGGACATTGGCCTGTAGTTTTCTATTCTTCTTGTATCTTCACCTGGTAGTTTGGAATTAGATAACATTGGCATCAAAAATTGCATTGGGAATTGTTCTTTGCTTTTATAAAATTTAGAGGAGATCTTATAGTACTTGCATTATTTTTTCCATAAATAAGTCTTAGTATTTGACAGGAAAACCATCCAGGTTTGGGCTTTTTATTTTGGAAACTTTTAAATTAGTAAATCAATTTCTTTCTTTCTTTTTTCCCCAGAAGTTCCATTTCTTCTTGGGTCAGCTCGAGTAATTACCATCTTTCTTGGAATTTTTCCAATTAATCTAGGCTATACATATAGTACCGCTTTATAACCCTTTTTATTTCTGAAAGGTCAGTAGTAATTCCTCTTTTATTCTTGATTTTAGTAATTTGAGTCTTCTCACTCTTTTGTTTTTTAAAAACTGCCTAAAGTTTTGTTCATGATTATTCTATTCAAAGAACCAATTTTGGTTTCATTGGTTTTCTCCATTGTTTTTCTGTTTTCTATTTCATTGATTTTCATCCTGATCTTCACTATATTTTTCCTTTGGTTACCTTTGGTTTAACTTGCTCTTTTTTTCTAGTTTTTAAATGTAGAAGATTAAGTTATTGATCTATATCTTTCTTTGTTTCTAATATAGGTATTTATACTTGTAAATATCCCTATGATACTTCTTTAGATTAGTACTATAAATTTTTACATGTTGCATTTTCTTTTTCATTAAGTTAAAGTATTTTAAAATATACATTGTAATTTACTGTTTGACCAATGGGCTATTTAGAAATGCATTATCAAGTCATCAAATATTTGTGATTTTTTCTAATTTTATTCTGTTTTTGATTTCTAATATAACTTCATTTTGCTCAGAAAACATACTTTGTATGATTCCAGTTCTTATAAGTGTTTTGAGACTTTTCTATGAACTAGTCCATGTTCTATCCTGGTGAATGTTCCATGTTAACTTGTGATGAATTGTTCCCTGGTATTACAGTGAAGTACTCTATATATGTAAGCTAACATAATTGTTAGTCATATTCATTCTTTTTATCATTACTGATTTTTTGTATAACCAAACAATTATTGGGAATGTGCTATTGAAGTCTCCAACTCATTTTTTTTATATTATCTCCTCCCTTCAATTCTGTAAATTTTTGCTTCATGGATTTTTGTTCTGTTTTTAGGTGTGTATATGTTTGGAATTGCTTTATCTTCCTAAAGAATTGACTGTTGTGTTCATTATAAAACAGCCCTGCTTATTACCTATTACCATTAAAAAATCCAAGTAAATTTTGGCTCATATTAGTAAAGTTAATAATTTAGGATTATTATACTTAATGTTGTATAGTGGATCTTTTTTCATTCTCTTGCATCAACAACTTTGTGTATTTGAATCTACAGTGTGAATAGGCCTATTACCACTGATGTTCAGTGTATTAAAGTTCTCTGGGAAATCAGAACCAATATAATGTGTGTGTATATATCTCTTTATATATGTACAAGGTTAAGCAAAAGTAGGTTTACAGTTGTTTGTATGAAAAAAGACATGCATGTTGTGATTATTACAGTAGCTTCATTAACTCAAAAGAATGTTACAATGGCACAGTCCACTTACTTTTGTCCACCCATGTAGGTATATGTATATATCAATACAAAATAAATCTGTCTCTCTGTATCTATCTTTATCTATCTAGTATCATCAATCATCCATTATCTATATATCATCTATCTATTTATCATCTATGTATTATCTATCATCTATCTATCTATCTATCTATCTATCTATCTATCTATCTACCTATCTATCTACCTATCTGATCTTTATTATAAAAACTGGCTCACATGATTATAGAAGCTGGCAAGTCCAAAATCTACAGACTGGAAACCCAGGAGAGCTAGTGTGCAGATGAAGTCCTAAGACAGTCTACTAAAAAATTCCCTCTTTGGGGAGGCTGCTCTTTTTGTGGACAGGCATTCAACTGATTGGATGAGGCTTACTCACATTATGGAGGGCAGTCTGCTTATTTGAAGCTCCTCAGTTTTAATCTCATTAAAAGCCAACACATAAAATTAAGCATCACACTTGTGATCCAAAATGCTTGCACTTTTAGACTTGAAGTCCTTACCATCATCTTTTCTTACTGGCTTTGATATCAGTTTCCATACTCTTCCATGGCTCTTCAGTTGAGGAGTTAACTATCAGTGGCTTCATAAAAATCATTACAAAGTTCTTCAGGAAGTTATCTCAGGAAGTATTTAAAATAATACAGTCCAATCTCAGAACATTTTGAACAAATCTGGATTTAATGCATCTGCTTTGAATATTTAAATTCTATACTTTAAAAATACTTAACACTTTATTTTTAAGTTAATAAGAAGGAGACAAAAAATCTGATTCTGAGAAAACTATAGAAAACATCAAGGACTAGTTCAAGTTGCAGATTAGTATTTTATTGGGAAAGTTTGAATCAATTGCTATTTTGCACATATGCAAGCATATTTTAAATGGAGAATATAGTAGAATATGTGCTTTTTTAAGGATTTTATTTCTTTATTTTTAGAGAGAGAGGAAGAGAGGGAGAGAAACATCAACATGTGGTTGCCTCTCACATGCGACCCCCCACTGGGGACCTGGCCTGCAACCCAAGCATGTGCCCCAACTTGGAATTAACTGGTGACCCTTTGGTTCACAGGCCAGCATTCAGTCCACTGAGCCACACCAGCCAGGGATGTGTTTTTATTTTTAAAATGAGAAAGAAGAGGAATGATATTTTTTCCTGTATAAAAACATAAAGAACAAAAGAATATACATGAATGCCATTAAATAAATATTTTGAAGAAAAAGTAGTTTCTAAAAATTCCTTTTTTATTCAAGCACATTTATCTAATCCATAGACTATTTTTAAATGTGGTTCTAGCAATTACTCTAAAGTAGTCAGCAATTGATAAAAATCTTAAAGATGTTCAAATGAGTATCTTGGTCAATTTAAACTTCTCATTATTGATTTTACAGTAAATTCTCCCAAATAAACTTCAAGAAAATTACATTGCTCTTAGTACAATCTGAAGGGTATTGACACATTTAAACACCAATAGTACATATAAGCAAACCTTGTTTTTAATATTTCACAAATTCCTTTTGTAGGTTTCCAATTTTTAAATATTTTTACTCATATATTATTTCTTTCATTAACTCAATCAACACATGTTTTATAACTTGTAAATATGTGCTATGTAGTGAATCATGAAAACACATATGGTTTCTGTCTTTGTGCACCCATAGACTAGAGAGAGGGTGAAGCAGACATGGAGTGATCACACAAACATGCTTACGCAGTCAAGCATATTATGTTGAAAAAATACAAGGTATCATGAAATTCTATGAAGGGACCTGATTCAATATGGGACATCCAGCAAAAGTAGTTTAAGAAAAAGCCACATGTGGTGATTGTGGGAGGGTAGGGAAGGTATAAGATGAGTAAATGGTAATGGAAAGAATACAGTAAGAAGGAGAAGGGTTATCAAGGAACATGTATAAAGGACCCATGGGCAAGGCCAAAGTGGGGAAGGATTGCATGTGGGAGGTGGGGGTGGGTGGGATGGGGTAAAGGGGTGGTGGGAAAATGGAGACAACTGTACTTGAACAACAATTAAAAATGCAACAAAAATAAATCTAAAAAGGAAATAAAAAGTCATTCAAATTAAAAAGTACAATAAGGAAAAAAGAAAAAGTCACGGGACTTGAGAGCTGATAGCTGAATAAGAATTTAGTAGAAAAAGTGGGTTTGAAAAGAATATTCTAGACAGATGGTTGAAAGGATAAATGCAAAGAGACAGTACAGTATTCTAAGAGTTGCAAGAAGCTATAGCAGTCAAAGATGAAAATGAGTTAGGGAGAAGGAGTGATAATATCTTTATCTGAAAATATCCTTCTGTTTGCCATGCAGGGAATGAACTAAAATGAGGCAGGAACCAAAGAGGTGAAAGCCATTATGAACTAACTATTGGAGTGTGCAAGCAAAGGATAAAGGTAAGTGAAACTAAGGGTGGAGTCATTAAGATAAGAAGGAAGTTTTGAGAGATATTTAGAAGGTCATGTCAACAACAATTGAAAAGATATTGACTATGATATTGACTATAAAGAGTGATCAAGGTTAAATGCTACATTACTGACTTGCACAATTATACAAATTATGGCTATGCTCATTAAGATATGTAGCCTTGGATAAAAATCAGTTTTGAGGGAAAGATTATCCATTGATAGGTGGGGTGTTCAGCCTCATGTGCAGAATTATCCATGGGTGTTTGGAAAGGTCTCCCCCCACACAAAAACAATTGCTGTTGACCTAAATTTCCAGTGAGAGGTTTAATTCCTTAATTAAGAACTCAGTCACCATCTGCCAACATGGAAAACACATAGGCACTATTTCCATTTAACCAACAACTATTTATTTACAACTGAGGTTCAGTGTGTTTATAGGGTACTTTCCTGAGATTAGGCTGTAATCAAGGAGAGAAGGAATTAAAATGATGGCTAACAAAAGGAAGTAAGGCAGACCCAAAGACATATATACACATATAAATGCTGCCCTTAAATTCATAATTTTAATGTCATCATTTTGTTTTTTTTTTACTTAGCATATACAGATGATTGACATAATTTTGAACTTTGGGTTTTCTTTTTCTTATTTTTATGATTATTTATTTATTTATTTTTCATATTATCTTCGATTTGTTTCCAAAGGAATTAAAGTTTAAATAAAATATGAAATACAAATTTAAATAAAATAAAATAAATGGGTGAGACAACAGACAAAAGGAAGTTTAGGGGGTAAAAGTAAAATGAAACCAAGTGAACCGTAGATCCTAATTTCTTTCCTGTAGTGCAAAATGCATATTCCAGAGCAATGCTTATCCTTAAGACCACAGAAACACCATCATTCCATCTTCATTTGGGAAATCTTATATTGCTGATCTTTGAATTTATGTTACTTCAGCCATCTAAAAATGCCCTCATAGAAATAATTTTTGTTGGACTCTTGGGTATTCCAAATGTACTAATAGTCTGGATTTTATGGCTCAATAGAGTAGAGAAGATTGTTCATAAACAAAGCTGGGCTTCAGGGGAATTATCCACACAAACATCCCATGAACTTGGGGTTTACAGAAAGTCATGTCAGCTCTCTCCACGCTCAGGGCAGCCATAAATTTGATAATTACCAGTATCCTTTCTTTATTTTAGTCCAAGTAATGGCATTGTTGTTAAAGAGAATAAATGTAAGCAGATTACAAAGTAACTTATTAGCTACATTTATTAACCATCATATTTCTTATGTATCTCTGAGATTTTGAATTTTTATAAGATATGATATCTTTTAAATCAATGTAGCATAATAAGTTCAAGTGTAAAACTTTTTGTATCTAGTCAGTTTGTAAAATTTTAAGAAAGGGAGCATTCTCCATTGGTTGTGAGATGTGTGCTATGTTAGCTGTCATGTACCTCGTTTATTCTTAAGTATAATGTCTCCATTAACAATGTAAAATGTTTGATGGGAGGTGGTTCACAAAAAGATTTTTCTTCCAACTCTGAATCAATATCTTCATTTAATTTTTTTCTGTTATTGATATTAAATGACACAGAATAAAATTCTGTATGGATCAAGGACATTGCCTTACAAATATATCAATATTGCAAAGCTTACATCATATCATATGACTTGAAGAGAAAAAATAGATACTGTTTGCTGCGTTTTTCAGTACTACCTCTACATCTCACCTTGCTTCTAATTTTTGTCTCCTAAACTCTCTTAAGGTTGACAAGTGCTTATGCAACTGTCCTCTCAGAGACTTTTGTAAACATCATTGAGACACTTTTCAGGCTGTGAAAAATGCCTTGGGTGGCTGCCTAGTCTGGTCTCATTAATATGCATCTGCATTGCCCTCCTGTGACAGACAGCAGAGAAAATGCAGAGACAGGAGGGTGGGGAATTAAATTATATGAATTTTCCTCTGGTGACAAGGTGATGAATCAAATAACCACACTAATCTCTGAATATCTAACTTTTATTGCTCATTTCAGGAATTTCCCTAGCAGGTAAGACAAACCAGAAAATGTAGAAAATTTATGCATAGTTGACAGTCTTTTACAGAGTGGGTATAAAATTTACACTTGCCTTCTAAATAAGGGAATATTTTAAAGAAGAAAATTGCAAGCACTTAAAAACTTCTTATTTGTTGTTCAATGTTGAAGAAGAGAAATGAAAAGTTTTACTGATTGGAAACCTTCGCCCTTACAGTTCATTTTGACCTTATCACATATATTTGCTCTCATTCTTTTTTTAAAAAAAATATTCTTTTTATCCTCACCTGAGGACATTTTTTTCATTGCTTTTAAAGAGAGAGGAGGGAAGAGAGAGAGAGAAACATCGATGTGAGAGAAACATCATTGGTTGCCTCTTGTACACCCCGACCAAGGACTAAACCCACAATCTAGGCCTGTGCCCTGGCCAGGAATCAAACCTTCAACCTTTAGGTTTGTGGGTGACGCCCAACCAACTGAGCCACATTGGCTAGGGCTGCTGCCCTTCTTTATGTTAGCATTGATTCTTTTCATATATAAATATGTGAAACTACTGCTTTTATCATAACATACTTGTTTTTAAAAATTTTTGTTCTCATTAAATAGGGCTGTTGAATTTGGAAATAGAAGAGTGCTATATGGCTGGATTTTTCAAGGTAAATCAAGAGAAAAGTCATATTAGAAACAGGACAGTGTAAGGACTAGAGACAGACTCTATGAGATTTATTGTGATTCTACAAGACATACTCAGAGATCACTCTAAAATAATAATTTGTTGCTCAAAGCAACTGATTTGGGGTCCATAACTGAGGAAAAAAGAGAAATAAGATAAGATTGATTCAAAGCATAGGGATAAGATCACCACAGGAATTAAGGCATATTCTTTGTACCTATACATCATCCATCTTTCTATTTGTCATTAATTTATTATCTACTTATTAATAATCATTGTATCAACTATGTAGCGGAATCCTTAATTAATTAATTAATTAATTTTATCCTCATGTGAGGACACGTTCATTGATTTTAGGGAGAGACGAGAGAGAAGGGAGAGAGAGAGAAACGTTGATATGAGAAACATCAATCAGCTGCCTCCCTCATGCACCCTGACTGGGGACCAAACTCACAACCTAGGCATGTGCCTTGACCAGGAATCACACCCTTGACCCTTTGGGGTATGGGACAACACTCCAACCACTGAGACACACTGGGCAGGGCTGGAATCCATTATCTAAAAGAAGCTAAGGAATAAAATGTAAAATAGATCAAAATAAAACTGCTCCCTCGTCAAGGTAGAGAGCCTCAGGATTCCTGTCTCCTAATTTCACCTTTACACTTGTTTTTTTCTGGCATCTTTTCTCTACAGAAAGACCATGCAGAATTACATGGTACTCAGCTTGAAAATTACTGCTTAGAGTAATTTCTGTAACATGAAAACCCATTACTGACTTCTTCCCTATGCATTTAGAGTTAGACATTGGAAAATTATGACAGAGGCCAAGATAATTCTCTATCTTTCAGGTTACATCTCTTCTTTTCTGGCCACTTCTTTCTCTTCTGAATGGTCACAAATTTTTTACAGGTTTTAGTTGATGAGATCTATTCACTCCTAATATATATTCTGCTGAAATTGACCCGTTCTTATTCATGTCACACGCTTCATATGAATGACTATTGTCTTAATTTAACTGATCTCAGCTGTATGGAGGAAAAATTTTATTGTATGAAATAAATAAAACAAAATTATTGCTGGCTTAATTTGTTTCCTCTTCTGGAATATTTACCTCTTCCAAAAATTGCAATACCTGTATGTTCCATTGTAATATGGAAGGATTGCAAATTATATGTTAGGGCACAGCAGTGTTTTAGATTTATTGGAAACCTCACACCATAGGTGTTTGCCAACTCAATTTACTAATATGTGTAGCTTTGCTTCTACTTCACCATTTTTGCTTATAGGGACTAGCATAATGTTTATACTGCATATACTCAATAAGTCCTTAAATTGTATCAATTAATATGGCTAATGGAAGAGCCATGAGATCCAGGATTCTGCAGCTCAGTTACAAAACAAGGTGAGAGGAAATAGAAAGAATGTGTAAAATAAGGTACATTAAGCCCTGACCCATGTGGCTCAGTTGGCTGAGTATCTTTGTGTAAAGCAAAAGGTTGCCGGTTCAGTTCCCAGTTAGTGTTTCTCTCTCACATCAGTATTTCTCTCCCTCTCTTCCTATCTCTCTATAAATAAATAAATAAATAAATAAATAAATAAATAAATAAATAAAAATCTTTAACAAATATATTAAGAAGTCAAGGGCATCAAAATATGGACTTTGTTGTCTTTTTTCAATATTGTTTTTGCTATGTAAGGCTCCTTTGAATTACACATAAATTTCAAGACAGGATTTTCCATTTCAGCAAAAAATAAAAATGAAAAAGAGAGGAGCCATTGGAATTTTCACAGGAATCACAGTGACACTCTAGATTATTTGAGAGTGGTATTGCCATCTTAACAATATTATTTCTGAGATCATGAACATGGGATGTCTTTTCATTTACAGATATTCTGTAATGACTTCCAGCAGTGTTATGTAGTTTTCAGTATACCAGTCTTTTACTTCCTAGATTTATTCCTACTTACGTAAGTGCTACTGCAAATGGAATTGATTTATTTTCTTTTTAAATTATAGAGAAGCAAAACTGATTTTTGTATTTTGATCTTTATCCTACAACTTTACTGAATTTGCTGACTAACTCTAGCAGTTTTTTGGTAAGTTCTCTAGGATTATTTCTATATAAGGTCATGTTATCTACAAATAGAATTCCCCCCCATTTTTTGTTTTATTAACTCTGCTTTAAATTAAATATATATTGAGATCCAGTTAGTGCCAGTGATATAAGCAAAATGTCATTTCTTTCTTAAAGCTCATTGTTGTGATCTCAACACCCAGTTTTATGTTAGATGCATAAGAATATTCAAGCTAAGGAAAGAAGAGATGAGTGGAAATGACATGTGTAATGACAATCTTCAATTTGCAAGTGGAGGTTATTTGAATAAAATGATGCTAATGAGAGAACAAGTCATTCCAGTAGAAGGTCTGAGAATATTACTTCTAGGTTTATGGTTCTTAACCCTTGGTTTCACATTAGGGTCAACTAGAATGTTTAAAAAATACCTTTGTTTTGGCTATATCCCCAGAATATATTCATCATAATCTCTGGAGTTGGTCCTAAGACTTTGTAGTTTTAAAAGTCTCCCAGTGGTTGAGAACAGCTGTCTTACAGCATCAATCCTCTTCACATCTGAATTCCTGTTTCTCCTGCCACGTAAGCTGTGCTTTATTAAAAGCCTGATTGTAATCACACATATTTCCTTCCTGCTTCAGGAAGACAATGTGTTTGCCACTGCATATTAAGCTCAGGATATCTCTTTCCTCATGTCTATATTAGGGGGGACCTTCATCCTCTGCTCTGACAGACAATTGGCACTTGGAAGGATCACAGCCAATGGCACCTGCTTTCACAACAGATAAATGTGTCAGTTTAGTTAACTGGGGAAAATAGCTTCCTTGATACTAAGCAGATCACAAAATCTTTCTCCTGTATTATATACCTGTGGTAGGTCTCTGTCTATGAGCTAGTGCCACTGAAAACATAGGGACAATTTCTAGTTCACTAATCAATAATGTCAGGGACAAATTAATACATTTAATTTTGTATACACAGCAAAGGGTTTTAGCAAAGTCATCAGGCCTGGTGTTAAGAGGAGACATGCATTGTAATTTATTTCTTGTTATAAGCAGTATGGTTAGAAACAAGTTATTTCTGCTACCTGGATCTAGGACCTTTTATTTATTGAACTTGGTAGTCTCTCAGTTTCCTAATAGCTCTAATAACATATGACTTTATGTATAATAAAAGATGTATTTATCCACTACATAACTGAGGTCTAGAATATGGAATTTCCAGTATTTTTTTAGTATGTACAAAAAGGCTGAAACTAATCATAATCAGTTGTCTGACCATTATTTCATGATAATAAATGTTTGTGTAATACTATGTGACAGTCCTATATATTGTCATTTTATCTTTAAAACATCCTTGGGGGTAGATGCTGTTACTATCCCTATTTTACAGATGTGCACCTGAGAGCAGAGAACTCTAACATGACTATGCTGTCATAGCTCATATGGAGCTATGACATAGAGATGTGGTCTTCATTATTAATGGCACTGTCTTACATTTTGTCTGTGATGGGAACAGAAAAGCACTGGCTTACATTGATATTCCTACAGAAACTCACCAGATTTTAAACGACCACTTGCTATATGCAGTTGACCTGTAAACAATGCAAGTTTGAATTGCATGATTGCACTTATATGTACATATTTTTTTCAATTGACTCCCTCAGTTCAGTGGATCTGCTGGTTTAAATAGACCTGAGCAATTCAAATGTATGTCATTCAAAGGTTTACTGATGGGTGGGAATCTGGAATGCATAGGGCCACAAGTTATAATCAGATTTTAGATGATACACATGACAGGTGTTACTACCCACCTCCCCCACGCTGTTCAAGGGTCGACTGTATTGTTCCATTTAAGTCCTTCATGCTTTATTTAATTAGATCAGAGCTGCATTCCTTCCTGATGGCCTAGAGCTCTAGGTGAAGCCATAGGCAGTGCTGACCATGATTGATTGTCCCCATGTCGGCACTCCCTCATGCAGGGAGTATTGGAGTTCCTTTATTCTAGCTGTACTCCATCTCTCAGTTTATCCATGGGTTCTTTTGGGCTGGGAGAGTGTTTTGCCTTGTCATGTGTTTTGTTTGGCTGACACAGTAGTTTAGTCACATTTTTTAGTATTATTGGACAGGTCCTGCACTCTCCGGTGCACCAGGTTCCACAGCTACTTATTGCATCACAGGAACCCGTTTCATTCATTCATATAACACACTCATAGTCACCTTTGATTTGTGACTCCTGCCTTAGCGAGTATAAATAGATCATAATTAATATAGCTTACATCTTGTTTAATATGTTTTAACTAGACTGGTATCAAGTTTTATTCAATAGTAGTTAACAAATTTTATGGTATGGAGACAAATAGTAACCATCATATACACAAAGGTTGCGTGACCATAGGATCTGAATCTTAAGGTTTCAGAAATAAAGAAATAAATCTAGTACTGATATTTTTAAAACTGGATGAAATTAGTAGCCAGAGAAAATGTCTCTTGGACGATCAAATAAACACAATTCCTGGACAAAGATGGAAACAGTTGAGTCCTGGTATGTTTGATAAATCAGCAGAATCTTGAATAAAATTAAAGGCAAGTGTAGAGAAAACTACATTTTTCCCTAGAAAAGGCCCTAAAGTGGACTTGTCAATGCAGAAAAAATATAAAACCATTCTCTGTGTTCTTAACATCACGTCCAAATCTTTTCAAATTATAATCTTTTAACTTAAACACTGGTGTTCTAGAACATTCACAGTATTACCAACAGTTTTAAGCCTCAAATATGAACAATATTAGATAGAATTTTTCTACTGTATATTTACCATCACAGTCAAGAATATAAGTGCTTAGGCTTAGAGAGAGATATCAAAACATTTAAAAAAGATGTTTTCAAGAAGCAGTTAACCTGCTAGCCATTTTTCCTGAAGAAAATTTTAAAGTCACCGTGTAATTTGGCATAAGGAAGCTCGGTGTTTTTCTTGGTCTTCACTAAACAAAGGGTTACATTTCTCTCTCAGTACATTCTCAGACTACCTTAAAAGATACATAGCTTTACTGTTTGGAACATTTTGACAAGAAATTCAAAAATTCAAACATCCTGTAGGTCACTTTGCCCTTCTAACTCTTGTCTTTCATCCTAGTTAGTGGAGATGGTTGTCCAGACTAGCCCCATAAACTATGAAAATTGGACCCTGGGCATTGTCATGTATCATTAAAATAACTGTTCAAACAAGACACCTATTGGTTTTAATAGAATCAAGAAGAGAGAAAACACATTTCCATTATCCCATAAAATTTCCCAGACAACTTAATATTTTTGACAAGCTTAACAAAATACTGTCGGGGCTGGGCAAGGAAGTATTAGTGAAAACATGGACAGTGTGAGATGGTTTTACACTCATTGATATACTGCTGCCTGTGGAAGACTCACCAAAAGTACAGATTAGTGAACAAAAAATGTGTTGGGTTGTGACCTAGGTAATAGATTAAGTTCTAAACCTTATAGTAATACATCCTTCTACTGTTAGAGAAAATTTCTTGAAGCTGCCACTCTACGAACAGATACAAAAAGGGAGGATAAAAATGTGTACTCCATGGGAGAAATTTATAGTCAATGTGCCTGATTGGTTAAATGCTGTGTTGGTGACAGCGTTATGAGTGAACATTGAGTGGTTTTACACTACATGCAGAATAGTTCATACTATATACTATCATTTCATTCTTATAACATTTTAATCTTCATTTTATAATTGAGGAAATTGAAACTATTAGTGAATTGTTGATGTATTCTTATAATTAATTGGTTTCAGGACCACACTTAGAAACATAAGCCTTGGTTGCCTATGACTACTGTGCCACAGTGAGTTCATGTCAGACAAATAAACATTCTTTGACCACCTACAACATAAAGATCATTGTGCCAGGTGCTTTGGGAAAGAATGAAGAAGACTTGTTTTCATAGAATCTACAGCCAGAGCATATGGAAGGATCATGAGTTACAATTTCACAAATCTGACGTGATATTCCAGCACTACCTTTTATTCTAGCTCCTTGGACAATGGCTCAACATCTCTGAACTTATTTCCCTCATCTAGGCAATTAATATGATACTATACATGTTTCAGAAGGCTTTTAAAAAGTAGAGACAATGTTTGCAAAAGGTACCATACTGCATAATGCATAATCCATAGAAGCTCTTAAATAAATATTAATTTATGTCACCATTGGGGAAAAATACAAAAAACCAAAGTACTATAATGCCAGATAGAACAAAGTGAATGCTTCTTAAAATACACAGCTTTTAGTACACAACCTTCATATTACGTGAGCTTTCATGACTTACAATGAGGAAATCTCAAGACCTGAAGGAAACAAATTTTCCAACCCTGTTTACCATTACTTCAGTTCTCTGCTCTCCCTTTAGGTCTTTTTCTCTGATGTCTCTTCTACCTGTCCCTCACATTAGTTCTCACTAATTAGTTACAAAACAAAAGGAAATGCTTAAGATATTTCTTCATGCGCCATGAAATTTACCAACACTCATGGTACGATTCATCAAATTATATCATATGTACATCTGATTTTTGTAATATGCCTAGCATCTAATTTAGTCATATTTTCATTCTTGTACAGAAAGATTAAAAAGGAAAAACGCTAGGCCATCACAACTTCTATCTTGCCTCCAAAACCAATTTTTAAGTTTCATGTTAGGACATATTGTATAATATAAAGATGGTATAAATCCTTATATGAACACTTTATCTTGAGTACTTTTAAAATTGTACTCTTTCTTCCAAATGCTCACTTCACTGCTGCTGCTTTTTCCCCTGTAAACCACATGAAAGCCGTAGAGTGGCTGGTGGCCAGTAAGAAAAAAGTGCATCCTCATCTCACAGTACTCACTGCCCCTCACGTAATAGTATGTTTCTCCATTGTCCACTTGGCTTTGGTTCATATATAAATTGATTCAAGGGCAGTGGGTAGCAGTTTTCCTTGATGATTAAACTTGGAATAACAGTAGTCCCCCTTATCTGTGGTATGTGGTAAAACACAGTCTGAAAGTATTAAATGAAGTCTTACAGAAATAAACAAACTCATGCCTTTTAAGTTGTGTGCCATTCTGAGTTGCTTGATGAAATCTCATGCTGTGCTCCTGAGAGTTGTCTCATCCCTGGCTTGGTCTGGCGTCTCCATGCTGGATAAGTGCTGTCTACCTGCTATTCAGTTGGTAGCCAACTCCATTATTAGATTTGCTGCTGCTATATCACATGTTCAAGTACTGTAACTCTTATTCTACTTAATTGTGGCCCCAAATGAAAGAGCAGTGATGCTGGCAATTTGGAAAAAAGTTAATAGTAGCCTAATGCTATGCCACTACACAGGCATTTAAAAAGAGATCACATCATTATAAGAAGGGTAAGTATAGTACAATAAGATTTTGAGAGAGATTGAAAGAGAGACCATAATATTTATTACAGTATATTGTTACAATTATTCTATTTTATTATTAGTGGTTGTTAATCTGTTACAGTGCCTAATTTATAAATTAAACTTTATTATAGGTATGTATGTATAAGGAAAATCATAGTATATATATATGGATTGGTACTATTCTCAGTTTCAGGCATCCCCTGAGGGTAAGGAAGGCTGCTGTAACATGACTGAAGGTGGTTGACAAGGGAATATGCAAAGTAGGTGTGTGGGAAAACATTGGTTTCTGTTTTTCAAACCAGACTCTACCTAATAAAGTGTAAATACAGATTAGAGAAGAGTATTAAATCAAAAGAATGGACTAATGTAATTACCATCCATCTTTGGCTCAAGAACACACATTACTGTAACTAAAATCTATGGTCAGGGCAAACCTTTGCCGAGAAATCTTTTTCTATTTCCTCCTTTACCATTTCTTTTTCTATTATTTTTAAAAAAGATTTTACTTATTTGTTTTTAGAGGGGAAGGGAGGGAGAAAGAGAGGGAGAGAAACATCAATGTGTGGTTGCCTTTCATGAACCCCCCATTGGGGACCTGGCCCACAACCCAGGCATGTGCCCTGACTGGGAATTGAACCAGTGACCCCTTGCTCTGCAGGCCTGCACTCAATACACGGAGCCATGCCAGCCAGGCCTTTTCCATTTCTACCCATATGAATATTCTAGAATCTTTTCTAAGTTTTTTAAGTATTTCGTGACTTGTTTCCACTGAAAAACTCCACTCTGCACTTTTTGCTTCACCCCAGCATGTATAGGACTCCATTTCATCATATTTATGTCTCTCGTAACAGTTTTATCTATCTGAGGCAAATGTAGAATGAAATTACTTTCTTCCTTAGGTTCATCTTATAACTTCCTATGTCATAAAAATTTTTCTTCATTTCTGTTGCATACTAAGAAATATATATTTGGTTTTTGTCCTTAGTTCTTGACATAGAGCTCTGCAAACTCCTGTAATTTCCTGAGTGATAGGTGTGATAGGAGCTTTTTATGCTAATATTTGGTCTCTGGTTCCTAAATCCCTTGTAATTTCCTGGATGATAGAAACATCTTTTGTCCTCAATGCTTGGTAGGCCCTATGCTGGTCACCATAAAGACTAAGCCTTGATTAGAAGCCTGGGACTTTCTGCCTCACCCAACCTACCTCAGGGGAGAGGAGAGAGGTTGGTGATTGAGTGAAGAATCTATCACGTCTTTGTGATGAAATCTCCTTAAAAATCCCTAACCTACAGGGCCCGGAGAACTGCCAGGATGGCGAACACATTCACCCTCAGTGTGGCTGGCACATCTTAATTCCACAGATAAAAGCCCCTGTGCTGGAGACCATTCCGAATCTCCCCCTATGTACCTCCTCATCTGGCTGTTCGTTTGCATCCTTTATAATATTCAATAAGCTTAAGTAAAGTGTATTCCTGAGTCCTGTGAGCCATTCCAGGTAATATTAAACCTTAGGAGGTCTGAGAACCCCTGATTTTTAGTAGGTCAGTCAGAAATACAGGTGTCCTGGGACCTGTGGTTGGCATCTTTGATGAGGGCAGTCTTGTGGTGCTGAGCCCTTTGACTTGTGGGATATGACTCTATTCCAGGCAGATTGTGTCAGAACTGAACTGAGTTGCTAGGTACGCAAGCTTGTGTTCAGAGAATCTGATAATTGGATTTTGGTGTTTGAAAACAACACAATTCCTAAGTTTGGAATCTATAGTAAATTTTTCACAAAGTGCCAGAAAATTTGCATTACAGTCATGGGGATGTAAAGTGCAGCATAGGAAATACAGTCAATTATATTATAATAACTACGTATGGTGCCAGCTGGGTACTGGAAATATCAGGGGAACACTCTGTAAAGCATATGATTATCTAATCACTATGCTGTGCACCTGAAACTAATACAAACTAATATTGAACGCCAATTGTAATTTAAAAAATTTTAACAACTAAAATTTTTTAAACATCTTTGTACTTAATCTTTCTTTTTTCAACAACTTGAGGCTTTTTTAATGAAATTCTTTTCATTTGTTTTGTTTTATTTTAGTCTGTAATTATTTTGTTATTATTGTATAATTATTTGTAATTTGTTATTTATTTTATACATGATTTATAGATCTTAAATGTACCTTCCAATTAATTTTGACAAATGTGTATTAAGATGGAAACATTGCCCTCTGTTTCAGAGGTCTCAGAAGGTCTACTCATTCCCCTCTTCCATTAATCTATTCTACATGCCAGGAGTAACTGCAGTATAGATTGATTTTCCTGACTCTTCAATTTCTTCTATATAGAATTTTGTGCCTAGCTTTTTCCTTCTTGGAATTGATCCATGTTGTACAGAGGCAGACATCGATAGTTTATCACTATTAATTGTTGAGTGGTGTCCCATTTTGTGAAGATGACACAGTTTATTAGTATTCCTGTTGGTGAATTTCTGCATTGTTTCCAGTTTTTATTTATTATGATTAAAGGTGCTATTTAACCACTTAAGAAAGGGCCAACAGTTTGTCAAGGAGGTTGTAACATTGCATTTTACACTCTCTCAGCAATGTATGAAGGCTGCCATTGTTCCACATTCTCTCCTACATTTGGTATTTTCAATATTTTTGATTTTAGTCATTTAAAAGGGCATGTGGTAGTATCTTCTGATTTTTAATTTGTATTGCCCTGATCAACATCAGTGATGTTGAGCATCTTTTCATATGCTTATTGACCATTTGTATAAGTGCTTGGGTAAAGAGTTTATTTAAATTTTTGCTTACTGGTTTACATGCTTTTTTATTATTGAGTTCCAGGAATTCTTTATATATTTTAAATATAAATCCTGCTTCAAATACAAATGTTGCTAAGATTTTCTCCCAGTTTGTGGCTTTTCTATTCTTTTTTTGAAAGTGTTTTGGATGAGCAGAAGCTTTTGATTTTGATGAAGGCTTCATTAAATTGGGCTTATTGGAGTGAGTAAAGTCAAGAACATAGAAAGTGAAAAACATCAGTTGACATTTTTTCTTTGGCATCAGAAGTGATGAGTTTCCTCATGGATCTTGGAGGAACTCCACATGTCAGCACATACTTGCAATATAATGCTAGATTACTGAAGCTACTAAAAGCACAGTGTGTTAGTTTCCTAGGATTGCTGTACCGTGGTACCACAAATTAGTTGGCTTAACCCCACAAAAATATCTTCTCATCGTTCTGGAGGCTGTAAATCCAAAATTAAACTCCTGATAGGACCGTGCTCTCTTGAAATTTGTTCCATGCCTGGTAGGTTAATTGACTTGGTTTAGCACATATGTCTCATTTTATTAGGAAGGAAGATAGTATTAGAAGACAGACCTCTTGATTCCTATGATCCAGTTATTTCTTAGTAAAACATAAAATATAAAAAAATGTTCAAAATTCTTATCTGTATCTAACATTTATCAATAGCTTTTATAGCCCTTAGAAATTCCTCTAAATTGATAGGCTTCTACTGATATAATAGATAATTACTACACTGTAAATACAGTACTTTATTTCTATGTTGTTTTATAATACAAGTATTATTTATATAATTTTATATGGACTTATAAAGTTAATGTATTAAATCACAGAGTCATGGACCTTAATAAACTGCAATATTACTTATTCAATATAGTGACTTAAATTTAATAATTTAATAAGTATTGGATGAAAGATGTTTTAAAATTTAATAATTACTTCAGTTTGATCTCTTAAATATTCCACATTTTTGTAAATAATACATACTAATTATTCATTGCTTTATTGCAAAATTAACTTCCATTGGTTATTAATTCATGTATTTAGAAATTATTAGTGGTCCTATAAATTTCTTGAGACACTAAACTATATATTTTTGAACCAGCAGATAAAGTATAGCATGGGTGCAAGTTTGTTACTTGGCATGTTGAGCATATTTACTTTCACTCAAACTCAATTTTTAATATAACTTGGATGACTGAGATCTAGACCTACCTTAGGTAATTTCCTGATGATCATTCTCTTAGTTCTTGTCACAGCAGCAAGTACAACACCAACAATTCCCTGTGATCAATTCCCTGTGATCAGTCCCCTCATCATTAGTTTACTTAATTTAGGTTTATTTTGGGGGGATTCTGCATTTCAGTCCAAAGCAGAAATTCCCATCATGGGAACAAAAGTTTGGAAGTTACCTATTCCACTTCAAGGACTTTAGAAAAACACATACTTTAATCACCTGTGGGAGAAAACTTATGCTCCCAAGGAGATAGGGTCTTGCTTTAAATTCCTACCTTTCCAAAACCTGGGTGGCTATGGATTATATTGGAGACCTAGAGTAGTTTCACAGCCAGAAAAAAACAAAAACAAAAACCTTATACCAAAATTTTACTTATGACTTTGAAGCCAGTTAATTTGTTCAAAATCTTATTCTTGTTCTCCTCAGTCATACCTACAAAATGTAGGCTCCAAACTTTGCGTATTCTCTACTCTTACTTACATATCATTATCTTCTTCCCATCTTCAGCTCATTTACAGTACCACACTTCCTCTAGATGTTCATACTGTCCTATTTACTAAGGAATAACTCTTCTTACTCTCAACCTTATTATAGAAATTCTCTTCTACCTTCAATTTACTTTGCTGAAACTTTACTTCCTATTGAAAAAACAACTCTTTTGGGCATCATTCAACTTAAAGTTCTTAAACCTTTTAAATACCAGTCCTCAAGGTCTGGAGTGGGAATATTCCTCTTTCTAATTCTCTACTATTATTCTCATTGCACATCACATTTCCCTTCCTACAAGAGCATTCTGCTACCCCAATTTTAAGGCCAATGCAAACATGACTTCCATTGCAATTATATTGCCATTTTCCCCAAGGCTTTCAGTTATTTCTTCACTTTTTTCTCTTACCTATTCATCATAGCCCTAAAATACCTCATTTTAACCACATCCTGGCACCATTCAACACCCATCTCTCATCACATCAGTGCTGTAAAAGCCCAATTGTGGATAAAGCCAAATTTTTGATATCTCAACTTCTATAAGTGAATTGCTTAAGCACATTTTGGGAAAAATCAATATATAGTTTTTACTCTACTTCAGAACTCACTGGTAACTGCTTAATCTGCATGTTTTCCAATATAAATTTCTAAAAGCCTGTCTCAGGATGAGTATTTTTTTTCTCATACGTCACAAATTAGCATCAAGTCTATGTATTAACTGACTTCATTGCGAGTAGGAGTGTAGAGATATCACTGTCTCTCTTCTTCTCCAAATTCTTCATTAGACTTGACAGAAGACACAGATTTCTCTGGTGCGAGGTGCATCCTTTGCTTATATGTTTGTTTTCCACTAAGAGCTATATGAATTACTATGAGTATGGCATTCATCTAATAGACATGTCTAGTACTTAAACAATTCTTGCTCTTCCCAGTTGGGATATAATGCTCAAGCCTCTTTTTACTTAAAACTCATTTTTCAAGCTATTGTGTCTGCATCCATGTTTTCAATTGCCATCTGAGGGCTAACAATTCCGAATTCTGTCCCCATACAGCAGAGCTATTCCTTCACATCTGGAACTGAATATCCAGCTGTATGTTGGAATTTCCACCTGCACACCCCACAAGCATTTCACATGCAATCTGATGGAAACTGAACGAATACTCTTTTTCTTAAATGTGTTTTCCCTCCTTAGTTCTCTGGGTAAATGACTGTTTTATAAGATTGTAAGATGCTTTGATAGCAGGAAACAACACACTGACACTCAGATAAATGCGAAGCAGAACTTTTCATTACTTACAGTCCCAATAAAAGTTGCCAGGCAGGACCACACAGGGGATAGCACCTGGGAACAGAGGAATAGCACATTTGAGCTGTAGGGGACAGTTTATGTAGGGTAAGTGGGGTAGGGGGTTTTCAGGGATCCCTGTGGATTGGGTAATTTGAATACATGTTGCAGGCTCCAGGGCATAGGTGCTCTGTTGTTGTCTGGTCCTTGCTCTGGAGCAATTAGGACAGGTGGTCTCAGAGTGAGAGAGCTTCATATAAGAAGTAGTTGGGGTGTGAACTTAATCAGTTGCTAAAGAGGAGGATGTGACCAGATTCTAACCAGGGCCTCAAAGCTAGATCAAAACAGCATTTATATATTACCACACACACATATATTTATATACTTATATATTCATTTAGTGCAATTCATTTAGTGCCTAGTAATCCAAATCGGTCAAATGCAACTTTTTCCTCTTCATGATTTTTTTCAACTCTGCTTATTTTTTAAAAGATTTTATTTATTTATTTTTAGACAGAGGGGAAAGGAGGGAGAAAGAGAGGGAGAGAAACATCAATGTGTGATTGCCTCTTGTGTGCCCCCTACTGGGGACCTGGCCTGCAATCCAGGTATGAACCTGGAATTGAACCGGTGACCCTTTGGTTTGCAGGCTGGAGCTCAATCTACTGAGCTGCACCAGCCAGAGCTCAGCTCTGCTTATTGCTTATCTTCTGACCTTCTTACCTATCTTCTTCAAATGCTTCTTTATGCTGTTATTAAACTTTCTAGTTTATAAATATGGTAATATCATTCCTGTGTTAAAAAGTATTCTCTGACTTAAAAACTATGTAAGAAAGAAAACCTCTGCCTCTCATCATTAAATGTGACATCATGCCTACTGCATCAGCTTTAACTTTGGTTTCTCTCTCACTACAATTTTAGCTCAATTTGAGAAATAGAGGAGAACAATAAATAGTTAACTGTGTGGAAAAACTAAGTCTAATATGCCAATAACAATTTCTCAAAGTTTTCTCAAACATGTGTCATATTTTATTGACTTGCTAGTATGAGAATAAGCAAGTGGACAGCAAAATTGTCATTTGGAGAAGGTAGGAAAATTAAGGTGTTGTATAGATGGGATCAAGAATTATTACATTAACTTCTATATTTTTAAATAATTATTAGTTTCATTTTATATGGTCAAATGATTGGTCTGTTTAATGATAATTCTTGACATTGCTTGGTCTGTTTAATGATAATTCTGAATCTACTTTTTAATGTTTGACTACTGATAGCTTTTAAGCTTACCTTCCCTCTTCTTTACCCCGTCATTGTCCTAGCTCATAGAAAGCACCCTCCTTTGGTAACAAATGGGGATTCAAACCGCACAAAGCCTTGACTGCCTGCAGGAACTCCCATCCCAGTCCCCTTCTCCGAACCACAATAAGAACTGAAGCCAGTCTCCTTCTGTTGCTCTTTCAGGCCATTTTTGAAGTGCTTAAAAAATTTGTCCTGCTATCCTCAGAGGCCTCAAATATTTAAGCAATAAGCCTTTTCATAGACTTTCAGTGTGTGTGTATGTAATCTTATCTCAGAATCTCAGCCACATTTGGGTGGGGCTCCTTTCTGGTCTTGCAGGATGTCCAATCATAACCATGGGAGACACCAGATGTATGGACTAGGAGTCAGTGTGTCTCATCAGTACATTTCAGAAGCAAGTGATAAGGTCCCATCAGTGTATAAGATGGAAGCACAAAAAGTGCTGTAGAGTCAGAGACACAGCAATGTGCAAGACGTTCTATTTTTAAAAAAATTTGTTTTTGTTGAGATATAACCATCATAGAACATTGTAAAAGTTTAAGGTGTAAAACACTGATTTGATACAATTATACATTGCACTATGGTTAGCATTGTAGTGTTATCTAACACCTCTATCTCTTCACATAATCAATTTTTTTTAAGTGGGAACAATTAAGATTTGGTCTCTTAGCAACACGGAGGTTTATAATACAGTATTGTTGTCTATGATCACTGTGCAGTGAATTAGGTCTCCAGGACTTAGTTGTCTACTAGTTCCAAGTTTGTACCCTTAAACAACACATTTCCCTACCCGCTAGCCTCTGGTAACTACCATTCTACTCTTTGTTTTTATCAGTTAGGCTTTTTACATTCCACATAGTATGTAGTATTTGTCCTTCTCTGACTTTTCTCACTTAGAATAAAGCCCTATAGGTCCATCCATGTTATTACAAGTGGCAGGTGTGGGGTTAATACATGGCCCTTCCCCCTCCATGACTGACAGCTAGATGGAAGGTCTCAGGCCAGAAGGAATGTGTCTTGTTTTGGGAATGGATTGTAACTCCTTCCTTATCTCCTTCTGAGAGTGGCTTGTGGTCCTGTGACTGCTTCTTGACCTTTTCCTTCTGCATGTAAACACTGATGTCACGTAGCTCCGGGCTACACATAGGTTTGTGCAACCTCGTCCCATGCTGGGACCCCTTATAATGAGCCTCAGACTAGAGGAGGTGCCATCTCTCTTGCACTGACCTGCTGCTTGTCAGGTGCACTCCCCTATGTGAGTAATAAATGGTCTGTCCACATCTGCTAGTCCTCGGGGTGGTTTTTTAGATCACAAACACTTAAGCAGCTCCCCAGTTTTGGTTTGGAGCTCCTGTGGTACAGCAGGATTTCTTTTCCTCGTGGCTGAATAATATTCCATTGTGTATCATATATGATCACATATAATAGTAGTTTTATTTAAAAAATTTTGAGGAACCTCCATACTGTTTTCTGTAGTGACTGAACCAATTTACATGCCCAGAAAGAGAGAGTAATTGCCTGAAGCTGTTCTTCAAGAGAAAAACTGGGAACAGGCAGCTAAGGTCTCCTGGGATGACTTCTAGTTCACTTACTGCTGCTACTGCAGTGGCTGCTGCTGCTGGGCACTGCACAGAGGAACAACAGGCCCCAATGACGGGCAATGAGATGGCCTGTTGAGTTGCTATAGCCTTGGACTTTGGCAGACAAAGGATTGCAGCCCCAGGAGCCCACACTGGAAGCCTGAGTTGCTGCCCTTGGCTTTCAGCCTCCCAGCTATTCCGCCAGAGTCTGGTTCTCAACTGGTGGCAGAGCCCCTGGAGGGAGCCCCCAGTGCACTGTGACTCTCACTGGTGGCAGAAGGCATTGGTGAGGATTGAAGTTTGCTTGATACACTGGTGGTGCGACCGGACTGCTTCCTTTTGAATCTGGGATGAGGTCTATCTGACTAGTGCAGTGGTACCCAGGTGTTTCTCATCCAGAACTCTCCAGCTGACTGGTGTAGATCTGAGATTCTGTGATTCCGCTGGGAAGCGGCGTTCTGGAGTGGCCGCTCAGCTCTCATTTCACCAGCCATCTTCTGAGCTGCTGCTGACCTCTTGTGTGAGTTAATTTCTTTCCGTTCTTTTACAAAACTTGTTATAATTCAGACAAGAACTTGTACATAATGTTTTAGATAAGTCCTAATAAGTTGGAATAATAGTCTGTAAGCACATATTAGCCTCAAAGTAAAATATTTGGGCTACATGAGATAGTATGTTTTCTCTTTTTGAGTTCTATGAGTAGTTAAAACTTGGAAAATCCCTTGCACACTCTTCACTTCGTGTATTCTTGAAATGCAATGGCATTTCTGTCTAACCCTCAAAACACACAGACACTCTAATAGCTTAAATTCTTATATTTTGTAACCTTACCACTAAGTCTAATAGCCTTAAATTATAGGCTTACACAGCCTTCTTCAACTGAAAGTTTTCTTACATGAGGAGGAATGTGTATTATTTACTCAGTCAACTTTTTAAATTTTTTTTCTAGTTTAGAACTCACAGATATCCACTAGAATGTTATGTTTCTTATTACTTCTTTAATTCAGAAATAAATGTAAACTCCTGTATCTCTTTGGTTTGTTCTTTATTGTTTCCTTCTGTCAAAAACCAAACTCGGCACACTAAATAAACCAGCAGAAAGTTGAGTGTATTGCAAGGCTTTCTGCCTCCAACTGGGACACTCAAGGCTATGGGAGCATGAGTTCAGATTTGCTCAAAGACTAAGCGATTTTTATGGGCTAAGTGTGAAAGTTACTTGGCTTTTCCAGATGATTCGTTGTCTAGTGGTCTTCTTCTCTGTTTGGATCAGAGTAGCAGAGTGAGGGGATCAAGAAAGTCCAGAGACAGTGTGAACAAACTAGGCATTTGAGGATTGGCTGGTGTCCTCTGCTGATTACTGAGAGGAGGTGTAAATTCTTGTAAGGTTAGGTAATATTTCCTTTATGTGCCTGTGTTGACCACCTGCATTTTGTTCCCGATATAAGTGACTCCACTTTAATTTTGGTCCTACACTTCCAGACACATTTTGCTTAAGAATTAGGTTTTTTCTTTAATAAATCAGACATTTTGTTGTATGATCTATCTAAAAAAACCTACTGTTATTCTACCAGTTCCTTGCTTCTCATTTTTTCTTTCTGCAAATATTGCGTGCACAGGAAGCACATAGAATAATTTTCTTTATCAGAAAATCTTTGTAAAAGCGGAATTATGTGAATGGATTCAATTCCAAGTGGGGGAAAAAGAGCAGCTGTAAAGTAAAAATATTCTACAAGCAAATCACATGGTCAGTGATGCTATGACAGGAGGGTGTCCCTGGATTCAGAAAACATGTGAGCATGAGTCTAGAAATAATAATTATTCCCATTCTTGATAAACAAGTAACCATATTAGCAAATAAATGAGCCATTGAAAGAGCTACAAGTGCATTTGCGACTAACAAAATCAGTACCAGAAGACCAGAAAGTCTACTTGGCAGAAAGTAAAAGATGGCAGCAGCCAAGATAAACTTCCACTCTGTGAAGCCATAGTGCTTAATATTTTAAAAAATTAATTGGGTAATATGTCAAGAAAAATGAAACAAAAGTTTCAAACAACACTTAAAGTGATTCAGTATTAGAAGTCCATTAAATTCTTTTTCATTTGCTGTAAGATTTGATTTTCAAAGCCTTTATTCTAGGTACATAAACTAAATAAATATACTCACAATGTTAAAATTAAGTAATTTCAGTGATGGATTACTTTTTAATACCTAAATTTTATTCAGTGTGGCAAAGGACAAGCAGTCCTTATTATCTGGAAGCTGATCTGATCCGCAGAGCTGGGCCTCTGTTCCAGAGGCTTTCCTGGCTCTTACAGTTCGGAATCATCAAATGTTAATGTGCTTTTTCCAGGTGTTTGCCTGTAGAAATTAGTGTAAATCGGAATGGTTTTCCTTTCTCCAGAAATGACCTTAAAGAATGTTTTCTGAACTGAATTTAAATGAAATTGAAAAGTACAGTATTATATCTGCAGGTAATTAAAAAAAGTGCTAAGTTTCAGTTGATGACCTAAACCTTTAATTTTGTTTTTTAAATTAGTTTGGGCTTTCAGCCTCGCTCACGAAGAACTTAAAATGACAGCTCATCAAATGTGCTGGTCTACTTTTCAATTTCTCATTTGTTGGACTTCAGTGCATGCTGAGTTACACCTGTGGTTCCTTAGGGGTCATTAAAATTCTTACTTAATGGTATTATCATTTTTTCCCCTCTAATGGCCTGTGAGTGGGAATGAAATGACTGAATTCTTGTAAAATTCCAGGAATCTTTTGGAAACAGCATACCTCAAAAACTAGCAAGGGATCCAGAAACTTTGTGTGGGTTAAGAACGGAATGTTGACTCAATTCCCACTCAGCCATCAGATTTCCACAGTAGATGAAACTAGGAACTGAGAATTACAGAACAGAATCAAAATGGTTTTATAAACATTAGTGTAAACCTTTAAATTAACAAAGATTAGTGTTTTATCTCTAATATTAATGGTTTCATTTAGTTTTATTTACTACTTAATTTAACTTTGCAACTGTGGCCGCATACATTCGCACAGGAATGGAGACACAGTAAGAGTGAAGGCGGCCAAATCTCCCTTGGCCCCTTTCAATCTCTATGTGGATGTTTCAAGGCCCAAAGCAGGTTGTGGAGAAAGGTATTACTTATGCCTCACTTTTTAAATCAATTTTCACTTTTAACAATACTAATTATTGACCATCTGCTATATGACAACTGATGTAGTGGATAATTTATATATCTCATATCTGATACTAACAGCAATAAGTTTACTTATTCCTATTTATAAATGACCAAACTACAGCTAATGTTGATTAAATGACTTGCTATATGTTAGTCTTACTTCAAAGTCCAAGTGCTTTCTAACCTCTGAAAATAACTATTTGGTTTTATTTAAATTTGAGAGAGTTTTCATTCCATAATTGAGTTATATACCCTTTAGCAAACAGACATTGAATGTCTCCCCAAATGCCAATTACATGGATCCATTTAACTTGTCAGCAGTTCACTTAGAATTGTTTCTGTGTTGGTTCATTTTGAAGCTATTACATCTCTGGCAAGTGAAGGAGATAAAGATAACTGTATTGACTCATAGGAATTGCTTTGCCAGAATTCCATCTTCGAGTTCTTGTGCATCTAATATTGAGACTGTGTTTTACATAACAAAAGTTCAGTACTCATATAGCAGCATCAAAACGTTATGCTGTTGTATTTTAGCAAAGAAAACTTAAAATGTACTTCTTTTTTGCAAAAGGTAATTAAAATGTTATATTTCACCATAATCAAATATGAAGGAAACACTGATCCCACTACAAACTATTTGATTATTGTTTGAAGTCATTCCACATTAGCACCGGCTTGATAAACACCTTGCTGATGTGAGATTTGGGATTAGCCTCTATTTGGGTAAATCTCTTTCTTTTGTTTCAAAGAAGTCAAGCTCCAGTCTGAAGAGAAACTTTTGCTTTAAACTTGGATTGAATTTTTCCGGTAAATAGATTCTTCTTCAGGATACATACAACAACAATTGCTCATTGAATAGCAACATGACAAGACCACAGTTGTAGAAAAATTGCAGCAAAACTGACCAAAACAGCAAAGAGGAATGAAGAGAGGGAAACCTTGATGTCAGGGTGATGCATAGGAGGGACAGTGTGGCATAGTCTAGCAGAGAATAAAGTCCTTGTCATTTGAATATGTAGCAGAGAAAAAGGAGGTGACCTGACACAGGGCAGGAGGGAAGAACTGGAAGGGAATCCCATTTTAGGAAAAACTCCGCCAAAGAGTATTGTAATGTACTGCTGAGAGTTTTAGTTCCAGACTGAGAGCTGTGTAGCATATTAAAATAGTCCTAAAGTAACTTATACCTTATCATAACCTTAATAATCTATTTCCAAGAATAAAGAACTGACTCAGCTTTAATGAGTGAGGGAAGAGGGAGAAGGAATATTGACGAAAGTGGCAAAGCTATCAGGATCTTTCTTGGTGTCCTTTTGATACTGCTTAATCCTTTGTGACATGATATACAGACAAGGTGGTTTCTTGCTGCAGTCCCATTGTTTAATTTTTCTTTTGTTGCCTGTGCTTTTGGTGTCATAGCCAAAAAATTGTTGCTATGAGCTTTTTCCTCCATGTTTCTTCTAGGAGTTTTGTGGTTTTAGGTTTTACATTGAAGTCTTTAATATCTTTTGGGATATTTTTTGTGAGTGGTATAATAGAGGGGTCCAATTTTATTCTTTTGTATGTGAACATCCAGTTTTCCCAAACCATTATTGAAAAGACTGTCCTTTCCCCATTGAGTATTGTTGGTTCTGTTGTTAATTATTAGTTGACCATATATGAATGGGTTTATGTGTTGGTTCTCTGTTTTATTCCATTGGTCTGTTTGTCTGTTTTTATGCCACTCCTATACTGTTTTGGTAACTATTGCATTGTAAGTATAGATTGAAATGATGTGTTATATAGCTCCTGCTTTGTTCTTCTTTCTCATAATTGCTTTGGCTCTTCAGGGCTTTTTGTGATTCCATATGAATTTTAGGATTTTTTCTATTCCTGTAAAAAATACCATTTGAATTTTTATAGTGACTGTATATGTAGTGACTAGGTCTATAGATAGCTTTGTATAGTATTGACATTTTAATAGTATTCTTTGATCCATCCATGAATATGGGTTATCTTTTCATTTATTTGTGTCATACTCAATTTCTGTCATCAATGCCTTGTAGCTTTCAGTACATAGCATTCTTTTACCTCATTGGTTAAATTTATTCCTAAATATTTTATTTCTATTATTATAGATGGCTTTGCTTTCTTTATTCTCTTTTAGATTATAAGAGTATAGAAAGAGTATAGAAAAGTTAGAGTATAGAAAAGCAACTAATTTTTATATGTTGATTTTGTATTTTGCAACTTTACAGAAATAATTTACTAGGTCTAACAATGTTTTTGTGGAATCTTTATGGTTTTCTGAATATAAGATTATGGAATATGTAAGCAGGGACAATTTTAATGCTTCATTTCTTGTTTAGATACATTTTCTTTCTTATTCATGCCTTGTTGTTCTTGCTACAACTTCCACTACAATGTTAAATAGGACTGGTGAAAGTGGGTACCCTTGTCTTGTTCCTGATTTTAGAAGAATATCTTTCAGCATTTTATCATTGAATATGATAATAGCCATGGGTTTGTCATAAAGTCTTCATTATGTTGAAGTATGTTCTTTCAGTACTCAATTTTTGAAAGATTTTATCATAAAATGGCGTATTTTGTCAAATGCTTTTATTTTGCATCTTTTGAGGGGATCATATAATTTTTATCCTTTTTTCTGTTGCTGTGGTGAATCATGTTTATTGATTTGTATATGTTCAACTGTGTATTACAAGCATAGATCCCACTTGATCATGATCTTGGTGTATGATCTTTTTAATGTCCTGTTGAATTCGGTTTGCTAGTATTCTGTTGAGTTTTTGCATCTGTTTTAGTCAGCTATATTGGCCTATTATTTTATTTTTTTTGTAATGTTGTTATCTGGCTTTAATGCTGGCTTTATAAAATGGGTTTGAGAGTTTCCTCCTCTTCAATGATTTGGAAAAGTTTGAGAAGAATTGGTATCAAATGTTTGATAGAATCTACCAGTGAACTCTCTGGCCCTGGGTTTTTCTGTGTGGGGAGGTTTTTGATTATCGATTTGATTTATTTGCTCATTTATGGTCTATTCAGATTTTTTTATTGTTGTTCAATTATAGTTGTCCCCATTTTCTTCTCATTACTCTCCCTGGTCCTACGACCCCCACCTCCCACATTCAACCCCCTCCCCCCGTGCATTGTCTTTGTCCATGGGTCCTTTATACATGTTCCTTGATGCCCTTTCCCCTTCTTTCCCCCATTATCCCTCTCCCACCTCCTGTCTGGTTACTGTCAGTTTGTTGTTTATTTCAATGTCTCTGGTTATATTTTGCTTGCAGATTTGTTTTGTTGATTAGGTTCCACTTATAAATGATATCATATGATATTTGTCTTTCACTGCCTGGCTTATTTCACTTAGCATAATGCTCTCTAGTTCTGTCCACACTGTCAAGAAGGGTAAGAGTTCCTTCTCTCCTTTCTGCTGCATAGTATACCATTGTGTAAATGTGCCACAGGTTTTTGATCCACTCTTTTACTGATGGGCACTTAGGCTGTTTCCAGCACTTGGCTATTGTAAGTTGTGCTGCTTTGAACATCGGGGTGCATAAGTTCTTTTGATTTGTTGTTTCAAAATTCTTAGGATATAATCCCAGCAATGGAATTGCCAGGTCAAAAGGCAGTTCCATTTTTAGTTTTTTGAGGAAATTCCATACTGTTTTCCACAGTGGCTGCACCAGTCTGCATTCCCACCAACAGTGCACTAGGGTTCCCTTTTCTCCACAGCCTCACCAGCACTTGTTGTTTGTTGATTTGTTTATGATGGCCATTCTGACTGGTGTGAAGTGGTATCTAATTGTGGTTTTAATTTGCATCTCTCTGATGGCTAGTGATGCTGAGCATCATTTTATATATCTCTGGGCACTCTGTATGTCCTCCTTGGAGAAGTGTCTGTTCAAGTCCTTTGCCCATTTTTTAATTGGATTGTTTGTCTTCCTGGTGTGGAGTCATATGAGTTCTTTATATATTTTGGACGTCAAACCCTTGTCCAAGTATCACTGGCAAATATATTTTCCCATGTGGCTGGTTCCCTTTTCATTTTGCTGATGTTTTCTTTAGCCATGAAGAAGCCTTTTAATTTGATGAAGATTTTCAATTTCTTTGTAATTCAGTCTTGCTAGGTTGTATATTTTTAGGAATTTAGCCATTTCCTATAGGCTATCCAATTTGTTGGTCATATTTTTCCTTAGTAGTCTTATGATCCTTTGTATTTTTGTGGTGTCAGTTGTAATGGCTCCTCCTTCATTTTTAATTTCCTCTTCTTCTTTTTAAATTACTCTAGGTAAAGGTTTGTCCAAAAAAATATCAGTTTCATTGACTGTTTTCTATTGTCTTTATAGTGTCTCTCATATTTACTTCTGCTGTAATTTTTATCATTACTTTAGCTAAATTTGGGCTTAGTTTGTTCTTCCAGTTCACTGAGGTATAAAGTTAAATTGTTTGCTTGAGATTTTCCTTTTTTTAAATGTAGGCATTCATCACTATAAACATCCCTCTTAGAACTACTTTTACTGCATTCCATAAGTTTTGTTGTGTTTTTATTTTCATTTGTATTAAGGTACTTTCTGATTTCCCTTTTGACATCTTCTTTGACCCATTGGTTGTACAGTGGTATGCTATTTAGTTTCAGTGTATTTGTAAACTTTAAGTTTTTCTCCTGTTATTGATTTCTAGCTTCATACCACTGTGGTCAGAAAAGGTACTAGATAAGATTTTAATCTTCTTAAGTTTGTTAAGACTTGCTTTGTGGCCCAAATATGACTTGTTTTAGAGAATGTTCTGTATACACTTGAGAGAATGTATATTCTGTTTCTGTTGGATGAAATGTTTTATGTATGTCTGTTAAGTCCACTTGTTCTATAGGGTTATTCAGGTCCATGGTTTCCTTATTTCCTGTCTGCATGATCTATCCATTATTGAAGGTGGAGTATTGAAATCCCCTACTATTAAATTTCTGTCTGTTTCTTCCTCCAGAACTGTTAATATTTGCTTTGGTAATTATGTATTTATGTGCTCCAATGTTGAGAATATATATTGTATTTATAATTGTTATATCCTCCTGATAAATTAAGCCCTTTATCACCATATCTTCACGTTCTGTGTCTCTTGTGACAGATTTTGATTAAAATTCTATTTTATCTGATATAAGTAGGTGGTCTGTCCAGAAAATATCCAGCCAAATACTATGAAGAATAGAGACTTTTATTGATGAAGGTACAAGACACAAAAAACATTGTACATAGGACAATGTTGCCTGAGTCCCCTTCAAAGTAGGCACCTTGGGATCTCATACAGTTCTCCCAATCATTATTGGCTGCCCGTTGTATTTTCCTGAACCTCATCAATAATCTGAAATCTATTCCCTTTCAAAGGTGATTTTAGTTTTGGGAAAAGCCAGAAGTCACAGTGCGCCAAATCTGGGCTGTGTAGGGGCTGAGTCACCTGGGTGATTTGATGTTTTGCCAAAAACCTCTGCACAAGATGTGATGGATGAGTAGGCACATGGTGATGAAGCTGCCAATCATCAGTTGCCCATAGCTGCAGCCTTCTAAATCTGAATAGTTTCTGCAGATGAAAGCTCAATCTTACTGCAAAATTTGATGCACATTTGTTGCTCTACTTGTCCAGTAATTTTGAAAATGATGGCCACAGAGTACACATGCTGACTCAGTGCTGTCTACCGCTCCCACTGACTCGTACAGTGAAGTCATCATTGTTCATGCATGCCCATTCCAGTCCATTCTCCTCATCTGCCAGGTTACATCAATGTTGCACAAACCATTCTTGTTATATTAACAATGGTGGCACTAGTATTTTGGACAGACCTCATATAGCCACCCTGCTCTCTCTTGTAGTTACCATTTGCATGGAATATCCTTTCACTTTCAACCTACATGTGTCTTTACAGCTAATGTGAATCTCTTGTATGCAGAATACTGTTAGATCTTGCTTTTTATCCATTTAGTCACTTCATCATCATTTTATCTACTAAGCAAAACAGCTTGTGTGCTGCATATCTCCCTGGAAGTTCTTGTTGCCCTTTGGAAATTAATTTTTTTGGTTTTGTAACTTTATATCTCTGAAGGTCTCAAGAAAATTTATGAATTCATATGTTATTTTGCTTTTTTTCTTGCTGTTAGTTTAAAAGTGACTTTTTTCAACTTTCCATTTATTTTTATTTTCAATTATTTTTGGTTTTAAATATTCACCCAAGGACATAGTTGTTGATTTTGGAGAGGGGTGGGGGGAGAGAGAGACAGGCAGATAGACATTGATATGAAAGAGAAATGTTGATTGGCTGCTTTTCATACATGCCCAGATGGGGGATTGAACCACAACCTAGGTATGTGCCTGGCTGGAAATGGAACCTGTGACCTTTTGGTGTATGGGATGATGCTCCAACTAACTTAGCTACCTGACCAGGGCTCAACTCTCCATTATTAATGATTACTCCAACACTGCCTCTCAGACTGTCTTTGCCATAACAGAACTTAAAATGTTTTCTGTTTGCCTTCTTACACAGAGGGTGTTACTCTGCCATATAAATAACTTTTGCTAGAGTGAAAATTGGTTAATTCACCATTCTTTCCAGATATTAAAATACCCAAATTCAGAAAGATAATATTTTTACTTTCTGAAGACAATTTAGTCAAGGCTAATATTCTAGATTTAGGACAACTTATTAATGTAGTTATCTTCTACTCTTGTTAGATTTTTTAGAAATCAGTGTCGTGTAATGCAGTATGGTTCATTGATTTTTTTTCATAAAGATGGATTGTCCATGCCATCTTGGATGAATGACCCAACCCGTAATGCAGTTGTTTTTATTAGGCCTGTAATTTTCTATCAGTGAGATTCCATCCTTCCTCTATAAGAATGAATTGGTATTCTGCCATTAGAGCCCTGAGAAGGACTCAGGAGGACAAAATTTAGCTTGGAATTTCAAATATTGAACTCCAGATATAAGATAGAATGAAAATTCTGGCAAATGAGCATGGATGAGTACATTTATTTTTTAGTTACAATTAGAATCTAATTAATAAAACAGAGGAAAAGAGAAGAAATTGATATGACACACCAATTTTTGATTGGGTTATGGGAGGCAAGTCCTATTTGACAAAGGTCTCTATGGAGGGTGATCCTAGGTGAGAAGTAAATGCTTAGGGGCACACTGCCAACCTGCCAGCAATGTGGTACTTGCTTCTGGCCAAAGATAGGCAGCTATTTGCCTCATATGACCTTGCTGTCTTTTGCTGGCTGCCTGCGCCCACTCTGGGGCAGTCAGGGTGGGCAGAGATCTACACAGAACAATGTAGAGAGAGAAAAGTCACTGCTGGAGAGTTTTCCTACTCTAAGTTTTATCAGCCATCTGCCACCAACATACCCTGATAGCCACATACAGTCTATTTCTCCAAGGGTTTATCACAGGTTCATGTTACGTTCTCCAATTCATTAGAGTTGAGTTCAGGTGGGCTTCCAACTTCCCATGTTAGTTCATCATCTTTCCTGGGTGCTATCAGCACTTACTGCACAATCCCAGAGCCTAGAAGAGTGCTCATTGCATTTTTATGTTGCCAAACCAATATAAGCCAGCAACTAAACAGCTGGGATAGGGATAGAATTAAAGAGATGTAAAGAAGATATTGTTATGGGTGGGGAATGTAGGCACCACAGGACAGCAGGTTTGTGGGCATGTGGTATACTTTTCTGGTTTCTAGAAGGTTGGTAGGTTTATATTTTAAATGGTATATTTCAGACTTTGGAATGCAAACCTTCTGTAATTTAGATCTTTGCACAACTGTTGTCTATTCAGTGGTGTCTCTTTAAACTAAAGAACCTACAATCCAAGTGTTTAGTGTTTGAATTCATCATGGGCCAGCTGTCACAGTTGTGATATTATAGTACAGCCATTTTGAAACTTACATCTTTTATTGGGACTTTGGACTAAAATTTTTCAGATGCAATTGCTTTTCTGATTGTTATCAGCAGAGATCACTGTCTGACAAAGGAGTATTTTCACATAACATATTATTCAATTAATGAAAGTTTAATACTCTAAAATCAAATAAATATATATATGGTTTTATTTTAATTCGATGAGTGTTCCAATAAATAGGGTTCCAGAGAGTCATTTTTGTTCATGTTATTTTCTAATCTATTTTGAAAGAATATAAGGAATCTACTGACAGTCAATTTTCATAGGGAAAAATTAGAAATAAAAATTCCTGCATATCTATGACTTTGTGGCAGTTTTGTTGAATTAAACAAGCATCACAGTTTACCAGTGTCATCATCGTTCCCTGCAGATGTTCATGGCTTCTATCTTTAGTTCTTGAGACAATATGTAGAGAGGAATGGATATAGAATTTGGAGACATGTGTTCTACATATGTTCAAATCTCAGTCCTTGCTATGTATACCTGTTCTTCGGCAAAACACTTGATCGATGTAAAGCACCAGCCTATTATTTACACGAACAGTTAAATCTGTTAGGCATGGCTTTTTTAAAAAAAACTTCCAAATTAGCTCTAAAGTTAACCATGTTTGTTGACATGCATTCTCTGTTATTTTTACAATTCTAGGCTCCAAAACTGTGAGGATAAATTCATTATTTCAGGTAACCAATTGACTCGTATTTGTTAAAACAGCCCGGGGAAGTGGCTGCACCAGGGCAGCGGGAGAAGCCGTCTGCAGCGCCTCCACTCAGATGCCTTTGTTGCTTTGGTACCATCACACTGGTGGTCGTAGGAAACTCACACAAGCTTTTTTATGTCAGCTTATGCTTTAGCATGGCTATATTTCTGCAGTCTGTTGAATGATAATCTCTCAATGAATGTAAACTTAAGTTGTCATTTGGTACGTCCTTTTTACTAGTTTGTTAACTTCTTACCCATGTCAGCACTAGAAGATAGGGTCCTCCTATTTGGATCCAATATTGAGTCAATATTAATACAGGTTGTCTGTATCTTAAAAGTCTCACTATACTTACCCATTTTTATAGAATAACTACCAAATTCTTGTTTAAACTATTTATGCTCAAGGGCAATTCAGTTCTTGTTGAAGTAGCTCATTCTGGTGTTGCAAAATTCTTCAACAAATTCCTTAACATGGAGTTAAAATACTGCTAACTGTAAGATCTTCACTTCCATCGTAATTCTAGCAAACAGGCCAGACAGATGAAATCTACTTTTCTTCCCACCCCCTGTGAGAACATACTTAAAATATTTGTTTGCTATCTTGTTGTCAGGTACATACATATATTTAATATTAGTATTTTATTCTTTTTTCTTCTCTAAGTTAATAATGTCCACTCCTCAGAAAATGAAGTCTTAATTTTTTATACTATTAATATCTGTGACTGTTTCCCAGACTGGCTCTATGTCTTCTCGAGCAAAGCAGCCAGGTGTAAACATGCTGCCGTTTTTGGACTTTCCATAGTGAAGTGGAAGGCGGCGTGGGACTCTATCACTGCTTAACAAATATGGGCTGATGAAGAATGTTAGATCTTCGACTTGAGGGATTTAGAGAGTCCCTGCACTAAAACTTTTACATAGAAAATATATTTCATATAGAAAACATGTCCTATTTCATATAGAAAACAATTTAATATTTAGAGACAAATCACGTTTTTAAAGTGTTTCCATCTCATTTAAGGTACATCTACATAATCTATGAACTTAATATTTATCTTCCCTTTATAAAGATCCTTTCTTCTTTTTTGAGTTCTACTATTTAAATAACAATTCAACTTTCCTAGTAATTGGTTATGTGGTATGAAGAGCTTTCAGAATCAGTTTGCTGCAGAACCAGACAGGAATAAAAATGTATGTATAAACACCTTAACTCATCCTGTAATTTTTATAACTATGCCCACCTAGAAGATTACCCAGTACATTGACCAATTCAGAAACTCTCAGAGGAATCACAGTCTTTGCAAACAGTATCCACCACTACATGTACCAAATGTAGTTTGTTGTTTGTAGCTCATTTACATATCATATTAGAGCTTCACAATAACAACAACACAGAGATTTTTGTTGGCTGTTTTTGCACTGTATTGGAAAGAGGGGCCTACAAAGAAAATGAAATTCAATTTGGGAAAGTGTAAGAATTTTAGAGATATTAAGGTGGAAAATCAGTAACTCTGAGGGAAAAAGGAGTAGGAATACTCTAAAAATATAACAGAAGAGAGGTGAGGGAATCTTACTGAGCAACCCTTACCAGAACTCATTTTTCCTCAGCAGAAGACATCTGCCAATAAAGATACTCCATGGTCCTTAGTCTGAAAACCTGGCATAATGAGAAATGTCAGCACATAAAAACATACAGAAATTTTCCAACAATATACCTATATCAATCATGCAGTAAAGTTAGCTGGTATATATACATAATTTTTCTCACTTATGAAGGAAAAAATGACTCATGGGTACTTTAAATGAATATGTGGAAGTGACCCAATGCAATAAAAAAATCAATGAGATTAAATTAGAAAATATATGAAAAGAATGCATTACAAATGCAGAAGAGCCTTAGTAATGTGAGGTATTTTAGTTTCATAATTATGGAATAGTAGCTTGGGCTCACGTTGGGCACTTTGGCATTATGGACAGCTTTATTCATGAGCAGACATTTTATCAAAAACAAGGCTTTTATAGTTCAACATTTTTTAAAAAAACAGCTCTCATTTAGGTGATACTCAGTTCTCAAATTTCAGGCATGACCATATTTTCTGGTTGTTCTCGCAGCAGCATTTTGATCAAGAAGAAGCTGTATTCCAAACACATTGTCCAGCTTGCAGGGCAGTTACAGACTGACTGCCTGTCTCTCTTTAGGCACCAAAAGTGAGCATAGGATGGAGCTCATAGAACAGTTTTCTAGCAAAGGAACTTGCTCCTTAATAGATAAAGCACATGCTCAAATCCTAAGGTTCATAGGAAGATAATTTAATAATATATTAAAAAACATTTTAGGGAAAGTATTCTCTGTAGCCTGAGTATATCTCTTCCTCTAAGACCACATGTAATCAACCCTAAAGTTCCAAAGAAGAAGAAGAAGAAGAAGAAGAAGAAGAAGAAGAAGAAGAAGAAGAAGAAGAAGAAAAGGAGGAGAAGGTGGTAAACCTATGGTAGCTAAGAATTAAACTACCAGTGAGTCACACTATTATGCATTTTACTGTTTTATTTTATATTTTTATGTCAGTTGGAAATGCCCCTTAATTGTACAATTTCTCTTTCCTATAGCATTTATATGAGCTTTTCCAAGGAATGGAAATGAAAGTATTCTAATATAATTCTTCCAATATATTTAAAACTTCAGACATTAATGTATTTTGCCAAGTATACAAAGGCTAAATTTATAGCTCAGAGACTAAAAAGCAATTTAATAAAAAAATAAATATTATAGTTAAACTTTGGTCCAGGTCAGCTGAATATTGTTTAATAATAAAGCACAAAGCAAAGATATTGATTAATCCTATATAAAGTGAAATTTTAAAATTGGTTGCATTTTAGGTTGAAACTCTCTCTAAGGGAGAAGAGACTTCTTAGTCTTTTTGCCTGGCAGTTCATTAATTTTTACTTTTACATGTAGCAAAAATGTCTACTCTGAAAGTTATAAAAACTATCTGATCAATGTGGTCTTACTGTAATGGACCAATAAGCTAAAAGTTCCAAAATAGTTCTACTGTAACACAAGGTAGCATGGAAATGAGATTTGAAATTATTAGAAAAATCCAAAACAATGGGCACATTCTTAAAGTAAGAGGATTACTATGTAAGGTTTCCCATAATCTCAATTCTTATGTTAAAACTTACTCAACTCATAAAAACCACTTGTAAGTGCCTCTCTCAGTGCTCATTGACAAATTTACTGTATACATTTCTAATGAGCACTAAGCATGAAGATCCCTGTTTTTTTCTTGCATTTCCCTACAGGACCCTGTCATTCTTGATCCATTCACATAATTAACAAATGAGCCAGACTAGCAATTAAAACCAATATCTCGAACATTATAGACTATAATGTTATCAAATAAATTTAGATCCAGGTGATATTTTCAGTCTATTCCTGTTAATTTAAAAGAAAAAAGATCAGGGATGCTAAATAACCTAATAAAGTTTATACAGATACATAGTCATGGTTAGAAACCACATATACTATGGAATACTATGCAGCAGAAATAAAGCAGGAGCTTCTACCCTTTGCAATAGCATGGATGGAACTGCAAAGCATTACACTAAGTGAAATAGGCCAGGCGGTGAAAGACAAATACCATATGATTTCACCTATAGTGGAACCTAATCAACAAAACAAACAAGAAAACCAAATAAAACCTGAGACATTGAAATTAAGAACAAACAGACAGTAGCCAGAGGGGAGGGGGAAGGGAAAAGGGGAAGAATTGTCAGGAACATGTATAAAGGACACATGGACAAAACCAAAGGGGGTAGGATCAAGGGTGGGAAGTGGGGATGGCTGGGGTGGGGGAGGAGGGGTGGGGGGATGGAGACAACTTTTCTTGAACAACAATAAAAAATGTAAAAAAAAAGAAACTACACATACCTAATCTAGTACATTTTACTCTGATCTTCAAGTATATACTAAAGCCTTTATAAAAATTAATGAAAGGAGATGGATATTTAAGAAAAAAAGATGGGCTGCTTATTTTGATATAATGTGGGTATTAACTTATTTAGGATATAGTTTCTTATGTTAACTTCTATATTCCTTTAATTAGTTATAGTAGTTATATATAAATTCTAGAGCTTTTTAGGGACTTTACCAACAATTCTAAGATAATAAGTAAAAGAGAAGTAAATACAAAATGAGAATTCATTTGGTACATGAATTAATTCTTATATTTTATCTGGGTCCTCCCTAACTACAATACATTTTCCTTGAAAGCTGGCACATTAAAAAGTCTTACCAGTGCTTAGTCAGTTTCACCAAAACAGTGAATGAAAGAAAACGCTCTCACTGGATCTCTTTTTTATCGGAGAAATAGCTTCCCTGGCTCTTTGCACAAATTCAGTGTTTGTCAGCTGCAGCAACCAAAGCTTAGTCATCACTCTTAGTGAAATTTTCTGCTTCTAAACTTTCTTATTTTGAAATTCCAAAATGTATTATTAGCAGTCAGTGAAATAGAGGCTCTGAGGAAAAGGAGGCATAATTGTTGTATTTACCTAATGGACTGCTATTGTTTTCTCGTTTTCTATTCACAGATCTATGGTACTTTCCTTTTTTATCTAAAACCCAAGTAACACATATTTTTCTAGGCTACCACATCCTGGAGGAATATAAGGAGAAGATGTAGGTGTAAATAAGAGCAGTGTTGGATGCTAAAGTCCTCACCAGGGAAATTGCTGCCACACGGGCCTCCTCCTCCCAGCCGGTGTTCCCTGACTTTCAGTCCAGAATGGACATCCACATTCTTCACTGAGGTTCTGCGTGCTGGTCTCTTTACCTTGCCTTGCCGCTTTGTGGCTTTAGCTTAAGAAATGCTATCAACTGTTATCTTTTTTCATTAGCTAAAATCTCCTAGAAGAATGTACATCATAGCTACTTTATATCATGTGTTTTCTTTTGATATTCTTGACTCTCTTATCTTCCCCATGCCAAGGGAGTTCTGAGTTGCACGCTAGAGGCAAAACCTGCCTCTTTCCCAGCTCTGTGCTGTGCTGTTTGTTGGTTCCAGGATCCCCCGTGGCTACCAAAATCCACAATGATCAAGTCCCTTGTATGAAACAGCTTAGGATAGTGCATACAGTTGGTCTAATGTATCAATGCATCCCAAACTTGGATGGAAAAGACTATTTTTGGTCCGCACTTGGTTAAATCTGTGGATGAAAAACCTGGGGATGCAGAGGGTCAACTGTGTATTTACTGAAAAAAAAATCTGTGTATAAGTGGACCCAGGTGGTTCAAACTTGTGTTTTTTCAAAGGTCAACTGTAGTTACATGTATATGTATTTCATGGCTTAGATATTGGTATTATTATTTTACAATTTAAGACATTGAGGCTCAAAGGGTTTCAGAGTGTAGTCCAAGGTCACATAGCTCATTGGCCTCAGTCAGACTATATAAGATAAATTGGAAAAAGTTACTCTGTCTGGATACCTGCAGGCTGAGTGCTGGCTAGATGTAAGGCCCACACCCTTCCAGGCCTGGCATCTTTGTGCAAGACAAATGTTGCTCAACTTCGCTTGGCTGCCCTAAACTTTTGAGACCCCTGCTATGCTTACTCTTTGCCAATCAAAGAGAAGGTGAAGTCTATTTATAACTATTTTGGGCACAAGCACAAGATATTTTGACCTCTAGGCAGGAGTCAGTATTTCTTAAATAATCATGATGACTTTACTGTATAGGGCATTTTTGTGTGGGCATCCAGTATTTCACTAAACAGTGAAAATCATACATGGTAAACACTAATGAGTATGAATTAGAGAATTATGTCATTAATCAGAGGAATACTTTCTGGAATAGTTTCTGCACAAATGTGATTTACCTAACAATCAAAACCTTGCCTCCCTGTAGGAATCAAGTTCTGCAAGCAAGGATTAATATTCTATTTCATTACCATTTAACTGTCATGAGAAATGGAAAGATTGAGTTATTTTTGATGATTTCTCTCTCATTGTTTCCCCCAAATGGATACAGATATACTTTCACAAAAGTGTAGTTTGTGTAAGCATTTTCCTTTTCTTCAGTAATCTAGTCTGAATAGGAGGAGGGCATTTAAAATAAATGAATTTTCCTTATAACTGAAACTTTCTATTTTAAAATGGAAACAAATCTTTCTAAAACATTACACTTTTACTTATTTTCTAAGAGGGTAAGATGAAAGTAAGGTGACATAATAGAAAGATTATAGATCCTGACATCAAAAAGAACTTGGTTGGGTTTTATTTGTGGGGGATTACTTTTTGTTTGCTTTAAATTGTTTTCTTTCTTTGAATTTCCATTTCTTCTTCATTAAATGGCTTAATGTGATTTATAGTCTATGTTTGTGATCTCTGGTTCCATGTAATAAAAGTATTTGATGGTTGCCAGATGGGAGGAGAATGGGAGATAGGTGAAAAAAGTGAAGGGGGTTAAGAGGTACAAATTTCCAGTTATGAAATATATCACAAGGATGTAATATACAGCACAGGGAATATAATCAATAATATTGTAATAACTTCATATAGTGACAGATAGTTACTAGAATTATCACGTGATCACTTCATATGAAATATAAATGTTGAATCATTATGTTGTATACCTGAAACTAATATAATATTGTATGTTAACTATACTTTTAAAAGAAGGACTAATATCACTAAATGGTGTTATTAGTTTAATCAGCCCAACAAGTTCTCCAAGACCAGACTGCGGGAGTGGGTACTTTACTCAGGCTATTAGATCAAGAGAAATCCCAAAGGAAGTGTTGCCTTGAACAAGAAGAGTGAGGGGATGTTATAGGGGAAAGAAACAAAGGCAGCTTTAGACAGGGATTGGATTTGTAGAAGGAGAGGGCACTCTAAGGTGGTGTGAGTCTTCTGAACTTGGAGGCTGGAATCCATGGTCCCATACAACTGAACTTGTGTGTGTGTGTGTGTGTGTATACACACATGGAATAATATTTAAAACTAGGTGTGTTATACAACATCTCCCCATTCTTCCGTCCCCAAGCCCCTGCAACTGCCATCCTACTTTTGGTCTCTGAATTTGACCACCTTAGTACCTCTGGTGCCTCATCTAAGTAGAATCATAAAGTGCTTATCTTTTTGTGCTAGCTTATTTCACTTAACATAATATTCTCCATATTATAGCATCAGTCAGAATTTCCTTTCTTTGAAAGGCTGAGTAATATTCCATTGTACATCGTTTATCAATTCATTTGTCAGTTGGCACTGGGGTAGCTTTCACCTTTTGGCTATTGTTGATAATGTTGCTCTGAACATGGGTATACGGATATCAATTCTATTGGTATATATATCAATGTATTTTCTTTTAAAAGCTTGAATAAATTTTACAGCAAATCAAGCTATTTCAGTACCCCATGTACATTTGTAGTATGGCATTAGGTTTGTTTTTCAGTATGGTTTAATATTCATATATTGATATGAAGGTAAGATGTTAAGAAAATGATATAGACAGTGTAGGAACAAGAATAGAAGGGTATGACAAATGAAGAAAATATTGACATAGTCCTGGTAGAAAATGAAAGTAGTTCAGGCTAAGAAAATAATAGAGGAGATTGAAATTCATGAGCATATTTATATTAAAGAATGTTTTGTTTTGGACATGAAAATTTTGAAAAGCCTACTAAACATGAAATCAGAGCAGCAGGAATTTAAATATTCTAAGTCTCCAATTTCATGGAGAGGTCAAAGATAAATTTCTAATTTTGAAGTTGTTGCTTTAAACATAGCACTTAAAGCCACAGAAGTGAATGAAATCAGCAGGGAGGGTGTGTATTGGAGAGGCAATGGGATCAGAACAGCATGGGGACACTGCTCTGATACCACAGAGTAGAGGAGGTAGCAAAGGAGGGAGAGAAGGCGGGAGTGAAAATCAAGAGGCCGTGGCACAGGCGCTGACCGAACACACCTTTTCAAGAGGAGGAAGTGACCAAAAACGACAATTTTAACAAGTACTCAAATGACGTAAAAAAAGAAAGTGATCTTAAACATGAAAGTTGTTGTTAATTCAAATAAGAAGAATTTTCATAAAGTGTTGGTAAAAATAACCCACTTAGAGCAGGTTGAGAAAGAAATGGTGTGTGAGCATTTGGGAACAGAGGCCGTAAAGGGTATTATTAAGTGGTTTCACTATGAAGAGTTACCCAAAATAAAGTGGTAGCTGAAGCGGGGATGGGCGAATAGGAGTATTTTCCTTTTGTTTGTTTTCAGGTTTGTTGGTTTTCAAACTTTTAAAACATTTGATACAACATTTTTATTTGGTAATGAGAAACATCTAGAATGACTTGGGAAATAATGGACCATGGCTGAGGAATTCCTTAAGGACCAAAAAGAGATGGGATTCAGACCAAAAGGGGTTTGGACCTTTGACAGAAGCATGGATTTTGAGTACAGATGCAGAAGGATTACTAAATTTGGCGGTAAGAGAACTCCCAACCAATTGCTTTTATAGTTTCTAAATTTTAAAAATATTTTATTGCATTTTCCCATTACCGTTTATACCCCTAAGATCCCCCTCACCCCACAGTCACAACACTGTTGTCCATTTCCATGATTCCTTTTTCCTTTTTGCTCGACCACTCCACCCTCTGACCTCCCCCTACCACTAGCTGTCATCCTGCTCTCCATCTATGAGTCTGTCCCCATTTTCCTTGTTAGTTTAGTTTGTTCATTAGATTCCACATATGAGTGGAATCATATGGTATTGTCTTTCCTCTGACTGGCTTATTTCACTTATCATAATATTCTCTAGGTCCATTCATGCTGTGGCAAAAGGTAAAATTTTCTTCTTTTTTATGGTTGAGTAGTGTTCCATTGTGTAAATGTCCCATAAATGTTTTCTCCACTTATCTACTGATGGACACTTGGACTGCTTCCACATCTTGGCAATTGTAAATAATGCTGCAATGAACATAGAGGTGCTTATAAACTTTCAAATTAGTGCTTTAGGTTTCTTTGGATATATTTCCAGAAGTGGGATTGCTGGGTCAAAAGGCAGATCCATTTTTAATTTTTTGAGTTATCTCCATACTGCTTTCCACAGTGGTTGCAATGGTCTGCATTCCCACTGACACAGCAAAAAGGTCCCCTTTTCTCTACATCTCACCAGCACTTGTTGTTTCTTGATTTATTGATGATAGCCATTCTGACAGGTGTGAGATGGTATCTCATTGTGGCTTTAATCTCCATTTCTATGAGGATTAGTGATGTTGAGCATCTTTTCCTGTCTCTATCAGTCATCCATGTGTCCTCTTTGGAGACATGCCTATTCAGGTCCTTTGCCCATTTTTTAATTGGGTTGTTTGTTTTTTGTTTTTGTTTTGCTGTTGAGTTTTATAAATCCTTTATAAAGAAGGAGAGGGGTTAGTTCTTCTTGGAATGTTTGGCAAAATTCACCTGTGAGGTCATCTGGTCCAGGGCATTTGTTTGTGGGGAGATTTTTGATTACTGCTTCAGTTTCACTAGGTGTAATCTGTCTATTCAGATTCTCTGAGTTTTTGTGGTTTAATTTTGGAAGATTGTTATGTTTCTAGGAATTCATTCATGTTGTCCATGTTGTCCAATTTGTTGGCTTATAGTTTTCAAAATATTTTCTTACAATCCTTTGTATTTCTTTGATGTTAGTTGTTATATTTCATCTTTCTGATTTTATTTATTTGGGTCCTCTCTTTTATTGGTGAATCTTGGTTAAAGGTTTGTCAAATTGTTTATCTTTTCAAAGAACCAGATCTCAGATTCACTGATCTTTTTATCATTTTTTTAGACTTTACTTTGTTTATTTCTTCTCTGATCTTTATTATTTCCTACCTTCTATTCACTTTGGGCTTTGTTGTTCTTTTTCAAGTTCCTTTAAGTGTGAAGTCTGATTGTTTATTTGAGTTTTTTCTTGTTTCTTGAGATAGGTCTGTAATGCTGTGAATTTCTTTCTTAGGATTGCTTTCACTGTGTACCACAGATTTTTGGTTTTTGTGTTCACTTTCACTTGTTTCAAGGATCTTTTGATTTCTCCCTTGATCTTCTTATTTCCCCATTCATTCTTTGATAACATGTTATTTAGCTACCATGTCTTTGTGTGTTTTTCAATGTTCTTCTTGTGACTGATTTGAAGTTTGATAGCGTTGTGGTCAGAGAAGATGCTTGATATAATTTCAGTCTTCTTAAGTTTATTGAAACTTGTTTTGTGTCCTAACATGTGGTCTTCCTAGAAAACATTCCATGTGCACTTGAAAATTATGTATATTCTGTTGCTTTGGAGTGAAATTCACAACAGATAACAATAAAATCCATTTGACCTAGTGTGTTTTTAAAGGCAGCTCTCTTCTTCTTGACTTGCTGTCTGGAAGATCTATCCATTGAAGTCAATGGGTGTTAAAATCCCCAGCTATGACTGTGTTTCTGTCATTCTCTCCCTTTATGTCCATCAAGATTTGCTTTATGTACTTAGCTGCTCTTATGCTGGGTGCATAAATGTTTATAGGATTATATCCTCTTGTTGGATTGTTTTCTTAATTATTACATAGTGTCTTTCTTTGTCTCTTACCATAGCCTTGGTTTTAAACTCTGTTTTGTTGGATACAAGTATTGCTACCCCAGCTTTCTTTCCCTTTACATTTGCATGAACTACCTTTTTCCATCTCTTTACTTTTAATCTATTATATGTTTGATCTGAGGTTGGTATCTTGGAGACAGCATATATGGGTCTTATTTTCTTATCCATTCTGCTACCCTCTAGATTTTGGTAGGAACATTTAAGCAATTTACATTTAAGGTGAGTATTGATAAATATGTGTTTATTGACATTTTTATATTTAAATTATTTTCCTCTGTTGTCTGTTTTTTTACTTTTTCTTCTTCTTAAAGCAGGCCCTTTAACATTTGCTGTAGTACTGGTTTTCTTTTCTGGGAAGTTCTTTACTTCTCCTTCTGTTTATTTTCTTTTTTTTTAATGATTATTGAGATATTTTAATTTATTTTTGATATCCCACATTTTTTCTTTCTCTTATTTAGTTTTTATTTACACTTCATTTTTAGGGGGTTGGGGGTTGCTTGACCTTTCTTTTTGGTCTATTTTATTGATTATGCTATTATAGTTGTCCCATTTTTTTTCTTCCCTTTATCCCTCTCTGCCTGGTATCCCCTCCCTCCAGCATCCCTCCTGCCCCTTAGTTCATGTCTCCTGCAATTTTAAATGACAGCCTTACTGGGTAAAGTAGCCTTGTTTGAGCTTTTCTGGGTAAAGTAGCCTTGGTTATAGGTCCTTGCTTTTTATCACCTTGAATATTTCATGCCACTCCCTTCTGGTCTGAAATATTTCTGTGAGAAATCAGATAACATTTTAATTGGAGCTCCCTGCTCTTCTCTTGTGGCTTTTAGGATTTTTCCCTTGTCTTTAAGCTTTTTCATTTTAATTATGATGTGTCTTGGTTTAGGTCTCTTTGGGTTCATCTTGTTTGGGACTTTCTGCACTTCCTGGACTTGTGTGTGTTTTTGCTTCATCAGACTAGGGAAGTTTTCAGTCATTATTTCTTCAAACAGTTTTTTGATCCCTTGCTCATTCTCTTCTCCTTCTGGTATTCCCTGTGATGCAGATGTTGTTATATTTCATATTGTCCAAAAGGTTTCTTAAGCTCTCCTCAATTTTTAAAAAAAGATTTATTTATTTATTTATTTTTAGATAGAAGGGAAGGGAGAGAGAAACAGAGGGAGAGAGAACTAGAGGGAGAGAAATGTCAATGCGTGCCTCTTGCATGCCCCTTACTAGGGACCTGGCCCACAATGCAGGCATGTGCCCTGACTGGAAACCAAACCTGTGATCCTTTGGTTGGTAGGCTGGTGCTCAGTCCACTGAGCCACACCAGCCAGGGCTCTCCTCATTCTTTTAAAATTCTTTTTTCTTTTTGCTACTGTGCTTGGGTGTTTTTTTCTACCTTGTTTTCCAAATGCTGATTAGATCCTCTCCATCTTGTCTACTGTTTATTCCTTCCAGTATATTATTTATTTCAGATATTGTATTCTTTATTTCTGACTTTTCCTTTTTTATGGTTTCTATGTCTTTTTTCATGTTGTTGAGTATCCTTATAATCATTACCCTAAATTCTATATCTGATACATTGTTTGCCTCCATTTCATTTAGTTCTTCTGGAAAATCCTCTTGTTCTTTTATTTGGAACTTGTTTCTTTGTTTTCCCATTTTGGCTGTTTCTTTGTATCTGTTTCTATGTACTAGGTAGATCTGCACAGACTGTGGTGCAACCCTGTATCAGATGCTGCTTGTGACTGGCCCTGCGCAACCTGTTTGGAGCTATCATTGATCCACAGCTATGACTCCCTCTGCTGGGCTGGGGTGTGTGCAGGAAAAACTAGGCTGGCTTTTACCAGCTCCAGGCCTGGGGGAGGATCAGCTAAAGTCTGGTGCTTCCATAGATCCGCCTTTGCCTGAAAACTTTCTGTTAGGCTTCGTCACTGACATAGCCTCCAGCTGTGCTGTTTAGCAGCCAGGCTTAAGCTTTATAGGGTGCGTGAGTGTGATTCCTATGTGCAGGGCTATTGCTTCCCCTCAGGCTGCTTTCGCTTGGAGGGGTATGCTCTGCCTGACAAAGATGGCTTCTGCAATACAGGGAATGACTCAGCTCAGGGATGCTGGTCACTGACCCTTCAACTATCTCCCCAGAGCCACCAAACCCAGACTCTCCTCTTGCAACTCTGGTCCACTCTGCTTTCCCTTTGCCAGAGCCCAGGGTAAATGGCTGCAAATGAAATGTTGTTCATTGGCCCTTTAAGAGGCTCTCTGCCTCTCTAGCCATCTCTTCCTGGCAGACAGAGACCCCAATGCTTTGCATAGCAGGGTGTTATTTGGGTTCCTTTTCGAGTTCTGGAGCTGTAGGCTGGGGAGCCCAGCTTTGTGTTTAGTCCTCACACTTCTTGGGGGAACCGCCCCCTGCCGCCCCCCACCACCTGGCTGCTGAAATAGCTCTTCTGAACTTTAGCTGCTGCCTGTAGCAGCCCATCCAGCTCTTTTATGCCTCTGCATTTCCTACCAGTCCCATTTTTGTGGTTTTCTTTCATAAGTCCTCAGTTATAAGGCTCCTCTCCAGCTAGTGTTCAGTTGGTTGTTCAGGATGCTTTTTCTTAATTTAGTTGTAATTCTAGTTTGGTTCTGGGAGGAGGTTAGATAGCTTCCACCTACTCCACTCAGTCTTGGATCTCCCTCTTATACATTTTCAAATAAGCAGGAGTCAAGATCATCTAGACAGAGAGTTGTTAAAATTGAAAAAGAATAGTTGAAAGGATAGGAGTCTTGGTCAGAAAACAGAATACTTGAATTAAGATTTCAGTCGTATGAAATTTTGTGATGTACAATGATAAAAGAATGACTGGTTAATCAATATAAGAGAAAGAAAATACACTTATTGGAATGTTAAGAAGTTGAAGCCAAGCCGTGGATGTATCCAAAACTTACCTCATTCACACATTCCAAAGGACAAAGACAATGAACAGGATGGATAAATCTCTGGAAGCTAACCATTTATCTCTTTACAACCCTTCTTTATTTTTCTTCACTTAAGATTAATATCTACATCTTGTCTCACTGTAGCCTACCTACTCACTTAATTTTCTCTCTCAGCATAAATTTCATTTCTGTGAGAAATTATATGAAAGCAGATATATTTTTCCATTTTAAGATATTAATACCAATTAAGAAAGGTTTGTCTCCCAGTTTATGAAAAAAGTCGACATTAAAAACAGGGTAAACCTAGGGTAAATTTGCTGGGTTTTTAAATTTGAAGAAAAAGAATGACAGATCTCTAAACCGAGATGGACTGTCTCAACAGAGAAACAGGTAGAATATTACAGTAAGTGTGTACAGGTAGGTGCAAGAAAGCAGAGTTGGAACAATAGGAAGTGCTAAAAATAATGCTAAAAGTGAAGGGCAAGGATGACAAAGGCACATTTCATCAACTTCTTTATTTTTTATTCCTCTTATTTTGCTAGGAGTCTCTATAATATCAAAGTACTTCCAAAAATGAATTTCAAAAAAGTAGCTATTTTCTCCATATTGATTATTCCTTTTTTTTCCTGAAGCATTAAAATATTAAAAGATGTCACTTTTTTTGTATCACATATGTATGGTCTTTTCTACAAAATAACAAATATGTGCATCCTAGGAGAGTTTGATGGGGAGGTTGCAAGTACATTTCTTTATTGGAGGCCTTGGTTAATTTCTCATTTTATGTAAAATATTGTCTTCTTTCTGTTTCGCATTGGGTTTGATAAAATAGTATACTCTGCAAAAATGTATCCATCGAACTTGTAGGTTTGCCATGAGAATATGCTCATTGGCAGGATAGCCTTTAACATCCTTAGGTCTAGTCAAGGATGTCCAGAGCCAGAGAAAGACAAATACTGACGCAGTTACTGGTCAGCAATAACTGCAGGCGCTGCAGATGATCGAGGAAATGAAAGAAATACACACGGACTCCTGAGTCCTGTGGAGGAATAGGAATGCAACGGCCACTCTCTCAAGGAGGGAGCGCCCCGAGCCGCTGCCTGAGTAGGCTTTTATGAGGAATACAGATACAGTTTGTTGATTATAGTCTGGCATGGAAGATCAAACAAGTAGATAACTTTCAAAGAGCTAAAAGGGCTCACGCTGAGTTGGGGTCTTATCACCTAAGAAACTATAGGACCTAAAAGTCTAGTGTCGTTTCCTGCCCGTGACTTCATATTCTAAATAAGAGCATCCTCCAGCAAAGTAAGCTTCACAAGATCTTGCATATTCTCTGCTTCAGGCCTAATTATCCCGGGAGGTCCGCTGACTCTGGTCTGGACTGCACCGACCCTTGTTATTGCTGCAGGCCTGAGTTGGGCAGAGGAGACAAAGGAAGCTAGGAGAGTTGGATTTCTCACAGGCAGAATAAGGACTCAGGCTTGTCAAAGCTGAGGGGGCGGGGGTCAGTCACCCCCTCTATTCCACAGCCCCCTGAGTCTCTCCCTGAGGGCCTTCTCATGTGATCGTGCCTGTCTTAGGTCCATCCTCGTCTGAGGATTGTTACCCGTCTTTGGCTAACTGACCAAGCAATGGGGGCCAGACATGGAGTAGGCAGCGCTTATGCCAGGGAGACAGGCTTGTCTCCTTAGTGTCTCTCACTCAGCCTTAGCTATGGGGCGTTGCAGCTCCTGAAACCAGGCAGGGCGGATCCCAACAAAATACCATATGATTTCATTTACATGTTGAATTCAAAGAATAATATAAATGAACAACAACAATGACAAACCCTTCCCCCCCACAGAAAGAGACTCAGACACAGAGAATAGACCGAGGGTTACCGGAAAGGAGGGGCACTGGGGACCAGCTAAAAAAGGTAAAGTGATAGTGAAGTACAGATTGGTAGTTTCAGAACAGTCGTGGGGATGTAAAGTACAGCATTGAAAATATAGTCAATAATATTGTAATAACTGTGTGGTGCTGGGCGGGTACTAGAAATATTGGGGGGATGCTTTGTAAAGTATATGGCTATCTAACCACTGTGCCAAACATCTGAAACTAATAAAAAAATATTGAATATAAATTGTAACTGAAAAAATTTAAGAAAGGATTAGCAAGAGAGAAAAAAATGGATGCCCAAAGCAACAGTGTGACAACTAATGACAAGATAACTCTCTTTATTTGGAGTGTAATTTCTCCATTGTGAACTAAAAGCTGTCCTGGTTTATTTTTTAAATGTTTTTAGTGCCCTTGAAAAACTCCAACCCCAAGAATATATCTCAGGAGGTACACAACAGAAAGAGAAAATATTTAATCATTGCTCTAACTGTAGTTAAATTCTTAATTTCTTATATTCTCTAGTATGATCTCTGGTGTCATTTCCAGGTAGCTTTTGGGAAAAAAGGGTCTTTCTGCACATCCCCTTAGCCAATATTTAAACTTTCACTTCCAAACACAATAATTTCTAAATTACTGTAATCTTTATAATATCTATTTGGATTTTAAAATTTGCATTTATTCCAAACCTACTGAGGTTTTCTCTCCTTTTATTCAAGTTTCCCCCCAGATGTTTCTACTTTTCTGCATTAATCTCTGCAGAAACAGTTGTTAAACTAAAAACAGAATATTTAGTATAAACTGTACTTCAGGGTAATTTATGTAATAACCAAATCAAATGGGTAAGAAAATTATAACATTGTTCTATATATACTTCCTCTGCTTGAATCCAAACAACAACTTCAGTTACCCTCTGTACATAAGTGACTTTGTATGTGCACATGTGCTTTAAACCATGCCTGTAACATGTTTAAGTTCTAAACTTTGAAGCAAAGATATAAAAATGTAAATCTGAAGGGTGGCTGCTTCCTAGTCAGTCTGTCACAATTATTTTTTATGTTTAAATTCAATTTTAAGTGTACTTTTCATAAAAGTAAATTAATGCATTTCAACTGTAGAGTTCGATAAATATTAAATTTAATCAACTTGTAAATTAAATATTTTTAATACTCCTAAAAGATCTCCGCTATCCCTCTGCTGTCAATTCATTCTTAAAGCAACTCCAGGTAACATCTGATCTTCACTCTGAGATTGTAAATTGGTTTGGCCTGTCCTATAATTTCATGTAAATGGCATTATACATTAAGTATGATTTGGGGTTTGTCTTCATTTGTTTAACATAGTTTTCAAGTTCACTTATTTTGTTGCCTGTACTAGCAGTTTGCTCGTTTTTACTTTTGAGTAGTGTTGACTGTATTCATATAACACATTTTCCTGTTTTTGATTATTATTAATAAGGCTTCAATAAGGCTTCAATATTCAGGTATACATCTTGGTGTAGAGTTAAGTTTTATTTCTCTTGGCTAAAACCTAGGAGTAAAATTTCTAGATAAGTCATGTGGTAAGTGCATATTAAATTTAATAGGGAACACTGTTGAGCAATTTTCAAAAGATATTGTGCCATTATACTCCCACCAGCTGTGCAGTTCCACATTCCTATGAAACACTTGGCTTTTTTTCCATTCATATTAATGTGTGTGTATTGGAATCTCATTGTGCTTTTGGTTTACATTTTTCTGAAGACCACCAGTGTCGAGCATCTTTTAAGAAATACATTTATGATCATTGATATATTTTCTTCTTGCAGTGTCTGTTCAAATATGTTGCCTGTTACCTCACATTCCAAAAAGTCCCTTGCTCATTGCATGCGCTCTCTAAAACACCTGTTACTGAGTTCTATAACTGGGACTTCAACATGCATAAAACTAAAAGCTAAAACCAAATTAGGAGATCGTCTAAGAAGTTTGAAGTTAAACAGAGGGGTAAATACAAAATTATGATGAGAAAAGTAAAATGGTCAGAGAAATTTAAAGACAACTGAACACCTATCAAATGGAAAAACTCTTCAAAAATTAGAGGTCTAATATGTAGCTGCTGAAACAATTTGGAAGAAAAGCTTATTATAACACAGTCCTGATGTTAGGAAGGGAAATGTTGCCCTGATCACTCCCAGTACTTTTCTATTCAGTGATTATGGAACTTGAGTGTGTGCTGCTGACTGATGATCTAAAGTTCAGGTTAGAAACTGGAGATTGAATGAAATGACAAACAAATACACAAACAAAAAACCCCCAAAACATTGGGCAGGAGAAATTTGCTTTGGCTCTATTTTCTGCTTACAAATTTAATTTATAAGACAATTAAGTGAGAATTCCTCTTCATAAAGCCAATATGGAGAAACTACAGTTTCTGTTGTAGGGATTCCTATTTTAAAGCATGATGCTCGAAATAGCATTTTTGGGGTATTTAAATAATTAGGAATCATTTTTCAATATTATATAGCATTATTGCTATAGATAGTTCAACTGACCAGATATCAATTTTATAGAAAATAGACCTTGGCTTTAACATATTTGCTGCAAAAATAAAACAACTTTTAATAAATGAATAAAACAAAAAACACTGATTTCATATTTCATTGTGTTTTATGAGGATGGCCATAGTCATTTAATGTTTCTCTCATAAATTTATGTGCTACAATTAAGTTTTCATTTTATTTTAAATTCACATAAAAATTTTGTCATTTGTCTTGTTACAATCATCTTTCCTTTCTAAGAAATTTACTCATTTCTCATCCCTTGAAGTATGTAAGAATTTGCAGATATGTGAATGAGAGGAATTAGAGTGAAACTGCATAGTTTTGAAAATGAAACATTCAACAATGAATATAGTAGGCTAAAAAAATAGGTGTGAAATCATCTTGTGATATTAATTGGGATGAAAAGTTTAGGAGTAGTAATAGGCATAAATGTCAAAGATAAACTGAATCTGAGAATAAATTAATATGCTTTTCTCACTTGAGAAATAACAGCTAAAAACATTAACAGCAAATATTTGAAAGATTGTCACTGAGATCCAAGCTAACTATTTTATTATATTTTAACAGAATTATGTTTTTCCCTTGATCTTAGACTTTTCTTTGTCAATAAACTGAGATCCTATTTTTGGATGAAATATATGTCTGATAATACTTTTTTTTTTGCATTTGTACACTAAAGTTTTGCATTGCTGTAAAGATTGAAACATCATTCAAAGTTGTGAACTGAAAGTACCTGATTTTACATCTCAAAGCTACAATAATCAAGAAAGTGTGGTATTGGAGAAAGAATAAATCAAAGGAACAAGAGAGCTCAGAGAAAGATATACATATATATGATTAAATGATTTTCAACAATGGTACAAAATCTATTCAATAGAAGAAAGAATAGTCTTTCCACCAAATGGTTCTGAGACAATTAAATATCCTCATGCTTTATATGAAAACACTATTTAGTATTTCAGATAGTATTATTTTATCTCTAATAGTTCACTTTGATTTATGTCATATTTTTATTACTCTACTAGTCATTCCAATGTTTTTATCTATATTCTTAAAATATAGATTATATCAAAATAAATTTTTACATCTGTTTATTAAGTACATCATTTATAATTTATGTGTTTTTTTCTGTTAATTGATTTTTTCAGATTATAGTTCATCTTTTCCTGTTTTCTACATGTCTGGTATGTTTTTCAAACAATTAGTTTCTATGCACTGTGGATTTTACTTTGCTGGGTCCTAGGTATTGTTTTGTTCCTTTAAAAACTTTTGGGTTTTGTTCGGGGACACAGTTAAATCACTGAATCAGTTTGTTGCTTCAGGGCTTGCTTTTAAGATTTACTAGGACAGGTTCAGAGTAGCTGTTAGTATATGGCTGATTTAGTCCCATTAAAAAGTGATAACACTTTCAGGATTCTACTAAATTTTTCATATATTAAGAACCCTTTCTACTCTAACTGTTGCAGCCACAAACTGTTCCCATCCTGGTAGAAACCCAGGAACGTGTTTGGCTTACTGTGCACTAGTAGCATTCATGTGTCAATCAGCACTCAATGTGACACTCCAGGAGAACCCTCTGAACATCTCTGGAGGCCTTCTCTCTACAGTCTCCTTCCCTCGGAGACTTTGCCCCACAAATACTAGTTAACTTGGACTCTCTAAACTCTATTCTCTCTTTAATTCAGCAAGACTGCCTGACTGTTTTCCTTCTCTTCATTGTGGTCTGGAAAGGGCTTCCAGAAAGTAAGATGGGGGCAATTATAGGACTCACCTCAGTTTTCTTTTCTCAAAAGTCATAGTTGTATACTTTCTTTTATCCAATATCTGAAAAATGTTGTTTTATGTGTATTTTATCAATTTCTAGTTCAATTTGGGAGGGTAAATTGATCCTATTTTTTCCTTCATTACCATAATCACAAGTCCTATACAACTTTTAATATACAGAAAGTGAGTTTGTAGTCATCACTTACATGAATGAATGAACCAACTGAATAAATGCATCAAATTATTGAGCCAAATAGAAAAAAACCAGTTGTTTACTGTGTTTGCAATGTGTCCTCTGTCCTTGGTGGTGTGCTAATGTAGCATATATGTGCCCAGGGCCTTGGTGGTGGAGTGTTCAGTTTATTTGGGGATACAACGCTATCACACGGTTAACGACATAGTAGTTATGTGCCAGTCAGTTTTGTATCCTTAAAAGTTTATTAGCACTACAGTACAATGAATGTAATGATTACTATAGATTGGAGTAACTAAATTTGCATAAAGAAAGAACTTTCAATTTGCCCTTGAATGATGAATGATGCATGAGTGCAGTAAGGGAAAGGGGTCATCCTAGTGAAAGAAATAAACAGCTGAATGCACACTGTTGGGAGGGGGGATGGGGGGTGAATGTAGCAGACACCCTGAGAAGAGCAGTTTAATAAGTAGAAGCACTGTTGTAATACAAGAAAGGAGGCATTAAAAATGAATATTAGGGCTTTAAAACTGTCAGTGATACCCTTGAAGTGCAACCATAGACAAATTATTTAGCCTCTTTGACCTTCAAAGTCTTCATCTGTGGTCTGTCTTTTTCTATTCCAAAGACTGGTATTTCCAGTCGTCAATATTAAGTGAATGCCCCCCTTAATTATATACATATATCTATTACTATTATTATTATTATTATTATTCCTCACCCAAGGATATGTTCACTGGTTTTTGGAGAGAGAAGGGAGGGAAAGAGAGAGAGAACATCGATGTGAGAAACATCAAATGGCTGCCTCTTTGTACGTGCCCCAGCTGGGGCACATCCGTATTCCAGGCGTGTGCCCTGACCAGGGATCAAACCTACAACCCTGTGGTGCAGAGGATGACACGCAACCAACTGAGCCACCTGGCCAGGGAAGTCATATATTGTTTCAAAATGTAACCATTTTATGTCCACTCTTGGGGACAGTACAGATGTGAGACTAAGATAAAAATGATCATGCAGTCTTCTGTGCCTGGATTTAGTTCATTACATGCATGACACTGATATTATACATTTATGTTGTAGACATAAAGCCTGAAAGTTTTACTTTATTTTTATCATGTTGATCCCCTACTTTAATTTTATTTATTTTTTTAATCCTCATTCAAGGACATTTTTTCATTGCTTTTAGAGGGAGAAGAAGATAGAGAGGGAGGGAGGGAGGGAGAGACAGAAAGACACAACAATGTGAGAGAAACATCAATCCATTGCTTTCTCGTATGCACCCCGACTGGGGATTGAACCCACAATCTGGGAATGTGCCCTAACTGGGAATTGAACCTGTGACCTTTCAGTCTACAGGACGATGCTCCAACCAACTGACCCTCATCAGCCAGACTTATTTTTTAATAAAAATTGTATGTATTTAATATGCACACCATGAATATTTGATATGCATAGTAAATTGATTACTACAGTCAAATTAACATAACTTCTCTTCCCATAGTTATGATTTTTGGTGTGTGTGATGAGGGTATCTGACGTCTACTTTCTTAGCAAATTCCCAGTGTTCAGTATAGCATTGCTAACTAACATCATTATGTCGCACATTAGATCTTTAGACTTACCCTACATAGCTACAAATTCGTGTCCTTTGAGCAACATCTTGTTTCAGCTACCTCTTTGCCCCTGGTAACCACTGTTTCTACTCCTTGCTTCTCTGTAACTTTTTTAGATTCCACATATAAGTGAGAACATGTAATTTTTTTATTTCTGTGTCTAGCTTATTTCACTTAACATAATGTTTCCTAGGTTATTCATGTTGTTGCAAATGGCAAGATGTCCTTTTTATGAATAATGTAATATCCCATTATGTATCTGTGTATAAGTGCAAATGTATATGTGAATGTGCATATATATGTGTGTGCAAAATCACACTTTATCCATTCATCCATCAGTGTACACCTAGGTTGCTTACATATCTGGGGTGTTATTATTAATGCTGCAATGAATTTAGGAGCACAGATATTCCTTTGAGGTACTGATTTAGCCTTGGCAATGATTTTGAGCTATGACATCCAAAGCTCAGGCAAAAAAAGCAAAAGTAAACAAGTGGGACCACATCAAACTAAAAAAGCTTCTGCAGAACAAAGGGAACAGTCAACAAAATGAAAAGCCAGCCTATGGATTGGGGAAAAATATTGGCAAACCGTATATCTAATAAGGGGTTTAATATCCAAAATATATAAAGAAACTATATATTTAGGATATTGACAACTCAGTAATGTACAAACAACCTGATTAAAAAATGGGCAGAGGACCTGAATAGATATTTTTCCAAAGAAGACATACAAATAGCCAAGCATGTGAAAAGGTGTTTAACAGCACTAATCATCAGGGAAATGCACATCAAAACCACAATGAGATATCACCTCACACCTCTTAGGGTGGCTATAGTCACACACACAAAAAATAGATAAATTTTGGCAAGGATGTGGAGATCAGGAACCCTTGTGTGCTATTGGTGGGAATGTAAATTGGTAAAGCTATTATAAAAAACAGTATGGAGGTTCCTCAAGAAACTGAACATGGAAACACCATATGAGCCAGCAGTCACTCCTTTGGTCATATACCAAATGAAAAAGTCTGAGATCCTTACTTTTTAAGTTTCCTCCTGTATACAGAAACTTAAGGTTATTTGGGACATAGGAAAAATTAAGTTCATACAATATGCCCTTTTCCTGTTTCAGTTGTTTATTTGTGCCCACCATGCTACAAAATTCAAATATATCTGTCTAAAAGGGTCTATAACAAACTATTTGATATCTACAAATAATTTTGTATAACAATACATGTGCAAAAAGTTAATCATTTTTATGTTCTCGAGTAACGGCAGCTATAATGGTAGAACATCATGGGTACATTTTGAATTATTGCTACTACCAATAATTCTGTTATTTTCAGTTGCAGCAACCTAATATAAATTGTTTTTGTTGTAGTAATGTTTGCCATGCATGTGTAACAGCGTTGAGAAAGTCCTATTGGCTAAATCATGCTAGCACTTCATTGTTGAAATATGGCTTTCAGAATTGTCCACAGGAACCTTCCAGGGCCAAGCACAAGGTACTGAAAACTCTTCCCCCTGATTTATAACTGTAGTGAGAATATGGGTAAGAATTCACTTTTCATATTTACTGCATGAGTCTGTAAAGTTATTGATATAACAATGCCTCCAATATTGTTAATCTTTATTTTAGAAAACTTCAGAAAGTGTTAGCATAATTTTAAATATCTGTGGAAATAGTAAAATTTTTTTGGAGGGAGGGGTAGAACTTATGTTTAGAAATAGTTGAATTTACTGGATCCAAGACTGGTGAATAAAGTTTTCATGCATGCTGGATAAATCGTGCAAATAAAACAACAAAACAAATCTCAAAATAATGAGATGAAAGTTTTTCTAGTTAATGTGATACCCTAACTTCGGGAGTTAATTGAAAATTTCTAGGTGACAGTGTCATCCTAGTAAATTAAATAGAAAACATCTGAATTTGGCTATTTACATCCAGATTGAGGTCACTTTTACCCACGAAGTTCCAATTTTAAAGATAGCCCAATGTCCGTGACATCTGCTCATAAAGTACATTAGCATGGTATATATTTCCTTACGGGCAATTGATAAAATTTTGCTTAGTGAATATTGAATGACTGAATGTATTTGGTTCACAGTTGACAAGTTTTTTGTTTTGTTTTTTTAAAATAAAACTTCCAGACCTTCTGTTCATCCCTGGAGTGATTACTGATGGATTTTCTTAACTCAGCAACTCTCAAAAAATCCTCTTTGTCAATTTTTGTGAATAGAGTTTCTATGTCTTTTGGAAAGCATTTAATATTTGATATCCACCAAAGGTTTGTTTGTCCTTGCATGGAACTTATTTTATTGTTAACACTCCTCATTTGGCACTGAGTTGAATAATAACTGTTTATCCTCTTCTATTGCTAAGAAGCATTCTTTTTTTATGAAAGATCATATCATATTTTCTTTTTCTCCAAATACTGCATAGCCCAGGTCTCAGTGGGCTCTGTGAAAACCACAACTCTCCTTGCAGTTTAGTAAGATACCAGGCAAACACACAGCACAATGGAAAGATACCACACACACACACGGTGAGAAATTTAATTAATTCAATGTTGAATGATAAGAAAGATTTAATTTCATAAAGATAGTATGTAACATTTCAATAGGTAGTGCTATCAAAATACAGGGACTTGTTTTAGAAGATAGAAAAATCATACTAAGGACTCATTAAGTCTTCGTCATTTTAAGTATATGGAGTGATTCATTCACGTAGGTTTTACATATCCATAGGATTCTTTTTTCTTTTTTGAAGAATTCCATTGTAGCTATGAGGCGAAAAGCACATTGATGTAACAATGTATTGTGGTAGTGTTATAGCTTTCTTCTATTTTACTTTTAGTATTAGGATCACTGAAAGTTTATTTAAAATACCCAACTGGTAAAGGGAGGATAAGTGATGATGGGAAGAGACTTGACTTGGGGTGGTGAACACACAGTACAATATACAGATGACGTATTATAGAATTGTATAGCTGAAACCTATATAATTTTATTGGCCAATGTCATCCCAAAAATTCAATGAAAAAGTAAAAAAAATTCTGAGTGAAACCTGATCAAAAAAGAGTAAGTGAAACTGCTAATAATGATACTACTCTGAAATACTAGTATTACACTTGATTGTACATGTAAATTATAATGGGTTTTTTGTAACATCTCCTAATTTTGTAGTTATACTTTATTACCTGATGTGCATTAACTACTTGTTTTTAATTGTTTCTGGCTTTACATTAAACTATCACGCATGGTATTTACCTTGAGGTTTCTAATAAAGGTAATTAGAATTAGTTTTAATAGAGAATATCAAATTTATTTAGTAATAATGTAGAATAAATGCTATAAAATATTTAGTGAGTTTCCAGCATTTTCAGATGCATTATCTCAGTTGAGCCTTTTGGATTTCTCCTTATAAAATTTTTTTTTGCATATTGTCATACTTGTGTTATCTTCCCAGCCTGCCATAGAATAAGCCCCTAAAATGTACTGCATAGTATGAATTGAGTGAATAATTTACCTCTGTCTTCTTTTCCTGTTTTTCTACAACATTTTAAAAAAGATTTTATTTATTTATTTTTAGAGGGGAGGGAGAAAGAGAGGGAGAGAAACACTGATGAGGGAACCATCCGTCGGTTGCTCTTGCACACATCCGTCCGGGGACCGGACCTACAACTCAGACATGTGCCCTGACCAGGAACTGAAGTGTGTGTGACAATGCGCAACTGACGGAGCCACACCACTCAGGGCTTTTCCTACAACGTTCTTATTTGTATCCTGTTATTCCTCCCTGGAGTTCTCACTGCTGTCAACTGTTGGAAAATACCTGAAGCTGAAAAAGATGCAGTTAGGTATAGGGAATAAAGATTGATGCTAGCTTGCTCTGTGGTGAACATGAAATTTTTCAGAAATGTAGACACTTTTATTTATGTGAAAGAATCAGAGCTGGCACAGTGGTAAAGCACATTATCAAAAGAATGGAGAAAAATCTGAGAAGAAATAGGGGAAAACTAGTGTACTGCATGTTTATAACAGTTTTGTTGTAGATCAAACGGTAGGAAGTTCCTCCACCACAAACACTTTTCCTAACTAACTCATTACCTTCCTTTCCTCTGATATGCTGAAGGCTTCTTTCGATGCAGCTTTATCTGACACTCCCCTAAACACTTCATAGCCATTATCTTTTCGTAATTGAATGTTGCTTTCTTTGTTGTTCTTCTTAGATCCATAGAAGAGACTAGAAACATTTGAAATTTATTGGGAGGCCCAGCTGTGTCTCCTATCTCAGATGCAAAGTACTTACACACATACTGTAAACTCAACTAAAAACATACTGTGAAAGTTATTAATGCGATGATTGGTCTAACATGTATGTGTGTGTGCATAGCAACGCCTTCCCCAGCCTACCCTATAATAAATGTTAAACTCCATTGGCATCATTTTGCAGGTTCTAATTTTGAGGCCTGCATCTTTAAAAACTCTCAATTGTCAACTCCTACCACATCTTGATTTACAACAAGTAAACTAAAAAGGGGTGATTTATGTGTGATTTATGTATCCACAGATCCACTTATTATTCACAATGGGAGATATATCTAAATCTTAAGAAGATATCTCTTTTTCATATCTTGGCATTTGGAAATCTTTATCACTAAGTTGAAAGCTGCTTGCTGAGCAAGGACTTTTTCATTAGTAGCTGATGCCTTTAAAGAATATTCATCAAACTATTATTATTTAGTCACTTTCCCCTACTACAGAATTCAACCTACCCCACTGTTTGAACTATATATGCTAGTATCTCTTCTCAGAAATTATCAAAGTATATGAACAAATTGATACTGCACCATTCTCTATCGATACTATGAGGATCATCATTTTTATCAGTTCTTGTTACCCATTCTTATTTATTTCTTTTATGATGATCACACTATTCTATTCAATTCAGAAAATACAGAAGACTTTAGAACCATGGCTTTTAGCTCCCAAAGGGTATTGCATACTCATGGTACCACCATCCCAGTCTCGGAAAATCCTTCTCATTTGTTTTATCTGCCCATTGTGCATAGTTTTGCTCTCCTCTCTCAGGGCTTTCTCTGAAAATGTGGATTTGGTTCGCTCTGCTCCAAGCCCAGGAACAGCCCAGAAGTCAGGGCGGGTCATCTCCTTCAGGAATAATCCTCACTCAACAAACAGTGATAGCCGGTATGATTGTCTTTGCACAGTCATGTCTTGGAGGCATTAAAATTAATTAGAGGTCCCATGGGGTGGTGCAGCAGCAACCTTAGCTACTCAGTTTTATTAGACTTTCTTCTTTTGGTCTCACTCTTCCTGCTCCCCACTCTTGCTTCTTTGAATTATTTCCCCCAAAATACCTGAACCTAAGTTCTTGTTTCAAATTCTAGGTATAATTTAATGTAATTCTTCCACTTTGCAGTGGAGGGAACAAAGGGCAAGGAAACTTAACTTTGGCTGAAGACACAAAACAGAACAGCGATCAAACTGGTACTGAAACAAGTGTCAATCTATGGCTCAGTTTTATGGATTATTATCATGTGTGTCTGAAAATAAGGACTGAAAGAGATAAGAGCCTAGTATATTAGTTACAGTGACAATGTACTGATAGTTCTCAGTACCTATCACATCATTAACTATGCTCAATTGATACAGTACTTCACTAAAAATTATCAAAGACTAATTAAAAACAAGTTTGTGTCAATTACATCTTTTAAAGATATATGATTAATATATGTTCCCCTGATTGTAGTAAATAACTAATATATAGATGCTTTTCTGTGTTAGAAATATCAATTATTTTTTACACAATGTCTTTTGATTAATTATATGTGACTTCTGTGATCTCTTTGAATGGGCCTTAATGATGTAATATGAGAAGACTTTTTATGAAGTTTAAAATAAATTAAGCACTTGAATATTAGAAATTTGAGCAGGATAGGTGACTAATATAAATTTGCTCTGGCAATAATGCAAATCAGTGAATTTCTTTTAACAACAATCTTTCTGTGATAGCTAAGTACAACAGAAAATACTGAGGCTCATGGAAAGGTAAGAGCTTTTTAGATATATAAAGTGTATGTCAAGAGGGAAAAATAAGGTTCTTAGGCACATAGGAAGAAGAAGGACTCAATTTCTCTGGCAAGATAATATTCTTTTTCCCATATTTATATTTCACATGTCAGTTTTTATTTTCACTTATAGATTTCAGTTTTAGTTATAAAAATCAAGGCTTGTAAGTACAAAGATCTATGACCATTTTTAATCTTGTTCACATAAAAAAAAAATCTTTGTCTTCACAGTGGATATTATTTGCTTTGTGAAGCTACTTATAACTTCGGTTAGAACAGTTGCTATTTATCCTCATAGTAGTGATCATCTTTGTAAAATATATTGATATAGTTATTTTTATTAATAATATTTGTATTAAAGTAGTTATTATTTTATTTTTATTTTCCTATTGTTGTTCAAGTGCAGTTGTCTCCATTTTCTTGCCACCACTTTCCCCTGTCACCTCCATCTCCCACCCCCAATTCTTCCACACTTGGCTTTGAGTTAACATTTTACTATATAGTAATTATAAGTCAAATGAGTAGTAAAATTTTATCCCAGTTTTGTTAGTGGTGGCTTTCTCAAAGGTTTGTTTCTTTGGTAAGGAGTAGTATTTTCTGGGAATAGAGTAGGACTGATGAATGACCTGAATCTCCATGGCCAATAAGGGCATGACTTTATCTTTTCTCTGGCCTCTTGGGAAGTTTTGCACAGTGTAGATTCTCACTAGAAGCCTGATGAGTTTCCTTGGTTGTTGTCACATAGTCTCCCCAACAGCATACTACAAAGAGTAGAGTTCTGCTTTACTCAGTGCTGCCACCGGCACCTAGGATAATACCCGGCATGTAGCAGGCACTCAGAAAGTGCTTGGGGAAGGAATGCCTAAGATTCCACGTTTTTAATCTCTGTTATTTTTCAGTTTTTTAACATGAAGGATTTAATTTATATGCTGAAATTTAACCCTTTTGCATGTATGATTCTGTGAGTTTTGACACATATGTTCAGTTAAAATATAGAACCACTGCAACATCTCCAGATTTTTTCCAGTGACCCACTCCTGGTCTGAGTGCCTGCTAATCCCTGATCTGCTTTTTGTTCCTATGTTTTTCCTTTGCAAGAATGTCATATAAATAGAAACATACAGAATGAAATTTGTTATTTTTTAGTCCACTTTTACTTACCACACTACTTGAGGTTCATCCACATTATGTCACATAAATTACTATCTTTTAAGGGTAAAATCCTTATGAACTTGTGAGAATATAGGCCTCAATTAGGCCATGGGAGTAGGCATCATATATTTACATAAAATTTATCTCTAAAGGAAAAAAGTTTTTTAATTCTAAGAGTACCTTTTGGAGCGTACCAGTTGTGATTGTGTGATGAAATCTATTAAAGAAACAGAATTGAGTCACAGTTACTACTTTTAAGAAAAAAGATTACATTAATAAGATTTTAACTCTAAGCAAATTATTTTGGATCCTTTCTCTTGCAGTGTCACTGGTGTTCAGGTTGGAATCCTGAAATGGAGTGCAAGGTTGATATAAAGATGTCAGGAGAGGAATATGGGTGAGGACAAATAACTGAAAAACACAGTAAAGAAGAGAACACAGAAAAGTGCAAGAGTCAGCTAAGAGGGAATTATTTAGAAAAGAGGCGAAATATAAATCAGAAAGCTGTACATTTATTCCCTAGTAAGAAAGAAAACTATACCCATGATTTTGACTATAGATTTTTTTATCTTCAATTAAAGTATGAGATAACTGGAAAAAATCTTCCTGAGCTGGGAAATTTAATTTACCTCAATTGATTCCCATGGGGTAGAAATATACTAGGTCTTAATGGACTCATTGCACAGATCCTAGGAAGTCCATTCAGTGCAATAACTAGTGGTTTCCTCAGTTCCATACAAGTTGGAGGAAACCTGTTGGGCACAATGAATAGTGATTTTGAATGGAAACTATAGCACAGGAAATGATCACAAAAGAAATATAGAGGAAATGACAGGGTAAGGTTCCTGCCTTTGAGAATCTTGCACTCTAGCAGGGAATATAGACAGAGAAATAATTAGAATAGTGAATTAGGGAAGGAATAGAGAATATGAAATCACATAACAGAAGGAACAGGATGATTATAGGTATGAGGAAGGAGGGAAAAGTTCTTAGGTGTGAGGGCAGACATGAAAGTTGAGTGCTAGGTCAGGAGGGATTAAAATATAGGAGAGATAGCCGGATAATTTAATTGAATTAAATCTCTGAAACAGTGGGAAGGAATTGTGCAGGGAAGGTTAAACTCAGTGGGCCTGGGCTGTTCCAACTCTGCTGCATATTCCCAGAGTCTTCTGCACTTGCCCTGGTCTCAGTTCTTGGGAGATGACCTCTGAACCTTGGTTACCCTGTCTAAGAGTGTCTATGTGACTGATGCTTTGGGCCAAGTCAGATACTTCATGCTAATGATGTGATTTATGGTGAATACCTGTTTTTGTGTGCCTCAGGTTTTGGGTCATATTGTTATAGGTTCACAGGAGGGGCACTGAAATCTGAGTTACTGGACTCAGTTATGCAGGTGACTGTAGCCCTCTTGAATGACCCTCCAATATAAACTCTGTATTCTAAGGCTCAGGAATGCTCTTCTGGCTGGTTGGCCACATGTTGTTGGGAGAATTAAGTGTCTTCTTTGCTAGGCCACTAGGATAAGACAACTGAAAGCTTGCATCTGATTTTTCCCGCACTTGCCCTTTTTATCTTTTCCTTTGCTGGATCTACTGTGTTCTTTTGCTATAATAAACCATAACTGTATTATAATAGATTCTTTTCTGAGTTCTTGGAGTCATTCTCATGAGTCATCAACCCTGTGATTGGTCTTGGGAAGCCCTTACATAAACGTAGATTCAGAGCATCACTGACACAGGAAGAAAAAGTACTGTGGGTGTAGGGAATTTATTAGGCTAGGCAGTGGGAAAGGAAAAGAGTTGCAGTCTGCTCTCTCGCATTTTTTCTTCTGGAGGTTTTGTATTTTTCTGAAAGGAAATCAGAGGAGAGTATTGAGGTTGGGGAAAGGGTGCACATTTTGAGGGTAGTTTACAGGAATTAAAAATTATAATTTTCAAAGTTAGAGGGCAGACTTGGTAATGTTTGTGGCATTTGGGGAATGTTGAGAACTTATTTGAGTTTGTAATTCTAAATTTATAATGATCTTCATCTACCATGTTGTAGACTTCTTCAGTTACATGACTATGATTCAGTCAGTGTTTTGATATTTATCAAGATGTTATGAATAGGACATTGTCATTAAGGACAATTAGGCTGATAATATGAAAATGGTTTATTTAGTCTAAGCTGAATAGTGAATTCAGAAGGAGGCTGAAAACAAAGGAGGGATCAAAGGATCAGTGGACCGTGGATCTCACTGAGATGAAAAACAAACAAAGCTGAAAAAATGCAAACAAATTAGTGCATTGGATATACTTGAGACAATGAGTGAAACAGTGTTATGATATAATAAGATGGGGATAATGGGAAAAGTGAATTCAGTATTTCACCTGAATACTTGACTTTAGCAATGGCAATGAAGTATGTTTCAAGGAAGAATTTGGTGTCTAACACTTAAAGTTGTGGAAAGCAGGTTAAATGCTTATTTAAATGATTCAGTGAATATTAATATGCTTTCTTATTAACTTGTTCAGGTGCTTGTATGGAAGACAAACAAGAATTGAAAATGTTTACTAATATAGTAAATGAATTTCAAGTTTTAATTCATTCTCAAAGCAATACATCCCACAGTCTTACCTATAGTCAATATTACTAAGTCAAATAATTTCTTTTTTATTTTTCAAGTATATCTAATTAATCATGGTATTATAGTTGTCCCATTTTTTCCTTCTCCTCCCTACAGCTCCCCTTACACATGCATTCCCCCCCCACCCCTTAGTTCATGTCCATGGGTCATACATATAAGTTCTTTGGCTTCTCCATTTCCTATACTATTCTTAACCTCCCCCTGTCTATTTTGTACCTACAAATTATGCTTCTTATTCCCTGTACCTTCCCCCCCATTAAAAATAAATATAATGAGTAAAAATAGGTACTTAAAAATCACCTTATTCAGGATTTTAGTGAATTAAAATGTATAGGTTTTTTTTGTGTTTTCTAGCTATATCTATTTTCTCATGTTTGTCTTCTTTCTTTTAGCCTTATTTTTCATGCACCTTTGTTTGATTCTGATGTACTCAAATTTATTCATATTTTCCATCATGACTTGTGAGTTCTGTGCCTTACTCATAAGGATTTCCCATCCCAAGTTTCCTAAAATTGTATTTTATATTTAGTATAACATTTTTATTGTATTCCTTTTTATGTTTAACTTTTAAGCCAGTCTGAAATTTATTTTTATTAAGATAAAAGATGAGGTTATAACTTATTTTACAAGAAAACCTAATCAGTTTTCCAATTCCCTTTATTAAGTGGTCCATCTTTATCAATTGATTTTAAATCCAATCATCATCATATTATAAACTCACATCTGTTAATGCATTCACATATCTGTTCCACCGAGGTCTATTCTATATAGTATTACTACTACATCTTTAAATGTCTTCTGACATTTCTCTGTTATGTTCTTTTTAGTCAAAATTATTTGCCCTCCCCTTCCATTTCTCATTCATATGTATTTCAAAATCAACATATAAAAATCCTTAGAATATTATTATGAAGGTATGGATATACTTTCACTAAGTGTATGGAAATGCACAAGATGCATTGAATTCATTTACTAAATTGAAGAGAACTGACTTCTTTCACATTGTGTCTTATTCAGTGATCTAGTCAATGAATTGAGTTAATGTGTACTCCAGTAGATCTACAGATATTTTCTTAATAAAAGAATTACTTTGCTTGGGTGAGTTTTGGTTGTTTTTTCCCTCCAGGATGTCCTTGGATATCTTTTGTTAAATTAGTATCTAGATAGTTAAGTTTTTTGTTGCCGTATTTCCTAATTGAAACGTTATAGAGTTTTATATTTTTCTTTAGTATTCAATAGTAATATCAACTTAATTATTATTTAAAAATTTTTTAAAATTTATTTATTTTTAATTATTTTTATTGTGTTCATTCAATTATTGTTTACCTCCCTTATACACTCTCCCTCTCCCCAAAATCACCACACTGTTGTCCATGTCCATGGGTCCTTTTTCCTCGATCCCCTCCTCACCCCAGGGCTATCTGCCTGCTCTCTATGAGTCTGTCTCTATTTTGCTTGTTAGTTCATTTTGTTCATTAGATTCCACATATGAGTGAAATCATATGGTATTTGTCTTTCTCTGACTGGCTTATTTCACTTAGCATAATGTTTTCCAGGTCCACTCATTGCCATTGCAAAGGGTAAAGCCAAGTAGTATTCCATTGTGTAAATGTCCCATATCCCACTCACAATAGCTTCAAAAAGAATAAAATCCTAGGAATAAATGTAACCAAGGATGTAAAAGATATACTTGGAAAATTATAAGACACTGAAGAAAGAAACTGAAGAAGATACAAATAAGTGGAAGTATATACCATATTCATGGATACGAAGAATTAACATCATTAAAATGTCCATACTACCCAAAGCAATCTATAGATTCAGTGCAATTCCTTTCAAGATACCAATGATGTATTTCACAGAACTAGACCAAATATTTAAGAAATTTATATGGAACCAGAAAAAACCCCAAATAGCAATAGTGGTCTTGAAAAACAAGAACAAAGTTAGAGGAATCATGCTACCTAATATCAAACTATAATATAAGGCCATAGTAATCAAAACAACATGGTACTGGCATAAAAACAGACACAGATCAATAGAATATAATACAGAGCCCAGAAGTAAACCTGCACCTTTATAGTCAATTAATATTTGACAGAGGAAGCAAGCACATACAATGGTCTAAAGATAATTTATTCAATATGGTGTTGGGAAAATTAGATATGTGCGGAAAAATGAAACTAGATCACCTTCTTATGTTACACAAAGAAGAGTAAATTCAAAGCGGATTAAAGACTTAAAAGGTTAGATCTGAAACAATAAAAATTTGAGAGAAAATATAGGCAGTAAAATCTCAGATATTGCTCATAGCAATATTTTTTTCTGTTATATCTCCTCAGGCAAGGGAAACAGAAGAAAAAATAAACAAATGAGACTATGTCAACTTAATTATTTTATATAATAATTTATCAAGTAGATATTTTGGGTTATTTATATGGGTAGCTGCATATTTTAAAATTATAGTTTTGTTTGTTTTCTAATTTTTATACCAATTATATTGACTTTTTTGTTTTTGATCATTGACTAGGGACTTAAGCTTAAAATGATGAATAATACCTAATTAAAATTCTGTACTTTTCTTCTTCTATATATTCCTTAGAATGTCAACCCTATGGGACATTATCTTCTTTGTTTTCAAGCTCAGCTTTAGTCATTTACTTTTAAAACCATTTCCAGGAATTTGATGTCAGAAAGGCAAGTTGCAGAGTATACTTAATTTATCATTTTGAAAAAGAACCAAAAGCTCATATTAAATTATTAAATAAATTAACTAAGCATAGAGGTTTGGTACCACCAAATAAGCCTCTCTGTGCATAAAAAAAAAAGTGTTTCTTAAATAAGAATTGAAATACTGGTAATTTTCTAAGCTCTCATTGGCATTATCCTTAAAAATTTCGAGTTGAAAATATAAATTATGAAATAATTTAATTTTCTGGTCAGCAACATATCTATTAAAATTTTCTTTCTGCTTCATTTGACTTTTAGATTTTATGCTTTAGAAGCATATAAAGACCTGTTCAAATGTGTTAGGAGGAGAAAAGACCAGGACGGAAAATCCGTTAGAACTATATAGACTCTTGAAATGTTTTGTTAGCCCATAACACTCCTTTTACACATGGAGAAGAGGAATCTCTGGGAGGGGAAGTGCTTTATGCTATCCCCAAAATATTACTAGGGAGAGTGGCTTATATTTTCAAATTTGAGTATACTTGTTAACATTTATATATGAAGATCTGGTATTCTATGCATATAGTAATGCTGTTACATTTATCCCTTGAGGTAACACAGTTCTTTAGCTTAGTTCCAGATATCACAATGCGAGTGTGGATTCTCAGGTTTAATCTAGCCTTAAATTAATTTTAAAGATTGGTGCAAATTCCTTGAGGTAGCAATAAAAAGTGATATTTAAAAATTAGGTAAATCCTCTATAGGAGAAAAGTCCCTAAATAATTTAGCAATTCATTTTGGGAAAACTTATACTAACTTTTGTTTTGGCTTTTTTTCTGGCAAAGCAAGTCCTCACCTTTCTACTAAATTCTTGCTGCCTTTCTCCTTGTACTCTAGGAGCCTATAGCTAATACTTATGATGTTCTCTTACTATGATGTGCTGGGATAGCAATACTTTCTCTAATCACTGCTACTGGGGTGAATACTCATTTCCTCAGGGTTACTTACCTCCCATGGGTGGGCACAGGAAGTATAGTGGGAGAGTATAGAATGTAAAAGTAAAATATAAGATTTAAAGGAAGTCAGTGTGACATGAATGACTGATAGTATTATTAATCCTCTGTAGATGTATGCTTAAAATTATAATCTTGTTAAAATTAAATCCCTCTCGTAACTAGAATCTAAACTTGGTTTCCCTTTCCTGTTTTTCCACTGTGGATTTATAGGCTCTGTGGATGTATAAGAAGGTAGTTACCGAGTTGACCTGAGATAGTGTTGTGTAGAAAGAGAAGGCAGTGAGGATGAAGTGAATCTCTATGAGGGAGTACATTTCCTGGGAGTTTAGGGGAGAACTTTATGGTTAAACTAACTAGGAAATCGAACATATAAGTAAAATTTTTCTGCATAGGTGTTGCCCTTAAAATGAAGAAAGCTATTGATCTCCTCAATTGTAGATACACAGGTCACTGTGGACTGTCTTTGTTCACGTCTCTAACAGGTCACTCAACTGCTTCCCTGGACAGTCAGCATGAAGTCAGTTAGTACAATAGCCATTTAAAGACACTCCCATCTTCCATATGTATATGAAATTATTTTCTTTTTATTTGTTTTGCTTTGTAAATTTCTATTAATGTTTTCTAAATGCTGAAACAGATTAACTTAATATTATTTTTCTAAATAATAAAACACATCAGATAATATAAAATTCTTACTTTACCCATAATCATACTAACCAAGGCCCTCCCCTGTGCCTATGTGAACAGGTTTCACTGGAGAATTAAAGTGCAGCTGTTAGGGTGGAATTTGCCCTCACCACCCTTCTGCATTGGAACACTTTTTCTGAATCCAATAACATGTCTTGTTTAAGAAGCACCTTGTTTTTCTTTAACTTCCAGAAAATAAATCCTTAAGATACAAACTACTAGCATCTTCTAATTTGAGAAGATATCTTTTATCTCTATTGTATACTGGTTTGGTAGTGTGCCTAGATATAGAAATATAGACTAGAAATTATTTTCACTCAGTATATTGAGAGCATTTTTCTCTACTAACTTACAGCATTCACGTTTGTCTGAAAGCATTCTGTAATAAACGTTTCTCTTCACAGGCCACAGACATCTATGCATTATGTTACGCCATGGAAACAAGGGCTGCAGTTGTCGGTGTCCCCTCAGAGGCACTGAGCAGTGCAGCTATGGGAGATACAGAGCAGGTGTTTAGAAGAACATTAAAAACTACCAGTGAACAGCAACCTGACTGAAAATACTATACAATGAATATATAAATGTAAATCTTTCGTTCTTAAATATTTCTTGTGAAAGAAAATATGTCCCATTAACTAAATTAGAATTTTGTAATTGTATATTTTTTGTTTAAATAAGCTTAAAAATGTCTCAGTATTAGGTTTCAAGCCTCCAGTATGATAAAGTTTCCAAATTAGAATTTTGTTTTGTTTTGCATGTCTTTTTCTTTATTAAAGCAAAATTTCATTTGGCCATGTATTATATATTTTTACACAACATTCAAAATACAGTGATAAAATATCCTCAAAGAATGTTTTAAAATGAAAAAGCTTCAAAATACATGGAATAGTAATTCCAAGAAACATAAGGAAAAACAGACAAATCCACAAATAGTAGTCAGACATTTTAATACCTTTTTCTGATAGTTCATTGATTGGGTATACAGAAAATGATTATGATTATTAAAGATTTGAATAACACTGATGACTAACTTGAGATCATTGATATTTAAAGAATACTCTATAAACAATAGCAGAAGAAAGTGTCTTTTTAAAAGTACATATGGAATGGAATATTTACAAAGATAGCCTATATTCTGGGCCAGAAAATGTCATAATGAATTTAAAGGGATTTATGTTATACCTACTACATTCTTACCAATTATTGGAAACTAAACATACTTCTAAATAACCTGTAAGTTAAAGGAAAACCAAAAGAGATATTATAAAATATCTTAAACTCCATGAAAATGAAAATACAACAAATAAAAATTTTATGGAATTCTATGAAAGCAGTGCTTAGAGGAAAATACATATCATTTACTGGCTATATTAAAAAAAGAAAGCTTTCAATGACCTAAGCTTCTGCTTTAAGAAAGTGCAAAATTAATAGCAAAATCAATACAAATGAAATGAAAAAGATTTAAAAGATTAGAGCAAAAGAACTATTGAAATGGAAAGCAGAAAAAGAATAGAGAAAATCAATGTAAATGAAATTTCATTAAGAATATCAATAAATTTAATAAACTTGTAGATCAACCAATCAGAACAAAAAGATAAAATGCACAAATTAACAATGTAAGGAATGGGAGAGATGACGTCACTACAGATCAAGAAATACAGAAAGAAATACTATATAATTTATTAATAAAATTGATAATGGAGAAAATGTATAAATTCCTTGAAATATATAAATTAACAAAGTTCAATCAAAATGTCCAAAGTTTAAAAAATTTAGACACATCTGTAGCAAATTAAATCCAACTATATACAAAATTTAAGATATCATGATCAAGTTTTTCCAATGAGAACAAAACTATTAATATTGAATATTCACTATATTAAGAAAATTAAAAAATGTAAGATCATTTCAACATACACAGAAGAGCACTTGACAAAATTTAACATCTTTATGTGATAAAGCATTCAACAAATAGGAACAAAAGAGAACTTTTGCAAACCAATGAATGTAGTATATAGAAAAATCTGTAGGTGACATCATACATATAGTGAAAGACTGAATGCTTTCTTTCAAATATCAGAAACAAGTCAAGGATGTGCATTCTTACTACTTCCTTTCAACAACATAGGGACGTTTTTAGCCAATGCAGTAGGGCAATAGATAAAAAGCATGGAGGTTGGAAAGGAAGAAGTATTGATTTGCTTCACAGATAGTGATGACTATGCAAAACTTTAATTTAAACCATACAAAAATCCTCCATAAATTAAAAACTAGTTTACAAATATTACCAGATACAAGATTCATGTACCAAAATCAATTGTTTTGGCATATTATTAAGAAACAATCAGAAATTAAAATATGTAGACAATGCAAATTATAATAGCACCAAAAATATGAAATACTTAGGTATAAATCTTACAAAAATGTGAAACATCTGTACACTGAAAACTATAAAACACACATGAAGGAATTTTTTAAAAAACTCCAATTAATGGGAAAGTTACAATTCTTTGTTCATGAGTAAAAGACATCAACAGTGTAAAGCTATTGGATTTTCCTAAACTATATATAGATTCAATGCAATATCCATCACAATCACAGCTGGCAGTTTTATAAAAATCAAGAAGTCAATCCTAAAACTCATGTGAAAATGAAAAGAAACTAGAGTAGCTGAAATGCCTCTGCAAAAGAAGAACAAAGTTTATGGGTTCAAAACCACCAGTATGGTAGTTTCAAGCAAGACTTTTTTTCTGGTTTGTCTTTCTTTTTTCTATTAGCAGAAATCATTAGGCCATAATTTTGGCATGTATATTTTACATACCAAAGATACATTAATAACATTTTCAAAAAAGAATGCTATATGTGTAACAGTGTAGAATGAAAGAACAAATTTATTCTTAACCAGTAATCCATTTTATTTCATCTGCTGTTTCAAAATTTAATAAATATGTGTCATATAGCATGTCAAATGTATAGCCACTGCAGACCTTAAGGAAAGAGACAAAAAAGTAAAGGGACACTTTTGGTATTGAAGCTATTGAAGATTCACAATGCATGTATTAGGTAGGTTAATAATTGTGTTTATAAAATTGCCCTGGAAGTAAACTGATTCCTTAATGTTAGAATTAAAATAGTATGCTATATTGTTTTGTGCCTCTATTCCTACTGTTTATGTGGTCTAAACATTTTTTCTTACCATTTAATTCCCAAATATCATTTATGATTCAGTTTAATGATAATCTCCTCTCATAAGACTTCACATGTCATCCAGGGTGAGATTAATGCCTCTCCCCTGTGTCTTTCCTGTTTCCCAGCACTTCTGTAGCCTGAACACACAGTCTTTTAATGGTTTCCGTACAATATATGCTTACATCATTCACATACCAAGTGAAGAAAAACACTTTTGATGACCATTATATTACATTTCCAAGTAAAAACTCCAATATAATGTCATTGTTACATTTTCTGAAGCTTATTTTAAGAAACTTAAGTAAAAAGGCAATAACTGAATAGATACGTTTAGCAAAAGCTTTAATATGAGCCACAGCAGAACATTAAAACTCCTTTTTTCTCTTAAAGTGTATGTTTCTCACAATAATTTAGGGTGGACTCTGCATTATGGTAAAGGCATTTCGAGGGAGTCTGAATCTCAGGGAAACTGCGTCTTTGTAGAATTTAATGGAAATTCACTTTTTGACCTGATTAAAGGTATGCTATTTTTAAAATATCCTTTTCTAAACACTTTGTATTTTTTTCTTTTTTTCTCCTCATAATCAGAGCTGTGTAGAATGCATATTTGCAGAAAGGCTGAGGATGGCCAAGCAGCCCAGATAAACAGCTTGCTTGATACAGCTGTCTCTCATTAGTGTAGGGCTTGCTCTTTGGGAAGCTGGCTTTCTAGATTAGGGTGAGAAAATATCAGGCAGGCAGATGTCAGCTCTGCATAACCAATTGAGGTGAGAGAGGAAGATAGAGCATATATCTTGTCCTTTCTTCGACATCTTTAAACCAGTAGAAGTGTGATTATTCTTGATTGGCTTTCTTCAGATATAACATTCATAAAATAAAACAGTCTTTTCTCAGATCTTCACTTTCCTGGCCTCTGTAATGTTTAACATCGTCAAATAAGAGAACCATATATAAATAAAAGGAGAGAGATTATAGAATTTACTCATATGATTTCAAGTTAGCAGTATTTCCAGAATTTTATATATTATGTTCCATTGTCAAAGAATCTGTGTCCTCATCCTGATTTTTTTAATGGCTTTTTTCTAACCGAGTTGCCTGTATGTTTATGATATTGTGCTATACCACTAAAAAATGAAAATTGCAGTAAACTTGTTAAAAATTCATTTGGTTGCTGTCAATTGCTGATTTATAGGAAATTCGGAATTATAATTAGACCAAGATTTTTTTTGAGCTTGACACTATTGAAAGTGTGGGCTGGATAACTCTTTGTCATGGGTTGTGCATTGTAGGTCCTTCAGCAGCATCCCCAGCCTCTACACACCAGCTAGGTGCTAGCAGCATCCCACAGTCACAACAAGAAAAAATATCTCCAGAAATTACTACATGTTTTGTGGGGGTAAAACCACTCTTATTTCAATATGACAATGGTATTTTTCCAGGATGGTATATACACAACTGTTTGAGATGGTGAGGGGAGCTTGGGCTTTTACTGAAACAAAACTGAGTTGGAATCCCAGGACTATTATTTTGTACCTCTGTGACTTTGATAAACTTATGTAATCTCTAAGAACTTCATTTTCTTTCCTGAAATTTAGGAATAATAAACACCAAATAATGCATGATTAATATATAGTAAATAAATGATAACTTAAAAGCTCCATTGGTTTTACATTTAGCATTATTTATCTTAATTATTATGCATGCAAACATTAAAATACTGATGCTGAGCTTCAGATAATAGTTTTATTATATCTATTAATCTCCACTGGTGACTCTATTGAAATTATAAGGAAACAAAAAGGGATATTTCTACAGCTAAAAGGCAAGTGAAAGAAGTAAGTAACAGAGAGAGAATTTCACTCAGTATTTGAGGGAATAGAAGTGAATGGAGGAGGGAAGACTGAATGCATTCTTCATGCAGGAAGTTATCAAAATTTGTTTGGTTCATAAACTCTATCCATGTACTTAGTTCTCACAGTTATTTTTCTTGTTGCTTTGTTTTTAACATGAATTGATATATAGGACATCAGTGTTTAGGAATGTCTGAAGAGGCAGAAAACAAAATGAAATAAAACCATAAAATTAATACAGGTATTATACATAAAACAATTTTTTAAGAATTACTATTTATAGAGCAATTGTACTCTACATCATGCATGAAACAAGAAAATAATATAATTAAAGGGAACAGTAAGCTAAAAATGAAAAAGCTTTTCAAGTTAAATAATTGATTTCTGAAAATTAAAAAACATCTGTAAGCAGTAGGAATACAAAGTATAGTAAATCTCCACGAAAACAATAAAAAGACAGAAATTGAAAATAGGGAGAAGAATAATAGACACCAAGCAGTAATACAAATTTCCACCATCTGAATAAAGAGAAAACAGAATAAAGAATATAAAGCAGAGGAGAGTTCATCATTGATTAACAATACAGAAGAATGCTCTGGAGCAAAAAAAAATTGAAACTTCAAATTGCAAAGACCTACCAATTATTCAGCAAATAAAATGGGGGCAGCACATACTTAAATATATTTCTGTGAAAATTGAGGAAAACAAGAACATCATATAAAACTCTAAAGAGAAAAAAAAAGTCAGAGGAATGAGAAACACATTGGCACAATACATCAATAGCAAGAATTGTAACTAAAAAATGAAATACAGTCAGTACTCGTGGGCTTCAGAACTTGTCAAACCCTGTGCTTGTGGCATTTTGACAAGAAAAAAATGTTTCAGCAGTTGGTGCTTGCTTGGGACTCATCGCAGTTGCTAGAACTTGTACAACGCCACCCTGCAAGAAGAAATGCTTCATTGTTCGGTACTGGTTGGTTTGGCATTTGTCATCAACTCTGGAACAAATTAATGATGAGTACTGAGGTGCCACTGTGTTTTTAATTTCTGGAGACAGATGATTTCAACTTACAATTCTACAACCAGGTATTCCCTTCCTGGTTGTAGAATTGTAAGTTGAAATTTGCCACCAGCAAGTTCATTTTCTTGAGAACTTGACTAGAGGAAGAACTTGACTAGAGGAAGAATTAGAGCGGAGAGTTGAAGAAAATTTAGGAACCTAAGTACCTGGCTGTTACAACATAATAAAAATATGGTGTTACAAAGATGACCAATAATACCTAAAAGTTGTAAATATGACCATTTGGGAGAAAAATGGAGCAAGGTGGGTCTGGTATTGTGAATGACTTATCCTCTAAATACTTGTAGGAAGAAAATAATGCATAACTAAAATTAAAAAATCTGAGAAACATAATATAAATACTATTGAGAAATATTGAAGTTAAATATTAGAAAAAATATTTTAAATAATAAAAAATATTTAGGGAAATAAAACTGGAGACAAGGAAGTGTGTGGTGGGAATATATTGTTTTTTTTCATTACAAGTATTTTTGTATCATTTTAACATTTTTATGTATGGATTTCATATTTTTAAAATATGATTACAGTGCCATGTTCTCAAAATCCTTAATCATAAATAAAGAGATGGAATAAATAATCCAGAAAAATAGAGTTTACTTGTAATTATTTTTTGAATTCAAAGGTGAACATGGATTAGGGAATTTGTAGCCTTTCAAATAAAGAGCAAAACCACCCTTCAGCACAAGCTACCTTAACAGGAGATACACACATAACTTTTATTTATTTGTATCTGTCTGTCTGAGTTTATTATTCTCTATTCTTCCATTTCCAATCTCTTCTTCCCTTCATCACCTACTTTTCACCCCTCCTTCCATTGTGTTAACCCTTAGGAGGCTAATACCCACAGCAAAGAAAATGAAAACCCCTGAGACTTCCCTTGTTGTATAAGATCAGATACACAGGGTGGAAGTGTCAAAGGAATTAGACAGTGGTGGCAGCAATAATAGTTAACACTCATGAATGTCAAATAGATGCAGGGCCTTTTACATCCAAAATCTTACTGGCTGTAAGAGTAAGCACTCAAGGATCACTAGCTATAATTTATAGATAAATACACTAAAGTTGTGAATATTAAATGGTGGAGCTTGGATGTGATTCCAGTCCTATTTGAAATCAAAGACCACAGTCTTTCCTCACCACAAAGTTGTTTTAAAATGTTAGCTTTCTGGTTTTATCATAAGATTTTCATTTGTTGATTTGCCTTGAAGTTTAAACATGTACTTTATTAAAAAACAAAGTACACCAAAATGACTCATTGCAGTCAAAACTGTCTGTGTAGATGCTGACGTCAGTTTTATTCTGCACTGTGCCCTCCAAGTAGAGGCATGTTCTTTTGTTTGGTTGGAATCTAGGCCTGACCACATTTGCTTCTTAATTTCATTTGTTTAGGCTGGTGATGTGAAGATTCCTCACATCAATGCATAGTGCTGAGAAAGCAAAGATGACATGCAGAGTAAATATCAGCAGAAATAATACGATTGAGAAAAGTCAATAGGAGATGCTGAGATAGGGAGGTTGCATTTAGAGATTAGATGCCCCCGAGGAAGCAATGCAAGCAGAAATAAATATGGATGTGACTGATAAGCCCCGGCAGGTCAAGGTGGAGTAAAACATCAGTGCGATATTGCTCATCTACCTCCTGCTTCATGATACAGATGACAACAAGCTGACTTTGTTTCTAAGCATTTTTTGGCATTTTTAACCATACCAACATTTTTTAAATAATAAAGATAGAATAAAATAAATGTATAATAAAAGCTTATAAAAAGTCACCTGTCACGTCAGACAATGAACACTGTCAAAGTTTATCACGTGTTGGTGCCTAATACCAGATAATATCAAGCTCCATCTCAATTTAAATGAAATGTGGAATTGCAGTAGTGTGTTTCTTTACATATTAAAATCATTTCACAGCAAAATTTTCTGAGATTCATTGTCTGACCCCTTCAAATCAGGCCACGGTAGCATGATGGTATAGGCACGTAGCTCTGAAAGGTTTTACAATGCACCGCAAATTGCTTGGGTGTTGGGGCACCAGGTAGTGTCATTTATACACACATACGTGCATGTGCACACACAGGTCTAGTCAAAATTTTGGATGGCAATTACATAACATGATGAAATTTTATTTTATTACACTTCCCTTTCATATTGTATACTTGTTCATTCTTATGTTTCCCTGCAAATGCAAACCATTCAAAGAGCCTCCCTCAGCTCTGAGGGGATTTTGAAAACAAATACATGAAAGCACTTTAAGCTTTAGGTAGGTGACATGTATCACATTTTAAAAGTTCAGCTCAATGGCATATCAGAAAGTAAATAACAAGGACACAGCATCTAAAAAAATATGTCACAGAGTCTCAGAATCCTTCATTATACTCCCTTTTAATCACTGCTCTTCCATAAAGGTTACCACTAATCTGACTTCTGTATTTTTATGTAGTTGCATTCTAGAAAATACTAATCAGAATTTCTTTAAATAATGTAGTATGGTTTCAGATATTTTGAATTTTGTACAAATGCATTATATTATCTGTGGTTCTTGCTTTGGTCAATAATATATGCATTAGGTTTTTCCCAAATTGTCAGATGTATTTGTAGATCATTTCATTGTTGTAGAACATTTCATTTCATGAGTTGGCATTCTAAGTTGCATGGACATTTTTATTGTTTTGAGTTTTTTGGGTATTATGATGTAGCTATATAGCTATGGTTCATTTTAGAACACGACTTTCAGTCAACATGCAGAGACATTTTCAATAGATTATGCCTAAAAGTGTAATTGATAGGCCAGCGGTATCTATGTCTTAAAATTTAGTTTTTAACACCAAACAATTTTGTTATCACAAATTGAACCATTATTGAATAAATTGAATATTCATTCATGAGTATTAAAACACTGAAACATCACTTTATATTAAAATCTCCTCCCATCCCAAGTTTGGACTGTGTACATCTGGTGACTTGGCTGGGTGGCTTTTTCTCTCTGGGTGGCCGGATGTTTCAAATCAGGGACATGTGAAACAAATTGGTCACTGTGCTTTTCTCCCAGGAGGAATCTGCCATTTAATTTTTTGTGGATATTCATTTTTAAATTTATTTGCATTAAATTTGATTTTGTGTTTAAATTTAGAATGAATGCCTTAGCATCTTATGAAAGAAATTTCAGTTAAAATTTTGAGGAAAAATTTCAACCAAAAACTGACACTATTTACTTTGGGGGGTTTGCTGTGCAAAGCCTAATCACATGTCCAGCATGTGCATGACATATGTCTGAGTTACTTTTTCTGGTATACGTGAAAGTTTTCATTGTGTTACACCCTGTTGCATCAAATGTTTGGCCATGGTTACATCTGCAGTCTGTGTCTTTGGAGCGCAGACATTTTATTTCCCAGGTTCTGTATAGGGAGTGACATGAGCTCCATTAACACTGCCCTGTAAATAACTAACTAAAACAGCACAGCATACTGGTCTTACTGAACGCAGCTTAGGAAAGATGTGAAATGGACAGTGTGGTGTTAGGTAAATATTAGCGAGATATTATATTTTAAAGTGAATTGGAGAAAATAAAATTGGAAAGTGGGTACACATACCAGGTAACCAGCCTGTTGGACTTCAGGTTACACAATTCTGACGACTCCTTTTAAACAGAAGAATAAATGGTGTGAAATCAAACTGAATCATCAAACTGTGACTGAACAGAAGTCATGTGTCTGTATAAGATTATTTTATTCAGTTAATGTTAGTGGAAGCTACAGTGAAATACTGTAAATCCACAATAATGAACACACATGCTGGATTTTGTAGTGTCCATCAGTTAAACTTAAAATGGTCGGGAAGGACAGTGGTGAATATCTCTGTGGCAGCAGTCAAGGGAGTACGTAATTAGGGACACACCACAGAAAGTAGACTGCATAAACAACATGTGTGTTTAGACCCCAGTTCCTGAAAATTGTGCGGATTCTTTATTATTAATAGAATAATCTTCTCAACTACAAAGGTTAAGGCTGAACTATGACAGTATTTAAAATGTCTTAATTTCCATAATATCTGAGAAAAGAACTGATCAGAAATTAGTTCCTGGATCCACCTGCTGAACTCTCCCTGTCGTTTGGAACCACACATCTGTGTGCCTTGAAGAACGTCCTCTACTGACTTTCTCAGAGGTGACTGTGGAGGAGCCTGCAGATATTTATGCACATTAAAGATTCCATTGGTCTTGAAGAATCAAAGGACAGACAGAAAGGGCTTATCCCTCAAAAAGTCAACAGAAAAAGGTTGAACTATTTTAATAAGCTGATGACAAGTCTCCCTGCATGGTATCAGTTCTCATACAGAAGTTGAATGTAATGTCCTGTGATTTTTCAGGTGTGATATACTGGGTATTTGACAGAAAAATGTTAAGAAGGTTATGTTTAGTGTGGGATAAGTGTCATGGGCAGTGATGCAGTATTATGGGTGGCAATTTTTATAAAAATATTTCTCTGTGCCTACCACTTTATTTTTGTTATCTAACATATGTCCCCTAAAAATCCTTTATGAATTCAGCATTATTTCAGATAAAGAGGCACCCAACTTGGTGAGAATAAAAAATAAATTAAATGACCAAGGCATTGCATCTTGCAAGTAAGAAGGATAGGATTTAAATTTAGAATTTTGTAGCCCCAAGTCAATTCTCTCCTACAAGACACCAGTTCTGCAGAGAAATGACATTTGTATTTCCATGGTAAGAATTTTCTTTATGAGGTAAATGTCATTATTTATTGCAATAAAATGGCTTGAAATTTTAAATTTGGGGACAGCAAAAAGTATATTTCTTTTTTATATTGTCAGTGAGGCAAATAATTTTATTGTATCTGTGATAAGGAAGAATTGCATACACATTGAAATATATAAAAAATCAGTGCGAAAGCTGCTTAGATTAGGGTTGGGATTTATGAATCCTTCCTGTCTTGTCTTTTCATTGAGTGGCCTTATATATTTCCCAAAGCTATTTTGCGTCTTTGTACAGAGTTGGAGAAAGCTAAGGAAATTATACTCTGTAAAATTTAGTGTTAGATTGCTCACTAATGTGCTCTACTAGATTCATAAGTCAGTTTTTCTGTTTTACTTTTTTTCCTTAACAGATGTTAAATTATCTGAAGGTCATTTTATGTGTGCACAACACGTACACAGGCCCTCACATGTGTGTGCTTTTTCTTCAGGACTATTTTGTCTGGCTCAGTGCTTGGTCCAACAAGGACACCAAAGGACTATTTGTTCATTGATTAATTTATGTTCTATCTCCTTGACAGGATATTTACTCATCATTGACTTCCTTAGAGTACTCAGACAGTGTGGCAAATAGATGTTCTTTATTAGATATTTTTTGAATTAATGAAATGTGTCTAGCTTATGCATATTTTGTGCAATGAAAAAGCTAGAAACATTACTATTATATGACATTAAAGAAATAAGGTTATATGAGTCACCAGCTTAGGTTAGTTGATATTTAATTTATTTTCTAAGACACTAGAATTCATTTTAGTGAAACCATTATACTATATTTTTACATTTTCTTTTTGTTTCAATTATGCCAAATGTTTTTATATTATTATTAGTCCATAATAAAAAACAAAAAAGAAAGAAAACAAACTTTTTTGACTTCTGTTTTGTCTATGGAACTGCTAACTCAGAGAAAATGAGTCCAAAAAGGTCCATTAGCATAAAGTCTCATCCATTGTCACTGTAAAATCATTCACTATAGCATAATTTCTAATGTTAGGAAACAGTCAATATTCTGGGAAATGTTTCAGGTTTGCTTTTTCTTGCTGATTCATAATTTAATTTTTAATTACATTTTATTGATTATGCTATTAGATTTGTCCCAATTTTCCCCCTAAGCCACCCTCCACCAGCACCCTCCACTCCTTCAGGCCATCCCCACACCATTGTTCATGTCCATGGGTCATGTATATAAGTTCTTTGGCTACTCCATTTCCTATAATATACTTTATACCCCCATGGTTATTCTGTAACCACCTATTTGTTCTTCTTAATCCCTTCACCTCTTCACCCATTCCCTCATACCCCACTGCCCAAATGGCGACCATCAAAATGTTCTCCATATCCATGATTCCATCCCTATTCTTCTTGTTTGCTTAGTTTGTTTTTTAGATTCAATTGTTGATAGATATGTATTTATCACCATTTTATTGTTCATAGTTTTGATCTGCTTTTTCTTAAATAAGTCCTTTAACATCTTATGTAATAATGGTTTGGTGATGATGAACTCCTTTCATTTTTTCTTGTCTGGGGAGCTCTTTATCTGCCCTTTGATTCTAAATAATAGCTTTGCTGGGCAGATCAGTCTTGGCTATAGGTCCCTGTTTTTCATGACTTTGAATATTTCTTGCCAATGCCTTCTAGCCTGCAAAGTTTCTTTAGAGAAATCAGCTGATAGTCTTATGGGAACTCCTTTGTAGGAGGTAGAGACCTCCTTTGTAAGTCTCTTTTCTTGCTGCTTTTAAGGTTCTCTCTTTATCTTTAACCTTTGGCACTTCAATTATGATGTGTCTTGCAGTGAGCCTCTTTGCATCCATCTTGGTTGGGACTCTCTGTGCTTCCTGAACTTGGATGTCTATTTCCTTTACCAAATTAGGGACATTTTCCTTCATTATTTTTTCAAATAGATTTCCATTCTCTTGCTCCTTCTTCTCCTTCTGACACCTTTATTATGTGAATGTTGGAACACTTGAAGTTGCCGCAGAGGCTACCTATACTATACTTGATTTTTTTATTCTTTTTTCTTCTTGTTCTGGTTGGTTTTTTGCTTCTTTATGTTCCAAATCATTGACTTGATATTCAGCTTCATCCACTCTACTGTTGTTTCTCTGCAAAGTGTTCTTTGAATCCTTCATTTCTGACTGGATCTTTTTATGTTGTTGAGGTCCTTATTAATTTCCTTGAGCATCCTTATAACCAGTGTTTTGAATTGTGCATCTGATAAATTGCTCATCTCCATTTTGTTTAGTTCTTTTTCTGGACTTTTTTACTTGTTTTTTCATCTGGGTCTCATTTTGGCAGCCTCCCTGTGTTTGTTTCTATGTATTAGGTAGAGCTGCTATGACTCCCTGTCTTGGTAGCATGTCCTAATGTAGTAGGTGTCCTGTACGGTCCAGTGGCACAGCCTCCCCTATCACCCAAGTTGGGTACTTGAGGTGTGCCCTCCATGTGGGCTGAGTAGTTGCCCTCCTCTTATAGTTGAGCCTTGATTGCTGTTGGCAGGTCAATGGAAGGGATTTACCCAGGCAAATTAGCTATAAGGATTGGCTGTGGCCACTGACCACCAACCTCCACCCTCTGTGGAGGTCAGCTCTGCAGAGGCAAGGTGGTGGTGCTCTGACATGGTCTGTAGCTGTCCATTGGGTGTGCAGGCTCTGGGATTCCTGGGTGATGCAGGCCAAGGTCAGTCCTACCTGTATTCTGCCCAGGGCTATTCTGCATGATCTATAAAGCAAGATGAGATGGCTGCTACTTGTGCTGAGCCTGGAGATTCCCAGGCAAAGCCAAGCCTCAATATGGACTGGCTGCTACCTGTGCCAGGCCTGGGTCCCTTAGCAAGAGGTATGAGAGTTGAGGGCTCACCGAGACCAGCTATTTCTTATTTGAAAGGATGTAGGAAGTTGTGTGAAGCATGATCCAAGACCAGCCACTCATATGGAAAAAGTAATGGTTAACAGTTTGTGTGGGCTGTAAGTTGGGTGGGATGGAGTCTCAGGGTATCATCATGATAGGGCGGATAGTGTTAGCCAGGTTGATGGGGTCTCAGATATGGCACCTGCCTACAGGCTCTGTGGCTCTGTTGGGGGAGGTACTGAATAAAAAGCAGTAACTTAACTACCCCTTTAAGAAATCATTTAATAATGATTTTCAGTATCTGAGAAGTTCTGCTTATTGTCCAGGGCAACAGAAGAAACACACATGTGACGTGTAAAAACATGACTAAACAAAAGTTTTAGATAATTGCACAAATGCCTTCCCTTCTCCCTCCTGCATCCAAGGAAATATCATCATAGCCAGGTGGTTATTAAGACACCTTGAATACATTAAATTATAGGTGGGTTCTACTTAAGCTCAGGGACCACCTAAACTCAGACAAAATGGAGAGGCAAAGTACATATTTTGAGAGATGGTAAAATGGTTCTATTGTAAGAACCTCTGCTGTTGACTATAATTTCCTACTGTTCATGTTAGTCTAGCCATTTTTGGTTGTAGGAAGTAGAGTCAAATCAATGCATGTTGAATTCCCAAGTGACTGCTCGGTCCCATAAAAGTGAAAAGAACTCAAATTTGTGCATACCTTACAGTCTTTAATATCAGTGGCTTCTCACACCTTAATGCTCTTTCACAAGAATTGAGACCACTGTTCAGGCATTCTTTGTTGTTTACCTTTATCTACAACAAATTACACAGAGGCAGCATACTTAGGTAGTCTCCTTTGAAAGCTAAAAAATACTTTTTGTGAAATATGTAGTACATAAAGAAGAGTGGATAGAGCATAAATGCACATTTAAAAACTCACCTGATACTCCTACCTGGAGAAGGGACTAAAACCTTGCCTACACTGTAGAAATCCTTTTGAAATTATTCTTTGGTGTTTTTTCTATTTAAATATATATATATATACACACACACACACATATATTTCTAAAATAAAGTTTACATCTATTTATATGTCATTATGCCATATATTAGGTAGTTTGCCTGTTTTCATATTTTTAAAATTATTATTTTATCTTTTGATTCTAGTTTGCATCCAACAGTGTTTATATTAGTTTAAGGTGTACAACAGTGGATAGACATTCACAGAGTTTACAAAGTGTTCCCTCTGACAGTTCACATTACACATACAGAGTAATCTGTGTGTATTATTTTGTGATTTGTTTCTTTCAATTTACATTTCCTTTGGTGATATCCATTTTTGTTGTTTTATTGCTATATGATGTTCTAGTATATAAATACACCACAATTTATTTGACTAGAACTTGTCTTATTAGACATTTGAGTTGATCTAATTTTACCTGCTTAAAATTGCTCATATGAACTCTAGTGTCTGCTGATATGTATGAGGAGAGATCCTTTGGGTATGTACAACTATATGAAATTGATTGTGCACGTCCAGCTTACCACATAATGACACGCTGCTCTTAAAGTGAATTACATAAATTCACATGTCACCCACAGTATCTGAGAGCTTCCTTGCTACGTACTCTCAACACACTCGGAGTTTTCAGATATTTTAACATTTATAAGCTAGTGGGTATGTAATTATTTTCCAATAAGATTTTAATTTGCACTTCCCAAATTACTAAAGGGGTTCAGCATGTTTTTGTATGTTTAGTTTTCTCCTTTGGGAAATTTCTGTTAAATTTTCTTCATTTTAAAACGAAGCATAGATACATAGAACAGACTGGCATCTGTCAGAGGGGAGGAGGGTTGGGGGACTTGGTGAAAAAGGTGAAGGGATAAAGCATATGTATCTATATATATGATACATAGACATGGACAACAGTGTGGTGATAACCAGAGGGGAAGGGGCTGGGGGAGGTGCAAGTGGGCAAAGAGGGAATACATGGTGACAGCAGGAAATGACTTTCTGTCATCTCTTTGAGTGATGAGAGCATGATGCAGTATGCAGATGATTTGTTATTGAGTTGTACATGCGAAACCTGTACGGTTTTATTAACCAGTGTCACCCCAATAAATCCTATAAAAAAGGAGTAAAAAAATAGTAAAGTACAGCATAGGAAATGTAACTATGTATGGTGCCAGGTGGGTCCTAGGCTTATCGGGAAATCACTTCATAAATTACATAAATGTCTAACCACTGTGCTCTATACTTGAAATAATATAAAATAATATTGAATCTCAACTGTAATTGAAAAATAAAAAATACAAATAATTGAAAATGAAAACCTTCTGTACCTATATTCATGATTATAAAGGTTTATCTGTTAATAGTTTTATATTATTCATTTAACATTTAAAAAATCTTTCCTTCATTTTAATTTTAGTTACTTCTTTTCTTATTGGTATGCAGGAGTTCTGGTTGTACATTTTGGTTGGTCTTTTGTCATTTGTGTCTGTGTCAAAAAACAAAAATAACTCTCAGATTGTGGCTTGTTATCTTATTCTCTTTAAGATATCTTTGGAGGAAGTTTGTAATTTTCATATGATCTCTTTTTACATTTCTCTACTTATGATAATACTACACTATTTACTCTACTTTCATAATTTTGCCTGATATTAAGTAGAATGATTTGCACCCACCAGCCTTATTTTTTTCAAAAAGCATCTGGCTGCTCTTGGTTCTTTGCATTTTTATAAACTTCTCATAATCAACTTGTGACAAACCACCAGAAAAGTAATAATATTATGTTTGTTTATACTGTCAGTAAATTTGGGGAAGTCTGTTATCATAAAATTTAAAAATTTCAATACCTAAAAATGATAGATTTCTCCATTCAAAGCATTTTATAATAGTTTTCAATAAAATGCTATCAGGTTCTTTATAAAGATTTTAATTTTGGGTTATGTTTATACCTCAGTATTTCATATTTTGTTGTTTTGGAAAATGATAGCATTCTTAAAATTCCATTTTGTTTCCTTTTACATTTCACTTTCTAACTCATGTTGCTGATATATAGAAAAAATATTTTTATATGTTGACTTTTTATCAAGAAAGTTTATAAACTCTTCTACTTTCTCATAATTCATCTGTTTACTCCTCTGATTTCTCCCTGTACATAATTATATCATTTGTTTATCTACAAAATACCAGTTTGTTTCTTAATATCTAATGTCTTATATTTTTTAATGTATTAGCCAGCTCCAATAGAGCTATTTTAATTCTCAGAAAGAATATTTTAAATAGTTCACCATTAAGTTATATCTTTGCTATTTTTTTGTTTTCATAGTTATACTTTATTTCCTTTTTCCTTTTACTTTTTTTATTAAGTTTATTGGGGTGACGTTGGTTAATAAGATTTTATAGGCTGTAAGTGTACATTTCTATGGTACATATTCTGTCTACTGCATTGTGTGCCCACCAGCCAAAGTCAAACCTTCTACCGTCACCATGTCTTTGACTCCCTTTACCCTTTACTGCTCCCCACACCCCTTCCCTCTCTGGTAACCGTCATATTTTTGTTTGTGTCTATGAGTTTTGTTCATTTGTTTTTCTTGTTTGTTCATTTCTTGCTTTTAGTTTTATATACCACATGTGAATGAAGTCATATGGTTCTTAACTTTTTTATCTGACTTATTTCACTTCTCATGATGTTTTCAAGGTTCATCCATGTTGTTGCAAAAGGCAGTATCTCATCTTTTCTTATGGTGGCTGAGTAGTATTCCACTGTATATATGTACCACATCTTCTTTATCCAATCCTCTAGCAAAGGACACTCATGTTCCCCATGCCCTGGCCCCTGTGAAAAATGTTGCAGTGAACGTAGGGCTGCATATATCTTTGTGAATAAATGTTTTTAAGTTTTTTAGGTAGATACCCAGAAGAGTATCTGGGTCATATGGTAACTCTATTCTTAATTTCTGAGGAACCTCCATACTGTTTTTTATAGTGTCTGTACCAGTTTACACTCTCACCAGCAGTGAATGGGGGTTCCTTTTCCTCCACAACCTCTGCAACACTTGTTACTCGTGTTGTTGATAATAACATTCTAACAGGTGTGTCTGACTGTAGTTTTTATTTGCATTTCTTCAATAGCTAGTGACATTAAACATCTTTTCTTATATCTGTTGGCCTTGTATGTATCTTCTTGGGATTAGCATCTATTTAAGTCCTCTGTCCATTTTTTAATTGGATTATTTGTTTGGTGTTAAGTTCTATGAGTTCTTTATAGATTTGGGATATTAACCCTTTGTCAAAGCAGTTGTTTGCAAATATCTTCTCCCATTTGGTTGGTCACCCTTTTGTTTTGTTTGCAGTTTCTTTTGCTGTGCAGAAGCTTTTTCTTTTGATATAGTCCCATTCATTTATTTTTGCTTTTTCTTCCCTTGCCTTTGGGGTCAAATTAATAAAATCTCTACAACCAAGTTCCATCAGTTTAGTACCTATGTTTTCTTCTATGTAATTTATTGTTTTGCTGCATCCCAAAAGTTTTGATATCATTCTTATTTGTCTGTATATATCTTTTGATCTCATTTTTTCTTTTTAGACCCAGTCATTTTCAGTAATATGTTTAATTTCCACATATTCATGGATTTTTAACTTTCTTTTAGCAATTGATTTCTAATTTCAAAGCACTGTGGTCAGAGAATATGCTTGGTATGATTTCAGTCTTCTTAATTTTGTTGAGGCTAGTTTTGTGTCCCAACATGTGGTCTTTCCTTGAGAATGTTCCATCTGCAGTTGAGGAAAATGTATAGTCTGATGTTCTGGGATAAAAGCCTCTGTGAATGTCAATTATGTCCACTTGGTCCATCATTGTCATTTAAGGTCAATATTTCTTTATTGATTTTCTGTTTGGATGATCTGTCAGTGGAGTAGTTAGATCCCCCACTATGATTGTGTTTTTGTCAGTTTCTCACTTTGGTTCTGTTAGTAGTTGCTTTATATATTTTATATATTTATATTGAAAAAGGGGGTATTTAACATTTAATATATATGGTTTCTGTATATATTAAATTTTAAGTCCCCCTTAATACATAAATGCCTCAACAGAGAAGGGATACATGAAATACCCAAGGTAACCAAGGTAACAAGGCAGCTCAGAAAGAAAATGAAAATTTCCAGAAAATAAGCTTAAAGGCATGGTAGTATATGATACAAATGACAGAGAATTCAAGATTGCAGTTCTGAAAAAACTCAACAGGATGCAAAACACAGATAGACAGCTTAGTGTACTCGGAAACAAAATCAACAAAGCAAATGAGTCCTTTACCAAAGAGACTGAAACTTTAAAAAAGAACCAAATAGAAAGTCTGGGGATGCAGAACTCAATAAAAGAGATAAAGAATGAATTAGCAGGCATAGGAAATAGAGCTGACTAGATGGAGGGAGGAATAGTGATATCAAAGATAGAAATCTAGAAATGACACAGAGGAAAGAAGAGAGACAGGTAAGCATTAAAAAAACAATGAAAGAACATTGCAAGAACATCTGACTTCATCACGAAGAGTAAGATAAGACTCACAGGCATACCCAGAAGAAGAGGAGTGGGAGAAGGGAACAGAGAGCCTATTCAAACAAAGAGTTGAAGAGAACTTCCAAACCTATGGAAAGAGGTAGATCCTTGAATCCAAGAAGCAAACAGAACACCTAATTACCCCAATCCAAAAGAACTTCTCCAAAGCACATTGTATTAAAATGGTCAAGAATTAATGACAAAGAAAAAATCCTAAAGGCAGTCAGAGAAAATTAGACAGTAACCTAAAAAGGAAATTTATCACCATACTTCTCAGCAGAAACTCTACATGCTAGAAAAGAATGGAATCAAATATTCAAACTACTAAAAGAGAGAAATTACAAGCTAAGAATAATATATCCAGCAAAGGTATCCTTTAGATATGAAGGAAAAATAAGGACTTTTCTCAACATACAGAAGCTGAGAGAATTTACCACCAGAAGACCTCCACTGCAGGTAATATTCAAGGAGGTTATTCTATCTGAAACAAAGAACAAAGGTCACAAAACTATGAGCAAGATCACCAACAGACACACAGCTTAAATAGGGATAATCTGTGACAATGAAACATAAGAAGGAGGTGGTAAAGTTCTAAATTTGCAAAGGGAGATGGAGAATAGAGACAGTCAAACCTACTGGTAACCACACACAAAAGAAACCCAAATTCAGACACATAGATTAAAAAGAAAAAAAAAGAGGAAACAGAGGAAAGAAGTGTGGAATACCACCAAACAAAAACAGCAGACAGAAACACAATTGAAAAGAATCAATGGAGGCACAGAACTACCAGAAAACAAAAGATAAAATGGCTATAGGATATTCACATACATCTTACCCTAAATATAAATGGACTGAACTCACCAATAAAAAGGCACAGAGTAACAGATTCCATCAAAAAACAAAACCCAACCATATGCTACCTTTAGGAGACAGATATCAGCTGCAAAAACAAATACACACTCAAAGAGAAAGGGAGGAAAATGATATGGTTTCCATATATACATTAAATGTTAAGTCCCCCCTTTTTCAATATAAAATAACCATCTTTGTCTCTTGTTACCTTTTTGATCTTGAAATACACTTTGTTGGATATAACTATGACTACACCTGCTTTTTTTGTGAATGCCCTTTGCTTTGAATATCATTTTCCAGCTTGGGGGGCTGTTTGAAAATGGTAATGGGATTGAGAAGTACGAACTGGTAGTTACAAAACAGTTGTGTGGATTTAAAGTACAGCATAGAAAATACAGTCAATAGTAATGTAATAACTATGTATGGTGCCAGGTGCGTACTATAGATACTGGGGAGGAATGCTTTGTAAAGTATCAATATATGATTGTGTAATCACTGTGCTGTACACCTGAAACCAATACCAAATAATACTGAATGTAAACCGCAATTGAAAAATTAAAAAATTTAACAATGAAAAAAAGAAAATGAACTAAAGGATGTCTTAAAATGGGATTAAAGAAACAGCTCTGAAATTTCATTAAAGTTTACTTATCCACATTAATTCATGCTAATGAAATGAATTTGGGATTCAAAATATGACTGACATGACATATTAATGATCATGTGTATATGTTTTAACTGAAGTCTTTAAGTTTCACTATGTTTTTTAGAATTCATAGTCTTAAATTAAAAAAGACTTTTGAAAATTCATTTCTACTTTGCAAAAGCATAACATTCTTGACTTTCTTGGCTGTTCCCTGACAGTTTCAATTAACATCTGTTATTTTTGGCATAGTTATTATTGATGTCACTTTTAATGTTCAAAAGTGTCCAGTTGGGATAATTAAAGATATGGTAACTGTCATTAGTTAATGCCTACTCATTCTCTTGTTGTTCCCTTTTAGGCTAAATTTTAATATTCTCATGAAAGTCTTCTGTAATGTCTCAGACTAGATTTGGTCCTTTGGCTACAGAATCCCACAGAATTCTGCATTTCCCTTTTGTGATATTGTAGTTGTATCAGCGGTTTGTTTACAATATCTGTCTCTTTCCAGCTAGATATAATCATTAGGACAGCAGGAGTTTTGACTGTTTTATTTGACATTGAAATCCCCAGAACATAGTATAATGCATAGAAAATAGTAGGTTCTTGATACACATTTTTGAATGAATGAAAGAAGTATACAGTTTTAAATTCTGTATGTCAGAGAATTAAGCAAACTATTAATGGGAAGTCTAGATAGCAAATTAAGGAAAAAAATTTAAAAAATATTATGTTAAGCTATTCGTAGACCTTAAGAAAAGAGTCTACTGAACACTTTAAAAGACAAATGCCAGATGACTTTTTGGCGTTGTAGGTAGGTTTTCACAGATCTGTCTCCCCTTTCTTCCTTATAAGGACATCCCACTTCCTAGACATGTATGTAAACATATTTACACCATATTTTGCTATGTATAATGTGCACTTTTTTGCCCAAACTTTTGAGGGAAAAATAAGGATGCACATTACACATGGGTACTACTAATTCTGTATCTATATATATGTTTTTAATTCTTTTATGCTTATGCATTAAAAGTGTAACTCTAGAAACTCATAAAGACATCTGTATGCAAAATAATACCCTGGAGTATAATAACCAATTTTATTTCTAAATATAAATAAATAAAAATTGAATTAAAAAATAAAATGAAAGTTTTTTTCCTGAAAATTTGGGCGAAAAACATGGGTGCACATTATACGTGGCAAAATACAGTACATAGAGAGAGAGAAAAAGAAAAAATAAATGTATATGATAATAGTGACTGAATAACTGTGTCTGCATGGCAAGCCTTATTTTTTATACTTTATGACCTTATATACGATCTACATTGTTTTTCACAAATAGGTAAAACATTACTATCAGATATGAAATGATTCCTTTTAAAGAAAGACTGATATCATACCTAAATAGTTCACCATGTTTAATTAAGTTTAAGTAGGGTATTTAATTAATTAATCTAACAGTTTTCAAGATGAATCTCAGATTTGGTCATTGTTTACATACAAGAGTTCCTGGAAGTTACATCAAAAACTGAGGAATTTTATCCCTCAATAATGACTTAATGAGAGATTTTGTGGAAGAAAGTTTTCTGTGAGGACATACAATGGAAGTAGGAGTTGTTCATTGTCATACAACTATCCAATCTCTGAGTAAAACAGTAGGAGCCAACACAAAAGATTGAGATTCAACAGCATAATCAACCATTTTAATTTATTATGCTGTTTGGTTAGATTACTGTGAGAAAAACATAATAGATTAGGCAAAAACAAATCATTAAAATGGTATTGCTGAATGTGAAAATAGACTGTGAAGTCCAAATACATTAAGTATAATGGTCGACAGACTGCCACTCATGGGGAAACAATGTAACTTCTAAAAATGAAATGTAAGCAAGATACTGACTTTCAAGTATTTTGTGAGCTATGTAGAACAGAAATAACTACAATACTGTCTTGTATTGCTACTTAAATGGGTATATTTCTCAAGAAATTGTGTGAATTTTTAAATGAAAGTTCATGGAGCTCCACTGCAATGTGTACCCTGTTATGGAAATCATATTGAAAAGAAAATAATGTTATTTCAGTGTCTTCTCGCACTAAAAAGGATCAACAAATTTAATCATCATGGAAATAGCCAAAAATAATTTCAATCTTCAAGTAAAATTATGTTAAATCAGCATTTCAATGCATATTTCCATTACATTATTTGAGATACTCCGCTTTCTACTTAAGAGTAACCTTATTTGACCTTGTTACAGTAACCACTGTATTCATCAGTCTCTACCATGTGTTTTTTACAGGCTTTTGTTGGTTGCTCTGTTTTTAAATTTGAGCCCTTAGTAGATTAAATAACTCAGTTGATACCATTCTCAGGCTGCAATGATAATGTATACACTATATACAATGTATATACATACTGTACAATGATGATCAGTTTGTACAGTCCCCGTGGAGGTAAATCAAGGGGGGCACACATGATCTAAGCCTGTCCAATTAGAGGAAAACAGTGATTTTTCTGGAAATACTTGGATTTTTTGTTTTGGTGAAGGTGATGTAATATGCTTACAGTCCTTTTGCTTGATCACAGCCATACTGGCACAGTAAAATTAGCTTTTTTAAGGTAATCAAATTCCAAAGAACATAGCTTAGAGAGAGCATACTCCTGCAGAGACTGATGAGTGTTGTGGTTACTGTAACAAGGCCAAATCAGGTTACTCTTAAGTAGGTTACTTATTGGTTTATCCCTGCCTGCACCATAAAGAGTCAAAATAAAGAGTACTCATTCCTTCTTATTTAAGCCAATTTTATTTTGGTTACTTATCACTTGCATCTTAAAATAATGAATTGAAACATTGGATTTATGTCTTTAGCATTTAGCTACAATTTTACATTATTAAAACCACACAAAAAAAGAGTATCTATTTGAAGAAATAAATGGGTTGGCTACATACAGGTATGATTTTATTTTCAGACATGAGACTAAAGGCATATAGTGTTAATAAATTAAGTAGTGAAACTAAAATATATGTTTATGAGATCTATTACAAATGACCACCCATTATTTTGGACAATTGTCCTCACATTATGAAGTCCATGGATGACAAAAAAATTCATTGTTTTGATGTTTACTAAACTTACAATGTTACACAGCAGATTTATAACTCAAAAGTTTATCTGTTTTTTCATGCTGCATAGAACAAAACCTACTATATTAAGAGAAAAAATATATAGTTAATAAGTTCATGTGATCTATATGTGTTCACTAACAAATAGGAAAGAAAAAAAGAGGGGAAACACATTTTCAGATATTAAGACACCAGTACTGAAGAGAGTATAGAAACAGAATATCCATGGAGTTGCTGTAATGACCTTTCCCCACCCCCACTTTTTTGGTGAAGGACACCAATAATGGATAAGCATTTAAGATTCAACAAAGAGACGAAAAGAAAAGTGCTGTATTTTGCCATGTATAATGGTCACCCATGTTTTAGGCCCAAACTTTCAGAGAAAAACTTTTTTATTCAACTTTTTATTTATTTATATTTAGAAACAAAATTGATCATTGTATTCCAGGTATTATTTTGCATATGGATATTGTTATTGCTTTCTAGAGTTACACTTTTAATGCACAAGAATAAAGGAATTAAAAACATTTGTATAGACATGGAATTAGTACTACCCATGTATAATGCACACCCTCATTTTTTCCTCAAAAATTTGGGCAAAAAAATACACATTATACATGGCAAAATATGGATAATCCTACTAGACTTCAAGGTTTATTGTATTTCAGCCTACTCAGCTTAAAATTCTTCACTTACACAGAGTAAAGCAGCAAAAAAGATAAATCATCTAGAAATTAGGCTGCTTAGTTGTAAAAATGTAAAAATAAATTTAGCTCCTTTTACAAATTCATTTTTTGGCATTCACTCACATAAATTTCAGTTTCTTGAAATGAAGTTCAGATGAAGCAAGGAAATCAGCAGAGCTTTCTATTCATTGGTTTCTTTTTGTACAGATCAGAAAATGGGTGACTGTGAGTAATATTTTCATGATTGATTGTGGTTGCTGAAATTTTTTTGCACAAATATATCAGTTAGGAAAATAAAAATGAATATTTTAAACACTTGTTGCCAGAAATCAATTGTTGTTAAATTGATTCTTTATGAAAATAAAGAGCATAAACATTGTAATGCTTTTCTCATTTTTGATGCTCTAGAAAGAAGCAGCAAATAGGAGTGTTTCCTCTGGTGCACAGACTCCATGAAGAGGGTTTAAAAGTAGGAGATATGAAGATTAATTATTCCAGTTATTTTTCTGAAACTCACTGCTTAGCTTCCTTTTTATTTATTTTACCTCCTTATTTTCTGTTTTCTAACAGAGCCAGAAAAAAAGACATCTCTTATGAGTGCCTGCAAAATATACTGTTACTTCATATTATACACCGATATCTGGTTCTTTTCCCTTTTCAGGCACATGGGAGACTGTACTTGTCAGACCACTTGCGGTTGAGAATGTCATCTGTGTCCATCATAAGATGTGAGTACAAATGATGTTTACCACAGCTTGGCTGAGACAGTGAAAGTGCGTGATTCTCTAATATCTGCTTTTCCCTTACATAGTGGCTAAGAAGGTGTAGTTTCAGCTAAAAATATGCTGGTGTCTTTATCACCTGAGGTTCTTGAGGCACAGTTTGTAGCAGAGTCCCAAGTCATTGTGGATAGGATGCATGGCATGACCAGATCCTAACTTTAGTTGCATTAAGCAACTGAGTTGGGTGGGAAGATGTATCAGTTTACTGGTAACCCCTATCCTCTTATACAATTTAGTGCTAATGGGTATGAAATACCTCCCTAGTTCCACCCTTAAATTCTGAATATTGAGTATGGTGTTTGTGTAGAAGTCATATTATGCCATTTTGGCACCATCCCATGCTTTATTTTTATGCAACGTATTGAGATGTTAATGATGACATTGAAGAGAATTGTCACTGGTATTTTGGGACTTTTGCTCAGGGGAACAGATAATCACTACCACCATTCATTTTTGGACATTTTGAATGTATAGAGCTGCGTGGTGTCCAGGGTGAGATTCCCAACTGGCATTTAGAGTTATATTAATCAAGACTACTCAGGAGAATTCCATATCAAAGGTATAGGTTTGAGAGCCATTGGACTATAGATGATAGCTATTACAGTATCAATACATAAAAGAGTATTTAAGAGACATATAGAGTAAAGTTATTGTGAGAAGTAAGGGATAGAAAGGGAAAAATAATAGAAAGAAGTATGATCTTTCCTTTGGGTATTTGAGAAATGAGAGAGCATTGCAACTAGAATAATACTTAGGAAAAAATGGAAGTCCCTTTCCCTCTTTTTGATATGTGAGTGTCTTAAATTGCAATAAAGATCTAGACAGTAAACAGAGAATATAGTGAACATTGTGGTGCTTCCTCATGTGCCAGGAGTGTTGGCTTTTGTAGCTCAGAACTGAGTTTCTCCAAGGATTGTTGTTGGCTGAAGGAAACTTTCTTGGTAAGATTAAAACCATTCTGATGGGTCAGCCCACGTTCTATGACTGCTTGATGAAGGCATACAAAGTTCTGCCCTTTGCCTCACTTGAGACAACTTTGAAGAGCCAACCAGCTCCAGAGCTCCTCTAGCAAATGCTGAGGCTTTGTTGCCACTGTGTTGCAGTTTAACTTCTCACACTGTTTAGTCCGGTTTGCTGCACCCCTCATAGGTGTTGATCTTCAGAATACTCAGTAAGCTTCCTCTCTGAGTCTCAAAGTCTCTTGCCCAGGAAGTTCAGACTGTGACAGAGAGAAATAAGAAAAGATAGGGAATAGCAGTTGGTACAGTGTTCCAAAATTGGAAGGGAACACAATCAAAGGCATAGACAGAAGAGTTGGTTAATAAGAGTTGGTTGTACATTTCTTATGCAATGAAAGTGAAAAAGGATGAATATGTGGATGTAGGTAAATAATGAAATGGAAAATTGAAGGTGTTTGTCCCTGAGAACCTTCATTTGTTTTTTCTCTGCAGTTGACATCCTGTTCTGTTGAGTTGCAGAGTGGTTCTTTGAGATCTGAGGAAAGTTATAACATTTTAATCTTGCAGTTATGGAGGATAGAGGAGGAAGGTGGCCAGGACAAATAGAATGATTACAATTGCTAAGGCCAAAACTGAAGTTGGAAAGAACACGGGATTGGAAAGAGCAAAGATGTCAAATGTTGGCTGAGTTATTTTACATAAATTGGTAATCTGAGTACTCATCATTCCTCTGAACACTTGGGATAATAATAACTGCCCTTATTACTTTATAAAATTGTGATTATTAGTAAAATATTGTATGTGAAATTTTAATAGCCAAATGTATATTAACAGTTGTTTTAGTTCATGTAAAGAAATACTGACTAGAGTTGGCAAAGAAAGTTGAACATCGTGCAGAGAATATAGGAGTGAAAAATCCTAAGCATATTAATGTAAACCTTACTGCCTGTGCTCTGAGGTATTACTGTGTGCTGCTTACACAAAACCCAGGGATTGAGATTTGAAGTCGATAATGAGCTTTGTGAGGATGATTTATAACTGGCTACCTTTTGAAAAAGGGTACCCCTGGATAGATCAGTGTGCTGTCATAGAACCACTTATCACTGTGCTAAATGCCATGATTATCCTTGTTATTGATTCCATTCTTCCTCTGATCACCAGATGGAAGAAGTCATCTCTGATCGGTCTGTCTTGTATTAGCCCAAGGCACAGCTCTGCAAGTCAGTGGAGTTTGAATTTTTTTCTCTACTTGTTTTTGTTATGTTATTAACATTGGCTGCATTAGCTCTGTGTTCCCATTGGCTCTTTGGAAACCTCTTGAGGAGCAGGGCCAGTTGGCATATTGGCTCCCCTTCCCTGTATGGGAAGAAGTCTGCATGCAATGTATCTTAAAAACAAAAGAAGAAGAGGAAGGAAGGAAAGAAACATATAAAAAAAGACAAGATAACTGCAAGAGAGACTTCTAGCTTAAGGAAATATAATGAATAGTGCACTACAAAACTGCATTTGGCTAAAAATTGTTTTAAATGCCAAGTACATACCTGCATCAACATGCACACACATATTCACACACACACTCTTACGCACTACCTCCTTTGTCTCTTGCATACTAGAAAAATGCAAAATAGATCATGTTTGATTTTTAATGCCAACCCCTCAAAGCTAAGTCAGTTTTGACAATTCCTTTCTTTCTCTTTCTTTTCTCCAGGACCCCAGCCCTCACCTCAATTAAACATGTGCCAAACAAACAAAAACAGAACAGAAAAAGATAAAGATTTTTTATTATAAATGTATTACAAGCAAAGGACTATAAATGTGATCAGTAAATAGCCTTTCCTGTAGGAAATTTGCTGCCTAATAAGCCCTTAGCCATAACTTCTGGCAAGTAAGTAAGGAAGGTTTGGGGCTATGAGGTGCATTAGAAAGATAATTCCATTTATTTACTTTGAGAATATAAATCTTTTCTAATTGGAGAAAAGTGAAGGGTAATAAACCACCTAGTTTCTATTGAGATATTATTATTTGTTAGGTATTATTCTATTAATTTTATATATGTCACCTTATTTAATTTTCACATCTTAACACTCCTGTTGCTAAACTGGTAGCCAAAATAACATAAACTCAGTATGCAGAAGCTCGAATGCTAAATGTTTTCCATAAGAACCCTGGAGACAGAGTTATCAATTATTATCATGTTATGGATAAGGAAAATTGAGGCTCAAGGTTTTATTTGCTTAAGCATGGACTCCAGCAAGTGGGAGTCAAAGACTTGTCTGTTGGTTGGTGAGGAAGAGTGTAGGAGCAGATGGCAAAATCAGAGGGCATTGCTGTTGGTGGAGGAAGGGGCATGTAAAGTAAGCACCAAGGAGAGCCATGGGACCACAATCTGCCTTTACAGTGGGAGAGGGTCACAGTGCTGCTCACGAGTGCATGGATTCCAGTGGTCCTCTCACGTTAGAATCCGTTTCCGATGTCTTCCCAGTCAAAATGAATTGCTTTTGGGGGGTGAAGAGGTGGAGGGATGGAACAAAAAGGAAAAAAGACTCACAGACATGGACAACAATGTCGTGATTGCAGTAGGGGCTATAAGAGGGATAAATGGTAATGGACAAAAGAATACATTTTAAAAAATGAAAAAAAAAATTAACTGCTCTTTCATTTGCCTTTCTACTGGACTGTTTGTACAATTTAGCTCCTGTTTTATTTGGCTCTGTGTGTATTTACTTTTGCATATGACTGCCATCTATTAATGAAAGACAGTACAGCACAGCAAGAAAACACGGCCCATGGAGTCAGTGTGCCTGAGTTCATGCTGGTAAGCTCTGTGGTTCGAACAAGTCTATTAACTACCCTGTCCCTCAGTTTCCTTCTCGGTAAGTGGGTCTATTAATAGTGCTTACCACGAGGGATTGTTTTGTTAATTAAATATGCAGTTTTTATGGATTAAATACAATAGTATATATCACCTAGTATGTGCTTGTTATTATTATAATAAATAGTTTGAGTTTTTAAAATTTTCTGCTCTTCCCAACCTGATACACTGGATATGCTATTTGGCCATTCAAAGAAGACTAGCAAAGCCATATAAAATAAGTAGAGTCAATAATTAATAATGTATTCCATCTATAAGATTTGAACTCCAGTCTATTCTTGATAGACTATCTCACAAAAAGTACAGAAATTGCTTTGAGAGTATTTGTTTCAGCCCACCTTCTAAATAAGGGGCACAGAATGCTAAGATTAATGAAATCAAACTTCTTCAGTATTCAACTGGCTTTGTACCAGGGACTGCAGAGGCTAGAATGTGTCTTTAAATAGTCCCATGTAACATGACACAAGAGAACATAAAGAAATCCCAGCAGTAGCACTAGAATTTATTTATCAGCCATAATTTATTTTGTGTCTCCTGTGAGTTGGGTACTTTGAAACGTGCTAGACACATAAAAATAAATTTAATTTTGTCTTTCAAATTTGATAGAAAAAAATATAGTGGATTGACATATAATTTCAGAAACAGGAGATGGTAGGAGTTAGAAGTTAAAACAAAAGAAGTTGGGATGACGTAGAACTTTGAAGTATTCCACATAAAACTAGAAGAATTCAGAGGTAGGAATGCTGGATGGTTACTCAAAAAGGATGTCTTGTTGGACTGAGCTTTGGGGTCAGGCTTTGAGTATTGAAAGGCTTTCAGCGTGTGATCAAGTGAGTGGTATTTCAGGATACAGAGGGAGTATCAACACAAATTCAGGGAAGTGGAGGTGCTCTAAAAGGAGCTGGAAAAGCAGGTATCCTTGGAAAGAGTAAGGAATTTGAGGAAGTGAAGCCAAAAAGATCAGATGCAGCATGCTCCGAAAACCTGGCCAAGACTTCATTCCACTGGCAATGGGGACCTTTAGACAATATTCAAGAGAAGAAGTTGAAGGATCCAGAGAGGATTCTGTAAATATATTTCTGATGGCAGGAAGAGGCACAGAATGGGAAAACATGGACCCTGGCTTAGGAAAATGCTGTTAGAAGGGCACACTGTTAACACTGCCCATTGTAAGAGCCTGCAGAGGATGGTAGTCATGGAAAGAGACCAAAAGATGCATTTAAGAGATACACTTATTATATATTTAGCATACTTTACATATAAATTGGAGGTTTTGAATGGAGAAAAGAGAGAATCCGAGGTGTCTCTGATCTTTCTTGTTTTACAAGTGAGAAAGCATTCATTGAGAAGGTGGAGGAAGAAAACTCACAAGGGGGTAGAGACAATAAATTCAGCTTTGGAAAGGTGGAGTTTGTTTTTGTTCAAAGGAAGATAATGAGACAATCACCAGGAGACAGTGGCTTTGTGTGTCTGGGGATCAGTGAAGAGCATGGGGCAGGAGAAAGAGATCTTAGGGCTCCTAACAGAATGATGTGTGAAACATAGACATACACCGCCCCACCAATAGCTAGAGGAACAAGAGGGAAGATGACTTTTGTTGTTGTTGTTTTTATTTTTTAATACCTGTGAGCATTTGTTTATTTATTTATTGTTGTTCAAGTACAATTGTCTCCATTTTCACCCTGTCCCGCCCCCTGCCTCCCAACCTCAAACTCCACTCCCTTCGGCTTTGTCTGTGTGTCCTTCATACATGTTCCTTGGTGCCTCCAACATTATTATCCCCTATTATCCCTCTCCCCCCTCCTCTTTGGTTACTGTCAGATTATTCTTTATTTCAATGTCTCTACTTGTATTTTGCTTGCTTGTTTTGTTGATTAGATTCCACTTATGGGTGAGATCATATGGTATTTCTCTTTCACCACCTGGCTGTTTCACTTAACATGGAATGCTTTCCAGTTCCATCTATGCTGTTGTGGGGGTAGGAAAATACTTTGTTTTTTATTGTACGTTATATAAAAGACATTATAGGACACTCGCAACTACACAATCAAGGTCAAGGTCATAGGTATAACCACAGGATGAGATAACATTTACTGTATGAAGAGAGAAACAAGAGTTAACCATGAGAACAGAGACCATCAACATGGGTAAGATCAAGGTGGGTCCCTCTGAAGACAAAGAGGGAACAGCTTTTCAAGAGGCAGTGGCCAAATGCTGCACAGATATCAGGTCCAGTGGAGACCTAGCCCTTGGAATTGACAGGAGACTTATTCTGATTTTTTTCCCTATCAACTGCAATTTCTGGAAACACAGTTAATAGTTGTAAAACCATCAATTCATTATTTAGTTTTACATCATTCTTGTTCCTCTGGTCAGGATGATTCTGGGAAATAGTCTGAATGACAAAATGGTCCAGCTGACATTGGAAAGGCACTGTTTAACTGTTGTCTGAATCCTTATTATCTTCCCCCTGCAGAGTTGGGACTCCAGCATTTCATACTTTCTATCAGCTGTTGGTGCAGAGTTTGCTATAAACACCAGCTGAGCAAGCAGGCAGAAAGGGAGAAGGAAGTTGGGTCTCATATATTTGGCCAAGTATATTTTGTCTATTTCATTTGGATCTATAGGGAGCATTAAAGTGACTGATCAAAAAGAATTTTCTCTTGTTCCTTTCCAAGATTTTCTGCTCTTCCTATAGCTTATTATAAGTTGAAAAAGAACCTTGGTGACATGTATCTTCCTTTGTATGGCTACCAGTTATTCTGTTTTGTCTATGTATGTGTCTGAGGTTTACCTGCTGTTGGAAGGGTCTTATCTGTTGAGGTAGGATGTGGAGAGGATGAATGAATACATACTGAATCTTTGTCTCCATCAAGAAGTGAAGATGTAGGAGGAGAAAATGAATAAGTTACTCTCCTATGCTTACCCAAGGAACAAACCAAAAGTTTAGAGAACAAAAAGTAAAGGACAAAAAACCCCTAAATACATAAAGGTTCTACAGGCAGTGGTACGTTGTTAAATTGGCTTACCAGAAAAAAATCATATTTTGTATCATTTGATGATTTGTTTTTAAAAACATATTGTATTTATTTATTTTTTCCATGACATCCCATTCTTTCTTTCATTATTTTTTAAATTTGTTGTTGTTCAATTACAGTTGTCTTCACTTTCCCCCTACCACTACCCCCCACCCCAGCCAAACCCACCTCCCTCCCTTGCTTTCACCATCCTTCTTGGTTTTGTCCATGTGTCCTTTATAGTAGTTCCTGAAAATCCTTCCCTCCACTGTCCCCTCCCCCATCCCCTCTGGCTATTATTAAATTGTTCTTAATTTCAATGTCTTTGGTTATATTTTGTTTGCTTTTTTCTTTTGTAGATTATCTTCCAGTTAAAGATGAGATCATATGGTATTTGTCCTTCACTGCCTGGCTTATTTCACTTAGCATAAGCTCTCCACTTCCATCCATCCTGTTGCAAATGGTAGGAACTCCTTCTTTCTCTCTGCTGTGTAGAATTCCATTGTGTAAATGTATCATACTTTTTTGATCCACTCATTTGCTAATGGGTATTTAGGTTGCTTCCAGCACTTGGCTGTTGTAAATTGTGCTGCTATGAACATTGGGGTGCATAGGTTCTTTTGGATTGGTGTTTCAGGGCTCTTAGGGTATAACGCCAGCAGTGGAATTGCTGGGTCAAAAGATAGTTCCATTTTTAGTTTTCTGAGGAAATTCCATACTGTTTTTCACAGTGGCTTCACCAGGCTGTATTCCCACCAACAGTGCATTAGAGTTTCCTTTTCTTCTCATCCTCTCCAACACTTGTTTGTTGATTTGTTTATGATGGCCATTCTGACTGGTGTGAAGTAGTATCTCATTGTGGTTTTAATTTGCATCTCTCTGATGGCTAGTGAAGCTGAGCATCTTTTCATGTGTCTCTGGGCCCTCTGTATGTTCTCCTAGGAGAAGTGTCTGTTCAAGTCTTTTGCCCAGTTTTAAATTTTTTTTGTCTTCCTGGAGTGGAGTCATGTGAGTTTTTTATATATTTTGGAGATCAAACCCTTGTCTGAGGTATCATTGGAAAATATGTTTCCCATATAGCTGGTTCTCTTTTCATTTTAATGCTGTTTTCTTTAGCCATGCAGAAGCTTTTTAATTTGATGAGGTCCCATTTGTTTATCCTTTCCTTTATGTCCCTTGCTCTAGAGGATGTATCTGTGAAGATGTTGCTGCATGGAATGTCTGAGATTTTCTTGCCAATGTTTTCCTCTAGGACTTTTATGGTGTCATGACTTATATTTAAGTCTTTTATCCACCTTGAATTTATTTTTCTGTATGGTGTAAGTTGGTGATTCAGTTTCATTTTTTTGCATGTAGCTGTCCAGATCTCCTAACACCATTTGTTTTTTTTTGTTTTTTTTTAAAGATTTTATTTATTTATCTTTAGAGGGAAAGGGAAGGAGAGAGGGAGAGAAATATCAATGTATAGTTGCTTCCTGTGCATTCCCTACTGGGAACTGGCCTGCAACCCAGGCATGTGCCCTGACTGGGAATTGAACCGTGATCTCTTGGTTTACAGGCCCGCGCTTAATCCACTAAGCTACACCAGCCAGGGCGTACACCATTTGTTTAAAAGGCTATTTTTACTCCATTTTATGCTTCTTTCCCCTTTGTGAAATATTAATTGACCATAGAGACTTGGGTTTATTTCTGGGCTCTCTGTTCTGTTCCACTGATCTATTTGTCTGTTCTTATGCCAATACCAGGCTGTTTTGATTACAGTGGCCTTGTAATATAGTTTGATATCACGTATTTTGATCCCTCCTGCTTTGTTCTTCTTTCTCAAAATTGCTTCAGCTATTCAGGATCATTTATGGTTCCATATAAATTTCTGAAATGTTTGTTCTATATCTGTGAAATATGTCATTGGTACTTTAATAGGGATTGCATTGAATCTATAAATTGCTTTGGGTAGTATGGCCATTTTGATGATGTTAATTCTTCCAATCCATGAGCATGGTCCATGTTTCCATTTGTTTGTGGCTTCCTTAATTTCTTTCTTCAGTGTTGTATAGTTTCCTGAGCATAGGTCTTTTGCCTCCTTGGTTAGGTTCATTCCTAAGTACTTTATTTTTCTTGTTTCTATATCAAATGGGATTTTTTCCCTGATTTCTGTTTCTGATATTTCATTGTTTGTGTACAAAAATGCCTTTGATTTCTGAATATTGACTTTGTATCCTGCTGTTTTGCCAAATTCATTTATTAGGTCAAGTAGTTTTTTGGTGGAGTCTATAGGATTTCCTATGTACACTATCATGTCATCTGCAAACAATGACAGTTTTACTTCCTCCTTTCCAATTTGGATGCCTTTTATTTATTTGTCTTGTCTGATCGCTGTGGCTAAAACTTCCAGTACTATATTGAATAGAAGTGGTGGAAGCAGGCATCCTTGTCTTGTTCCTGATCTTAGTAGGAAATCTCTCAGTTTTTGCCCATTGAGAATGATGTTGGCTGTAGGTCTCTCATATATGGCCTTGATTATGTTGAGGAATGCTCCCTCTATTCCCACTTTGCTGAGTGTTTTTATCATAAATGGGTACTCACCTTATCAAATTCTTTTTCCACATCTATTGATATGATCATGTGATTTTTGTCTTTCATTTTGTTTATGTGGTGTATTATATGTATTGATTTGCAAATATTGTACCATCTTTGCATCCCTGGGATGAATCCCACTTGATCATGATCTTTTTAATGTACTGCTGGATGTGGTTTGCCAATATTTTGTTGAGGATTTTAGCATCTATGTTCATCAGCGATATTGGCTTGAAGTTTTCCTTCTTTGATATGTCTTTATCTGGTTTTGGGATTACAATGATACTGGCTTCATAAAAAGATTTTGGGAGTCTTCCATCCTCTTGAATTTTTTGGAATAATCTGTAAAGGATAGGGGTTAGCTCTCCCTTAAATGCTTTGTAAAATTCTTCTGTGAAACTATCTAGTCCAGGGCTTTTGTGTGCTGGGAGTTTTTTGATTACTGCTTCAATTTTGTCAGATGTTATTGGTCTGTTCAGGCTTTCTGCTTCTTCTTCATTGAGTTTTAGAAGATTATATTTTTCTAAAAATTTGTCCATTTTACCTAGGTTTTCAAATTTCTTGGCATATAGTTCTTCGTAGTAATTTCTTACAATCCTTTGTATTTCTGTGGTATCCGTTGTAATCTCTCCTCTTTCATTTCTGGTTGTGTTTATTTGGGTCCTCTCTTTTTTTTTCTTGATGAACCTACTTAAAGGCTTGTCGATTTTGTTTATCTTTTCAAAGAACCAGCTCCTGGATTCGTTGATCCTTAGAATTGTGCTCTTAGTCTCTATGTTATTTAATTTTGCTCTGATGTTGCTTATTTCCTTCCTTCTACTTGTTCTGTGCTGTCTTTGTTGTTGTTCCTCGAGTTCTTGTAGGCATAGGGTTAGGTTGTTTATTTGAAATGTTTCTATCTATTTTAGGTAGGTTTGTATTGCTATGAACTTCCCTCTCAGGACTGCCTTCACTGTGTCCCATAAGTTTTGTATTGTTGTGAGTACATTTTCATTTGTTTCCAGAAAGTTTTTGATTTCTTCTTGATCTCTTTCTTCACTCATTCATTGTTTCATAGCATGCTGTTCAATCTCCATGAGTTTGAGTGTTTTGGGTTTTTTTCTTGAGGTTGGTTTCTAGTTTCAGTCCCTTGTGGCCAGAGAGAATGCTTGATATGATTTCAATTTTCTTAAATTTGTTAAGGCTTGTTTTGTGTCTTGTCATGTGGCCTATCTTTGAAAATGTTCCATGTACATTTGAAAAGAATGTGTATTTAGTTTCTTTGGGATGAAAGACTCTATATATATCAGTTAAGTCCATTTCATCTAGGGCATTGTTCAGTGCCACAATATCTTTGTTGCTATTTTGTTTGGAAGATCAGTCTATTTTTGACAGTGGGGTGTTAAAATCCCCCACTATAATTGTGTTGCTGTCAATATCTTTCTTGAAGTCCTCTAAGATTTTCTTTATGTATTTGGGTGCTCCTATGTTGGGTGCATATATATTTACAATGTTTATGTCTTCTTGGTGAATTCTTCCCTTGAGTATTATGAAGTGACCTTCTGGGTCTCTCTTTATGGCTCTTTTTTCGAAGTCTATTTTGTCTGATATGAGTATTGCTACCCCAGCTTTTTTTTCCTCTCCATTTGCTTGGAAAATTTGTTTCCAGTCCTTCACTTTCAGTCTGTGTAGGTCTTTTGTTCTGAGGTGGGTCTCTTGTAGGCAGCATATGTGTGGTTCCTGCTTTCTTATCCATTCAGGTATTCTATGTCTTTTGATTGGGACATTTAATCCAGTTATGTTTAAGGTTATTATTGATAGGTACTTATTCATTGCCATTTTTTTTGTACCTGTGTTCCTCTCTCTTTCACTGTTTTTCTTCCTGTTCTTAAAGCAGACCCTTTAGCATATCTTGGTTTGGTGGAGGTGTATTCTTTTAGACTTCTTTTGTCCAGAAAGCTCCTTATTTGGCCTTCTATCTTGATTGAGAGACTTTCTGGGTAAAGTAGCCTTGGTTGCAGGCCTCTGGTTCTCATTATTTGGAATATTTCTTGCCATTCTCTTCTGGCTTGGAGCGTTCCCTTGAGAAATCAGCTGCTAGTCTTATCAGGGCTCCCTTGTATGTTACTTCCTGTATCTTCCTTTCTGCCTTTAAGATTCTCTCTTTGTCTTGGAATTTTGCCATTTTATTTATGATGTATCTTGAAGTAGGCCTGTTTGGGTTCCTCTTGACTGGGACTCTCTGTGTTTCCTAGATTTGTGTGACTTTTTCTCTCATCAAATTAGGAAGGTTTTCCATCATAGTTTTTCAAGCAGGTTTTCTATTCCTTACTCTTATTCTTCTCCTTCTGATATCCCTGTTATATGTATATTATTATGTTTCATATTGTCCTGCATTTCCCTTAACCCCTCTTTGTTCTTTCTGAGCCTCTTTTCCTTTTCTTGCTCTTTCTGGGTGTTTTTTCTACTTTGTCTTCCAGCTCGCTGATCCGATCCTCTGATTCATTGATCCTCCTTTTGATTCCTTCTACTGTGTTCTTAAGTTCAGAAATTGTATTCTTCATTTCCTCTTGACCCTTGTTGATAGTTTCTATTTCCTTTTTCATGTTGATATAGCTTGCAGTGAGTTCATTGTAATTTCCCTGTAGTTTTTGGTAATTCTCAGTGAGCTCATTGAGCTTCCTGATAACTATTGCTTTGAACTCAATATCTCATAGTTGACTTGCCTCTATTTCATTTAGGATTCTTTCTGAGGCTTCCTTCATTCCTTTCATTTGGGGATTGTTTCTTTGCCTGACCATTGTTTGTGAGACTCTTCTTGTTAGCCTCTGCTTTTTGAATTGATCTGTTCTGACTCCCTGGGCTTATGGTGTGAACTTCTATGGTAGAAGACATGTGAGATTCAGTGGTGCAGTCTCCTTAATCTCCTGAGCAAGCTGGTCTTGGGCTGTTGTTTATGTTTGTTCTGTGTACGTCTTTGGGTTTTGATTGTTGTTGGGTCTTTCTTTGTTGGATCCTTCTCTCCAGCTGGTTAACTGAGGGTCACTCCATCCACCACGTCTTGTGTTCTGTTGTGCATGTGTGGGCAGGTTGTGTTCAAGCTGGTTCTTCCATGTGTATAAGGTTTTGAGGATTCTCTATTGGTCTTTGTTCTGAGTAATTTCCCCACCATTTAGTTGTATTTCCAGATAGGTCCTGGGTTGAGTTAGTGTGGCTTCCACTCCCTCCTTCACCTTCTTCTGTTATTATCTGTTGGTGGTTCCTTTGTTGGTGGGTTTCCTCTTCTAGCAGGTATCCTGGTATTCACAGCTCCCACCTCCTTTTTTTGTGATTAGTTGGAGGGGTAAGTGAAAATGGTTTAAGGTAGTGGGAATGTATTCTATGGTATTTAAAGTACCAACCCATAGAGAAGAGATAGGAGATCCTTCGGATATGTATAGTGTTATCTGTGGTATTTCACCCAACTAGCTACTTTTTAGAAAGGGTGGAAAGAAAATAAGACTCTTGTTAAAGAGGGGGGAAGGATTGTGAGTTGGATCTAGAAAGCAGTGAGCTTGTGGGAGGTCAGATTATGAGGTAAAGTGAGAGTAAAGGATAGAAAATAGGTGTAGTGTGTGAGAAAATAGAGTTAACCACAACAGTAATAAAGTTCAGGAAACAGTGAAGTGAGCTAAGATCTGGGAGGGGTGTTGTTTAGTATTTATAATTGTATGGAACAGCTATTATTTACAACGATGTTAGAGCAACAATCATATGACAGAATCTATGTGATGTGGATAACAAGAATAGGAAGTATAGAACGTAAAGTAGTGTGCTAATAGAACACAAGTGAAGTGGAAGACAGAAAATTAAAAATACACTATGAAAAAGAGAACAAGGGAAACCAGTCAAACAATGCAATTTGACAAGCCAAGTGAAGAAGGTGAAACAGAAAAAAGAGAAATACAAAAATACTAATAAAATAAAAGATGTAAGAATAATGAAAAAATAATACAAATATACAATAACTTGCAAGTTTTGTGGAGTAGCAAAGTGAAATTTGTCTCACTGTCTCAGCTGTTGGGATGACCCCTCTTTGGGTCTGACTCTGGTCTTTTCACAGCTTCAGATTTTATTGTCTCACTTGTGGGAATTGAAAAAAAAAAAAAAAAAAAGAGAGCCTCCTGCTGTCTTCAAACCAGTCAAGCCAGTTCTGCTGGTCTTCCTGACTGCAGCAGGCTGAGAGGGGATTGGTTTCACTTTTCTTCCTTTCTGTGGTTTTGCAGAGATGGGGGCGAGGTCTGAACCACACACTTCACAGCTGCCCATGCCCCAGCCCAGTTCCTCAAGTCAGTGCCCTTCTGCGCCCAGCCTAGGCCTTCAGTCCACCAGTTGCACTGTCCTTGAGGTGTACTAATTAGGGGCAATTCACACTCCACCTTCTCAATCTTTGCTGTCCTAGATGCTAGGGACTCTCAGAGTCCCTTCAGGCTAGTTCAGCCCCTCCCAGCCTACTGAGTTAAGTCTTTCTGGGGATTGCTGAGTCCCTGAGCCCTGCAGTTCTCTTCTGTGGGGGCGTCTGCACCTTCCTCTTAGAGAACCAGTTGGCCCTGCAGAACAGGGGTGCCACTGTGGCTGCTGCTGTGGATACAGGTGTGCACCTCCTCTGCTGCTTTCCCCGTGGTGCAGGGGTTGGGTACAAGGTGCCTTCAGGTGGCAGGGTCCCTCCTGGGGCTGTGAGCACTTGGCCTCCACTACTGGGGCAGGACAGGCAGCCTCCAGTCCTGCAGGTTCTAATTCACACTCTCCCCAGGGCTTCGGGTGTGAGTGCAGGGCCTTCCGTGCCACCGCAGGAGTGCTGCTCTGCTGGGTGTGGGTAGGGGTGCAGAGACCCAGGCAACTGCTGCAGGAGAATTCCCCAAACAGCCGCCTAGTGCTTCTTTTTTGTTTTTCTTTTTGAAAAAGTCCTCCTATCCAAGCCTGCTGCTCAGACAAGTGCATGGCCTCTCACAAAACCCAACTTTCCAATGAGACCAGGGACTATCTAGGTCAGGGTCCGTCAGGGCCCAACTCTCCCCAGCTGGCATCCACAGTCTCAGTGGGTGCACACAGCCCCTGAAGTTTGCCACTTCCTCCTTATTCCCCTGCTGCAACTTCAAGCATCCAGGTTCTTCTTGGTGCTACTCAAACCTCACTGTTTGGCAGGGGAGGGAGCTGTTGACCTGGCTCTCTCCTGAGAATCCTGCAGCAGACTCAGCGGGTGCTGGACCTGGGGCTGCAGCTGCCCTGGGTCCCGCACTGGTCCCAGGGACCTTATTGTCCTGAAGCCCTCTCCTTACCATCTGCTTTTTCAATGTCCTCCACAATTTTTCGTCTCTAATCTCACATATGCTAGGAAACTGCTGGCTGTTTACTCTGTTCCTCAGAAGATGGCTAGGTGTTTCACCCATGCGTAGGGGGAAGTGGACTCCACTCCCACCTATCTTGCCACCATCTTCCAGTCTCTCTATTTATTTATTTTAAGAGAGAGGGAGAGAAAACCGATTGGTTGCTGGGGTCCCAACCCAGGCATGTGTCCTGACCCAGAATTGAACTGGTGACCTTTCGGGTTGCAGGATAATGCCCAACTCAACCCACTGAGCCACACCAGTCAGGGCACAATGAATAATTTCTGTGTTATACTCTCAACATGGCCGCTATCAATCAAGAGTTTAACAACCAGTTTGCAAAATGTTTTCACTTAATAGTCAGGTGGAGTGAGCTGTGCAAACCAGCTCCAGCACACCCTGGCCTGTGTGTGTATGTGTTTAGGTCAGAGAACTGTGAGTACTTTTTTTTTGTAGACTGTTTACCTTCTAAAGAATCATCTTTGTCTTTTTTACCTGCCTTTCTTAAACTTACCTGTGCATTGAGAGTAACTATCATACCTCAATAATAATTTTTTATTACCTATTAGAGGTATGGTAGTCTTTCTCTGCTCCCAAGACAAAGGAAAAGCCTTAGCCTTGAAGGACAAATTTCATGGTACTTTCTTCCCAAAACACATGTAAATAGATTCCGGAATGCTCTGAATTGATTTTGTATCCTAATGAGGCTAAAGCAGGCCTGTATTTATCTGCTCTTTTTAGGCTTAATCAAAACCTAATTGTCATTATTGATCAGATATTTCAGCTGACTTTAAATTAGGAGAAATGTGTGTCATTTAGACAACCAAAGCTAACATTTTAATTCAGAAAGAGAAAAAATTGAAACAATTAAGATAAAAATCAAAGGATAAATATACCTTTTTTGAAATGGTAGTCTAGGAATAAATAAAGATTGCAACATTTAAATTGTAGTAAAAAAACCCCACTGTTGAGTCCTGGCTGGTGTAGCTCAGTGGATTGAGTGCTGGCTTGTGAACCTAAGGGTTGAAGGTTTGATTCCCAGCCAGGGCATATGCCTGGGTTTAGGGCCAGGTCCCCAGTGGTGGGTGTGTGAGAGGCAACCACACATTGATGTTTCTCTCCCTCTCTTTCTCCCTTCCTTATCCTCTGTCTAAAAATAAATAAATAAAATAAAATAATTTTAAAAAAATTTTAAAAATTCCACTGTCAAATATAAGTGTATTCAGGAATCATGATTATATATCATTAAGGAGTTTATCTTAAACTACAATCAAAACAAGGAACTATTATTTTCAAGCTGTGATTTTTCCTCAATTAGCATTTCATAAAAATGATGTAAGGAGATATTGAATTAAACTTTTTATTACCATTATGTCATAGACTGTTAATATACTTTATTACTGGTAATGGTTTCTGAGACAGGGAGAAAAATTAGTTTATATAATTATTAGTTACTTCCACATTTGTACTTTCACCAGTGATTCTCTTACTTTTAAGTTTTACTGAACTACAGAAAAATATATATAATTAAGGTGTATGTGGTTATTCTTGTTCAGACCTCCACTGAGCTTAGGGTTAGTTGATATTTCTAGTGTTAGTTGATATTATATAATATACTTTTACAACTTTGCCTAGCTTAAGATTCTTCTGATCTATATGTCATATATAATTACACAGAGATAACATGTGTGGAGGGTCAAGTTTCTTATGAATACAAAACTGTCATATTTTAACAACTAGTGTTTAAGAACTCATTTCTTTCGGATCTTTTGATAGTAATCACAATTGTCTGATGATGTAGTGAGGGATGGAAAAAAGAAGAGAAGCAAACATACAGGGGATTTTCCCATGTCTCATTTTAAAATTTTGAAAGGCAAGTTGACAGATTTGGCAGGAAGGGTGGGACAATGAGAAATTGTAACATCCCTCATCTTCACACAACAAGATGTTTTCAGCACTCGAAGAGCCAAGGTTAAAGGAATCTTTGCTAAACTCTAACCAGAACAACACAAAAGATTTCTCTGCTGTTCACTAATCCTGATGCAAAGTGATAGCAGAAAAAGAACTCTTACATTTGTAATAAATGAAACCTTGTCACATTATGACAAGAACATGTTGTAATAAATTTATTTAAAAGCTTATTTACTTAGAAAGGCAAATACTTAAAAAGTTAATTTTGATTAATTAAAATATATTTCTTTCCAGCTAGTTCATTTTGTTTGTGTGTACATTTGCATGTGTGTGCATATAACTCTGAGTTATCTGTAATCACATACCTTTTCCAAATAATCCAAATACTATTAACCTCTCTCTGGTCTGGCACATAGGAAGGTAATCCGATACACTCTGAAATTCTCATTCTTCAGCTCTTCTAAATATCTTGAGCTTCATGTGAGAACACTGAAGGAATTAAGATTAATGGCTTCCATAAAGGTTCTCAGGTTTGGTGAAATATGACAAGTGATAGACTTGTTATTGACATTCATGCGCTTGACACAGCCCCTTTTCAAATCATGAGCTATGACTCCAGTTACTTGGAAATTTACTAGATTCATTACTGAGCAACTGAGGATAGCTATGATGCATCTGTTAAATATTTCATAAAGACAAGGCAAATAAAGTAGAAATTACCTAGCAGAAAAACAGGATCCCTTCAAGCAGCAGAGGTTCTCACCACATCTGCTTTGAATAATTTATTTTCCTGAATATAAAAATATAGAATATCAATTATAAAATATATTCAAAATCTCCAGAATGTAAAAATATATTTGAATCTCCAAAACATTTTACCCTTAAAAAAAGCAAAGTGAAAATCAGAGTTTTATTAGTACTTATTTTGGTTGAACAACTCATGGCATAAATTTAAAATATTCTTACCTTCAGTTCTTCTAACACACTTTTATAAGGTAAAATATCTTCTATAGCACAACACACTCAGAACCTTGGGCAGTACACATTCATGTTTATTCTAGAATAAGATTGTTTCGGGTACAGAGTGTTCCTATGTCAGTTGCACATTATTTATCACAGTCTCTTATTACTTAATTTGGCACAGGTTTAAAAGATAAAATAAAGACTCTTAAGACATCTTTATTTTTTTCTTTTGCAGTTTCCTTTTTGTTGTTTTATAACATCTTATTTCCAGCTCTGCTCCTTTGCATCTCTCTCTCTCTCACTCTTGACTCTCTCACTCACGACTCTCTCACTCACATACATACACACACACTCTCTCTCTTAGATCCCTAGAGAAACTGGATCCTTTCCCATGAAATTTTTAGGTTTATTCTCAGTTAACTTGCTCCCCTAACTACACAATTAAATTATTTATGTCTCCTGAACTGTTTGTTGTCCAGTATATTTTGCAATTGTCCCTAGGTCTGATCACTTGTAATCTTTCTTTATTGTCCTACTATGAACATCCTATTTCTGAAAACACCTTATGTAACATTTAATGGCTGAAATATAGTAAGTAATTCATCAGCAAATGTTATTGGTAGTGTTGCCATTTTTACTACTTTATTATCTTCCCATCCAACTGTTTTTTTTTCCTTTAACATTCTGACTATCCCTAATTTCTTATCTTGTGAATTGTGCCCACATATTACAAACGAATTCTTGAATCTGCCATCTTCGCCCTGGCTGAGTGACTTGGTTGGAGCATCATTCTGTGCACCAAGAATTTGCACGTCTGATGCCTGGTCAGGGCACATACCTGCGTTGCTGGTTCAATCCCTGCTCCAGATTTGTGCGGGACATCTCATGTGTTTCTCATGTCAATATTTCTCTCTCTCCTTCCCATCTCCCTAAAGTCAATAAGTATATCCTCAGGTGATGATTTAAAAAAAGCAAGAGTAAAATTTCCCATCTTCCAAATACTCAGATGTATTCATGCATATAATCATAGGCACATATGCATGCACACACATCTGACTCATAATACTCTATCCTCTGATTATGCTTAAGTCAGTTTGAGATTTTCCTACCCAAAATATACTACTACTTTAAATTAATAAGTAATATGATTATAGTTCAGTATAAAAGTGAATATTGTAGATTTTTATCTCATCACTGGAAGCTCTCTTCACCTAGCTATCAGTCTTCATCGCCCAGTGTTAAACCACTTTTGGTTAATGTCTTATGTAAAATAATTTGTTCTCTCTTTCTTTCTCTATTTATCTCTCTACCTACCTATATATCTACCTGTGAAATTCAATCTCATAATTTTTATTTTAAGGCTTTTGCATCTTGATTGGCAGCACCATCAATTAAGATAGGTAGACTTTTGATTGTGTCCTGGGCATGTGGCTAGGGTTCTTAATCATCCAAAGGGCTTTCCATTTGTAGAGATAGTGTAACCAAACACAGGTCTGGCTTCTAGCCACTTCGAAACCCAACACTCGAGAGGCAGGTGCTGATGTAAAGGAAAGTGGTTTTATTCAGGTGCCAGCCACCTGGAAGATGCGGGACTCTCTCTCAAAGCTCATCTTAGTATCTTAGGTTATCCTGTCTGGTTTATATAGGGGAAGCATGGGAAGAGGGAAACTAAGGTGTTTCTGGTGCTGTGCAATTTCTCAGCTCCGCTCTTGGGTGTTTCAGTGTTATCTCCTGTGTGTGTCATCATGCAGCTTCATCGCTCCATCTGCAGTTGTACTGCTGACATCTGGGAGTGGGACATGCAGGCAGCGTTTCTGCTGGTTCTGATGCGAGTTGCTGATGCTTGCCCAGTTTCTGTGGTCAGGGTCATTCCTTGGTTAAGCAGTAGCTGCAACTGCAGTTGTCTAAACAATACATATGAGGAAACTTTCAATACATGAATGTTACGTGAGTTTGTTAGTACAGCCTATTCTATAATTATTTCCTAATTAGTATATTGTGTTTACTTCAATCACTGTTACAGAGAATACTCCTTATATTTATACTTTGTTTAGTGCTCAATCTATTAATTTTCTCAGTATTTAATATTGCCACTCATAATATCCAATTTAGTGTATATTTTATAAATCAAATACTATTCAACATTTAATCCTTCTAAATAAAGGGTTTTCAAAGCCCTAGCCTGAATTCCAGAGATTCTGATTTGATTTGTTCGTTAGTATTTTTACAGCTTTCCTAAGTGATTGCACCATACAATTAAAACTGAGAATGACTGACTTGAATATTTTAATAAATTTAGAGTTTTGCATGACTTTTAAAAAGGCTTCAGATACCTTTAAAACACACAGAAAGCACATATATATTATTTTAGTGATGGAAAGAACTCCTTATTATTCTTATGTTCCACATAGCATCAAGTATTAATTGGTACATTTTATAGATGTTATTATTCTACTTAGTTCATATACTATTGAAGTTGTATAAATATTTATTTATACAATTACTTGAGCTGGAATAATATTTGTAGATCTTAACAGAAAAGACATTGTCTTAAGCCAATCTACTTTTTGTATACTGCATTATACTTTCTGAATTAATCATCAAATTTTTCTTGATTAATAAGGAACCTCAAGGTGATTCACATCCATGGAGACCTGTGTTGTGCTGGGACCCTTCCTGAACATGAACAAGAGCCTTGGGACTCTTGTAACCAAAGAACCCTTCCTCTCTACTCTCGTGTCCATTTTATCTCTTCCCAGTGTGCTTTTTGTGCATTTACTTAATTCAGTTATGCTTTTGTTGCATCTTGTTATACTTTGTAGGGTCGTCTGATGCTTACATTCCATGAGTCAGGTAGTTGAGCCCACATGGCCAGTTGTTCCCACAGGACATTTATGAAAGCACCGATTGGTAACATACCATTGGGACCATTTTTAATGTGGATTTTTAGCCTGCCACTGGTTCTGATCAGTACCATTATTTTGGTCACACCTCTCTAAATTTTTTGTTTTATATTGTTTATTTGCGTGTTTTTTTACTTTATCATAATTATCTGTATATGTGCAATTATGGAGATAGAGGAAAATGTGTATCTATGATAAAACTACTTAAAGAACATTCATATATGTAAATACTCCATTGCTTATAAAATTGATTAAAATTAACCAGAGATTGCTGTTTAAATCTTTCCTTTTTATCCTTACCAATTGAAATAGTTATAACTGCTTTATTTTTTTTACTGGTTTGTCCTTGTGTTTTAGGTTTTTCAAAGACTTTACTGGTAGTGCAGACATTCATTGTGAATTAGGATATGAGGTAAAAAATTGGTCACAAAGAGAGGGACATATTTAACATGGAAAAAGGTTACTAGGGGACATTTTTAGAAATTATCTCTGGGTCATAACAAATTAAATGATTAGGCCACAAAAATTATTGATAACTAAACAAATTTCTCATGTTATAATATAGAAAAAGCAATCCTTTTGAATTGGGCAGGATCCACATGCTCTCAATGAGTTCTCTATTCAAAAGCATCCAGCATCGCTTTAGATGGTCTCATGTGTCAGTCACAGTGACACCTAATATTAAATTAAAGCTTGGTCAAAAATAATAGCCTAACAATTAGAGTGTAAGGAAACTCTATTGTAAGAAGACAAAGTAATAAAAGCAATATACAAATGCCTTCTAATGGATCTTGAATAGAGTTTTGCTAATGGTCTTATATGTAGAATCACCAAAAAAGCAATGAAAGCAAGTTCATGCCAATTAAAATCAAGCTAAATAGAGGAGAAAAAACAGCAGCCAGTAAATGAAATTAACTTCAAGTGGTTGTTGACCCATTGCAGCTTCTGACCTACTGCTTTATCCTGCATTCATAAAAAATATTTTTAATTGTAATGCTGAAAGAGTTGGCTGTTTCACTGCAGTTTGGGGGCAAAGTTCTCAATACTATTTACAAATTAATTAAATAAATGTTTGGCCACACTAAAAGAATACTACAGAGAAAACCAGAAAAGGTCATGTTATATAAGCCAATTTCTTTCTTTTAGAGAGGATTTCGAAAATGCATTGAAGGTGTATATTTGCATTTCAAAAATCAAAAAAATAACAAATCTAGTTCAGAAAAGAAAACTTACTAGCCTCTAAATGTACTGTATCATTAGATAATTTATGCTCTGCTTTCTAAAGCAGACATGTCCAATAGAACTTTCTGAGATGACAAAAATGAGCCTAATCTGCTCTGCCCAATAGAAGTGCTACTAGTCACAGTTAGCCATTGACCATTGTCATGTGACTGACAAACTAAATTTTAATTTTTAAAATTTTAATCAGTTTAAATTTAAATAGTCCTATGTGGGTATTGGCTACTGTAATACGTATCTCTGAAGCTTCAGTTGTGTATTCTGCACATTTGAGCTTTTCAAAACAAATTGATTCTGCTTGCTGTGATCAGGTAATATAGTTAGAAGACAGTGAAATGCATTCAGTGAATCTGAGAAATTAAGCTGGGAATACATTAAACTGATATTACAGCACTGGAATATTTTAATATGCAGGGAAGCGGTGCTGACCTGAGGTGAGAAGGTGGCCTTGAGTGGAGGAGGAAGTCGTTAAAACAAATGAAATACCGTGGGGGTGTCTTCACTCTTTCATGCTGCCTGCACAGCTTGGAGCTGCAGTGTCCGGCACAGTGACCATAACCTGTCACTCTGGAGCACTCGAAATGTGCTAGTCAGGACTGAGTTGTGCTGTTAGGACAAAATAGACACCAGATTCAAAGACCTAATATGAAATAAAGAGTAAAATGTTAAAAATTTGCACATGTAGAAATGAGCACATTTTGACTGAGTTAAGTAAATATACTATCATATGTAATTTCACTTCTTTATTTTTGCTTTCTATATGTGGCTCCTAGAAAATTTTAAATTATTTACGTGGCTGATATTAGTGGCCCACATTGTTTCTACGGGACAGCCTTGGCCTAGGGGAATCTCAGTCAGACTGTGGGTGTTTGTCCGCCTCTCCTCAGACCTTGTTTAGGGTCTTCTGTCTGTGCAGAGCTTCTGAATACGAAACTGCCGCTGTCACTCCCTTCCTCTGTCTCATTGGTTGTAAGAGATTTGCTCCTGATATATGCACACTACTCATTTCCCCAAGTTCTTTTACATGCTTTTTTATATTTCAGTCTCAGAATAATCTCAAGATGTAGGCACTCTGTGTTTCAAGAACCCTCAGGAGGGAGTGATGAATTGCCTGGGGTGTTGAATAAAGCTATATTTACATTTAAATTAGGTTATTAAAATAAGTAGGAATTAATAGGCTAAAGAAGGAAAGACATTTATGTTTGGGAATTTGAAAGGTATCTTTTAAGGCAGGTGGAAAGAGACCACTGAATATTTTTTAGCAGATGAAGGAAATAATAAATATTGTATTCTGATTTAGATGGAGGCCTGAAGATCAGATAGTAAGGTCTAGTGACGAATTTGTGAAAGGAGTATTTGAACACAGGCTTCCAGTCCCACTTCAGTTGCTAACACTAGGTCCCCTCACCCTCTTCTTAAGTCATGTCGTATGACATACCACATCTGAGGTGTCTGGCCCCGTATGTAAAAACCGTTTTGTATTGTTTCTACATAGAACACATTTCTTCCTGCCCCCAAAGGGCTTATGCCATTCATTAGGAATCATTGCTTTAATATCATTTTACATTGAAAGGAACTATTTCATTCCTGGCTTTAGTATAAGGATTTTTAAGCAAGTAGGTAATGGAGACACTGTGACATTTGGAATTTGCTGTGGACCCTCACTGCAGCAGTGTGACAGAGTGTCTTGTCCCATTGGTATGGCAGCATCATATAGAGTTATGAATTATACCTCTACCACATATTAAGTATGTGACTTAATTTACAAGTCATGTAATCTTTCTATATCTCAGCTTTTTTATCTGTAAAATGAGGATAACAGCATCAGCCTGACAGGGTTTTATAAGGAGCATATATTCATAAGATGCTTGAAAAGGCCTGGCATATAGTAAGTGCTGAAAATATGTTACCTAATATGTTCTTTTTTTATATTATTATTATACTGAAAATAGAAGTTCCCCACATAGAATTAAAGAATAGAAAACGTTTAAGAAATAGAAATACCCTCGGTATGTGTTTAAGCAAGCATCTTACAAATTATGCAACAAACTTTCCATGCCGTGGAAATATGACTATAAAATATAGGGTCATTTCTTATGTTATAAGGTCCAGTAGTTTTGCTCTGTGTTCTAAAATGTGTCAATATTATTGGCTTGGTTTGAGACCACAGACGTAGCCCTGAATTCTAGTAATTTCTCTCAAATGTTGTTTGTTCATGCCACAAGGCACTGGGTGACAATATGTACTTGTTTAGTAAAAATACTTCATGCTTTTACAATCTTTGTCATATTTATTGTTGAACATCCAAAAAGCCACACAGCTTTTTTGTCTCACTTTTCTTCAATGGTCATATTCCTTGACCTTTTGAAGCAAGGTATTCGCTGTCTGCGGTTCTTGTTCCATTTCTGCTTCCTTGTTATCGCCACTCCCAGGGCAGCTTCCAGATGTCTGACCCCCTCTTTGCACACTTTCCATTGGAGACTTCATTCACTGTTATAGTTTTGAGCGTCGTTTTTTATATAGAAGCTTCCCAAATATGTACTCACTCATTCTCCCTCTTTTCTAAACTTAAAATTATTTCCACCGACTGCTGATTTTGAGTTTCATTACCACCAGTCAAGCCCTGACTAAACTCACCCTTTCATTTAGAAAACCAATTTGTCTGTAAAACTGGCTCTTCCATTTAACTTCAAAAATAGTAACATTATTTTTTGAATCATATGGATTCAAAATTATAGTTGTTATGATAGTATAATGTTTAAGAGCTATCTTTGAAATTGGATCACAAATTTTTATGACTCAACCACCTTGACAACTTTGCGACATTTGGTAAATCTCTAGTTTTTTAAAAATTTAATCTTTATTGTATTTTTTCATTACCATGTAGTCGCCTTTATCCCCTCCCCATCCTGCAATCACCACACTGTTGTCCGTGTCCATGATTCCTTTTTCCTTTTTGCTCAATCCTTTCAGCCCCTACCCAACCCCTCTTAACTGTCATCCTACTATCTGTGAGTCTGTCTCTATTTTGCTTGTTAGTTCAATTCGTTCACTAGATTAAACAGATGAGTGAAATCATATGGTATTTGTCTTTCTCTGACTGGCTTATTTAATTTACCATAATGTTCTCTAGGTCCATCCATACTGCCCCAAATTCTTACACATAAATGGAGAATAATCATACCATCATAATGTTGTCTCAATGCTGATTAAGTAATTTCTCATTTATGAAGTGATTAACTTAATGCCTGTTCTGAAGGAGGAGTTTGGGAAGTGACCATTGCTTTCCTAGGGCTGTCATCACAGAGAGTCAGCCACATTGTCGGCGTTCAGTGCATGTGTGTGTTTACTGAATGACTCCGTCCATTCTTCATCTCCTACAGGACCTGGTCATCGAGTCGCTTCATAAAAACACATGAGGTCTAGGTTGCTTTGCATCCTGCCTTTATGTCATCATGTCACTATAAGCATGTTTACTAAGAGGACCTGCATGCAGAGTCTCATGCTAGTTTCTCATTTGAAGATGACAAGGCTCTGAAGAACACTCACAACCAGTTCCACCTTTTCCAAACTTGTTGTGCTGTTTGTTTTAATTCTATAGCATGAACAACCTGCATGATCTTTTCAGGATGATGGAGATAATTATGATGTTGACTCCGAAAGGAATTAGAAGGAAAAAACAAATCTTTAATTTTCTGTGAAGTCTATAGTGTTCAAGCAGGCATAAAGTTAGTAACTACTGTGCGCTGTGTTAAAGTCTGATTTGCAACACTTTTGGGGGGACCTGGTGGCTTCATGAAGCTCCAGTTTCCCCCTTAAAAATCATCCCCCTCAATTTTCTCAACCTCACCTTTTGTGGTCCATACTTTTTTCCTAATACTTCAGAATTTTTTGTACTCAAATGAACTTCTGAGTAAGACTTCTTGCTTACTACCTTCTATTTGCAATTTCCCAACAAGTTTAGTTAGGTACAAACCCTCTCACATCTGACCTGTAGGTACAGCCTGTGATCTCCTTGCCCTCACTTCTCCGTCTGAAGACATCTGTCATGTATCACAACAGAAAAGCCTCCAGTGCCTCACCGTTACGTTACTAAAGGGCAGAATCAGTTCTGTTTAACTTTGTTTCCTAACTCTCCTGAGCTAACTCTGACCTACACACCTCAGGTTCCTGCCTACAGTTCTGCGTCAGGAAACCTGGTCTACCCATTATTTTCTAAACATGCTGCTAATGGTTAGTGCATGCCCCATCTTCTTACCTATTCAAATTCTACCCATTCTAAAATACCTGCATTTTCAGTAAGCATTGTAACCCACAGAAGTTTCTTCCATTTATGGACTCATTTGCCACTTGCTAATGCTTTGTATTTCAGATGAATTGTTCTTTTATCTCTGAAGCTAAGGATTGTGCATGACACTTTTGTGTTTGGGTAAAGATGTTTATTTAGGGTTAGCTTAATGGAAGAGTACAAGATTAATTGATTGGAAGTTAAAATTCCAGTTAGTTTTACACATGAGAAGGTTAATAGACAGACAAAGGTAGAGACAGTGTTAGTTTTACATGTAAGTTTTAGATGACAGATAAAAGTAACTACTGCATTAGACTTTGTGTACTGTTATTTTCTTTTAGTAGTATCAAAACTGCAGTTACCCTTAAGCTTATGGTTCAGTTTGAGTTGAAGTTAATATTGGGATGAATATTAGGGTAAGAAATAAGGGTAGTGATTGATTTTTTTATTGTTTTTCAATTAGAGGTATCCCACATTTTTCCCTGTTGCTCTCCCCTGTCCCACCCACTGTCCCACCCCTGCTCCCACAGTCCCTCCCCACCCTGTCGTCCATGTCCATGGGTCCTTTATACACATTCCTTGACTAGACCTTTCCCCTTCTTTCCCCCGTTATCCCCCTCCACCCTCCTCTCTGGTCACTGTCAGTTTGTTCTTTATTTCCATGTCTCTGGTCATATTTTGCTTGTTTGTTTTGCTGATTAGATTCCACTTATAGGTGAGATCATATGGTATTTGTTTTTCACCACCTGGCTTATTTAACTTTGAATAATACTCTCCAGTTCCATCTATGGTATTGTGAAGGGCAAGAGTTTCTTCTTTCTTTCTGCTTCATAGTATTCTATTGTGTGAATGTACCATAGTTTTTTAACTTTCCCCCATCTGGCTGACTAAGGGTCTCAGCCCCTTCCATGACCTCTTCTGCCTTGAGAAGGCTTCTAGGTGTGGGTTGAATCCCCAGTCAAGGCACATACAGGAAGCTACCTATCCACGCTTCTCTCTCACACCTATGCCTCTTCATTTCTCTTCCAAATCAATAAATTATATCCTGTATGCATTGTCTTCTTTCAAGTCTCATATCATCCTGATGGGGTGGGGGAAGGAAGGGAAGAGTCCAGCAACAATACTAAATCACAGGACAATGACAGGGTGCTCATGCTGCTTCCTCCAGTGAGTCTGACTCAGGCTCCTGCCACTGTACCACTACTGTGCCCCCACTACACTGCTTCTGTGCCCCAACTGTGCTCCCCTCATGGTCTCTGCAGCCAGTTCTACACTGGCCCTGTGCTCCCTGTTCCTGGGCTGATCTGCAGCCTCCTCAGCAAGACTTTGTCCTGTTCATGCTTCCCATGGCACTCAGGATTGGGGAAGCAACGGATCCTCCTCAGTAAGTACCACAGTCTCTGAACCCTGGCTCCAGGCAGCGGCAGGGTAGGCAGCCCTTCCTGGGGCAGAAGCCACAGAGACAAGTCTGGGCACACAGGGGTGGGCACTCCAGAAGCTTCTGCCTGAGATTTTCAAATTTTTCTTTTCATTAAATTTATAAGAGCTAATTTGCAGTCTTTGAAAGGCTGCATTTACATGGCATAAAAAATTTCATAGTTAATTCCCATTTTTATTTTAAAAACTAAAGTAATCTAAACAAATTGAAGTAAACATTTTATTCTTATTATACTGTGCTTTATAAAAAAACTATTCTGACACAAAGATTAAAACAACGATGAGGCTTCCAGTCAAGACGAAGGCAAAGATAGATACACTTTGCTTCCTTGAACAACCAAAAGAAGGACAACAACCAATTTAAAAACAAAAAGCAACCAGAACTGCCAGAAAATTAACTGCATGAAAGTCTGACAGCCAAGGAGTTAAAGAAGAAATGTTCACCCAGACTGGTAGGAGGGTGGGCAGGACAGTGGGGGCAGAGCGGATGCATGGCATGGTGGTTGCTGACAGACCAGGTGGTCCCACATTCTCATGCAGATAAACTGGGAGGAACAACTGGGGAGCAAGACAGACTGCATCACCCAGGGTTCCAGGGTGGGGAAATAAAGCCTCAAAACCTCTGGCTGTGGGGGTTGTGGTGGTGGGAGAAACTCCCAGTCTCACGGGAAAGTCCACTGGAAGCACTCACAGGGCTCTAGAATGTACACAAACCCACCTACCTGGGATCAGCACCAGAAGGGCCTAATTCACTTGTGGGTAGGGAGGGAAGTAACTGAAAATGAGCAAGACCTAAGCAAGTAGTGCTGTTCCCACTCTGAACCCTTCCCCACATATAACACCAAAAGGCAGTAAAGTGGATTGCCCCACCCTGGTGAATACCTAAGGCTCTGCCCTTTACAACATAACAGGTACAATGAGACAAAAAAATGTGGCTCAAATGAAAGAACAGACCGAAACTCCAGAAAAATAACTAAGTGACAAGGAGACAGCCAACCTATTAGATGCAGCATTCAAAACACTGGTAATCAGGATGCTCACAGAAATGATTGACTGTGGATGCAGAATAAAGGAAGAAGTAAAAGGTATATGAAGTGAAATAAAGAAAAATATTCAGGGAACCATCAGTGAAGGGAAGGAAACTGAGACTCAAGTTTCACATGCATTCCCACAGTTTTTCCTAAGAGATTCTTTAAAGCTAAATTACTTTTTTTTTTTTTGTCCAGTTAATAGTGCCTGGCTGTCTTAGTAATGGCTTTAAAATCCACTGAAATTCATTTGAATTCTGAGTTTTTTCCTGGTAAGCTTTTTTTTTTCCTCTAAAGGTTTAGATTCATAGTTCATTTGTACATTGACAATAATTATTCTCAAAACTTCCTGTTACCTTGTTCAAATATAATACCTTGAGGAATATATTTAGCTTTGATAACACCAGTGGAGACTTCGAAGCTGAAAAGAGAACTGCGGACAGGGCTGCTCTGTGGCTGAGCTGGTCCCTGCGGTTCTTAGCTCCCTCCCTCCATGGAAGATTCCCGAACACCAGTATGGGTTAAGTGGTGACAGTGCCAGCTTGAACTATCTTATAGTTACAACACACAAATTATCATATTGTTAGAGGTAAAGTACTAAGAATTTGGATGAAGAGGATTTTTGAATCTGAAGAGATTTTTCCATTTACATTTGATTTTTAAGTCATGCACTCGCTTCCCTTCCTTCCATCATGCTTTGAATACCTATCATTTGCAAGATGTTGTGCTAAGTTTCTGCATTTGCAAAGTTAAAAAAGTTTTTACATGATTTTATTGGCTAAAATAAATTTTTATCAAAAATGGTTGACTGAGAAGCTAATGGGACCCTGTTTAAAGCTGGGTACTCTAGGAGTAGCTGTTGTGAATGGTGCTTTCTAAGGCTTAAATCTATGAAGAGAAAGTGAAGAGAGCAAGATTTGACAAAGAATGACATTGATCAGTGAGGCAGGCCCCCAAAACCTCAGGTAGCCAGGTGAGAAGCTTTGGAGCTGGGCTTATGCAGGACTCGGGTGAATCGGCTTTTTGCAGCTGAGGCAGACTGAAGGATCTGACTGCTGAAGGAAGTCTTTGAACATCAGTCCTTGCTCCTGGGCACCAAATATGTTGTGAAAAGGAAACCAAGTGGCACGTTACATATGTACTCCACCCTTCACACCATGCAAGTCCACTCTTTGTAGTACATTCAGACCCAGCTTTTCTGGTAGTTCAATGGGCCTCTTTCCCTAAAAGGAACCTTAGAAGACAAAAGGCAGGGCCATAATTGGTACTCAGGGTCTCCCTCTTATCTTATTCATTATAGATTCTCCTCACTGTTACCTACCATTCTGCTGGCATTTGGGGCTTTCCTTGTACATGACCCAGGCCTTCAACCATTGGTAGCCCAATTCCATGGTGATTATATTTTAATCAGACTGGGTATGCTGTGTTCATTCATTTATAGGCATAACTGGTCAGAGAAGAATGAAGAATTAAACAAGTTGGTTTCACATGCATTCTTGCTTTCTCTCTTTGTAAATAAGGACCCTCCTTTCCTCCAGATGACGATGGTCAATTCCTCACCACAAATTGTGTCTTATCTTCTGCTGGGCCCTATATGCAAAGAGTCCAAATTGCCCAGAGAAACCAAAATATATAATACAGTGGAATTCTCTTGCTGGCAAAATTGTTCCTCTTTGGGGGTCTCTTCTTCTAATCGTGCAGAGCTCAGAGACTTGCAGAGATAGAAACAGGAAATCTTCAAGTTGTCACTGGATTGATAGTAATTGGGGCCAGAGTGCTTTCATTTCTTGTTCCTGGATCCATATAGTGCCATATACAGGTCTTTTGTTCAATTAATATATTTCATCCTTAGAGGTAGTGTGCCTGTATTTGCAGAGCATAGTTTCCCAGTTAGTGCTTCAATTAACACTTCAAATGCTCTGTTATGTCAATAACTTTTGCATTATGTGATATGTGATATAGTCAGGGGATTCTGTTGCCATGAACCACTTCCTGTTCTATAAAGTAGTTTCCATAGTTTTATGTTATATGGAATTCCAATCTAGTAGATTATACAGTCCTTAAGACCTCAGGTAGTTATGTAGGATGAGGCCCAGAGATCAGTAAAGGCAATCCTATACCTGGGATAAATAAATATATATTCTCATTTTTTGTATATACCCAAACTTGAGTCACTTCTCTTTCATTACAAGGTCAGATGTATTACCCAAAGATCTTCCCATTTGGGAAGATTTTTCTCTCATCACTGTCTTTTACCCCTGAGGGAGGCTGTATTGTACCCACTGTTTGATTTTAGCATGCCCTTACATACTGAGTCAATTGTTCCATAAACCAATCTTGGGATTTTTAATTCTCCTTTAGGAGGTTTTATGAGATCTCCCATATAACTATATGCATGAATGCGGGAAGAGTGCTTGTACAACAATGAGGATACTTTATAAGTTTGGACTACTGCTTAAATAGTTTGCTGGTGTCCTTTAGTCCTGCTTGTGCTCATGCCTGGATGTATCTCATCCATTCTGCAACATATAATTAATGGGCTTCAGTAATATTGATGGGGGACAATTCATGATGAGCATTCCTAGCCACATGATTGTGTCTCATGGTCAAGAGTCCCATATCATGCCAAGATTTGTCCTTCAACAAGCAGATTCTTATCCTCTGAAGATGGAATGGTTTTGCTTCAGAACCTCAGCCAGTATTATGATTCTTTCATTGTCATTTTCCATAAACTATACATGGTATCCATACCCACCACTGTACCTCCCAGTCATAGGACCTAGATCACATTGTACAAGAGACAGGGCTGCTTGTACCAAAGTCCGCTCCCAGTTGCAGAGGTTTCTTGCTCTTGGCCCTCCAAATGTTGGTAGACAACTATGTCACCAAGAATATGGGGTAGGAGAGTTTTCCTAGCTATAGAATTTGTTGCCTCTAGAACCTTAAAAGATGTACCAGGTTTTGTGCTTCTTTCTTTATTATAGAGAAGATAGGTGCAATGATTTCTCTTTGAGTAAGAGAGGATTTCCTGACTTACCACTAGCTGCTAACATTTTGGAAAATTTTATGAATTGACACTTTGCAAGGGTTATCTACTTACTACCTTCTGGAACTTGTGAGCCTTACCAAGGTCTCCAGTGTGCTAACCACCTGGTCTTCATTTATACCAGTCAACATAACGCCAGTGATTGAATGGATTGACATAATGTTTGCAAGATATCCAGATGGTTGAGATTTCTTTGACCTATATTATAACAAAAGATAAGAGAGTTAACATAGTCCTCAAGCAAAAACTGTACACGTATGTTGTTGTTTGTTTAGTGTGAATGCAAATTGGATTTTCTGACTGAGATAGGATAAAAACAACTTTTCCAAATCAATAGCTACAAATCATGGACCTGAGGCCTTACTAATCTTTGGCTAAGATAGCACATCTTGCACAGTGAATGCTAATGGAACCAATACCGGCTTCCCCTGGCTATCTAAAATTAGTGAATTTCTGTGAAACCTTTGGTAAGCTGAATTACCTTACAACACATCTTGCGAACAGAAGCACAAAATAAATCAACTTAAAGCACAGATATAGACACAGTTCAAAGCTTTGATGGCTTACTGCTGACAAGATGAGTGTAGTTTTGGGGAAGGAGTTTGGCGGGGCCATCTTTGCTCCTCAGGGTGCACGCTGCCTCTGTAATGGCTTGTTGAAACCAAAAGCTGAAAACTACTGTCACTTTTTACCTTTTTTCTCAAAAGAAAAAATCCTGTTCAGATTTCTTTCAGTTTACCGAAAACAGGTACTAATTTAGGTCTTTTGTAAAAGCAAAGTGGCACGAAGCAGACTTTGGGAAAGTGGGGGATGCCTCTACTTGGTTGAGTTGTAGTGGTCTACTGCCATCCTCCAGGATCTGTCTGGTTCCCTCAGGGGTCAGACTGATGAATTAAACGGGCCTGTGATGGTCATAATGCCATTAGCACTTTAAGGGTGGCAATAATCTTTGCCATATTCCATGCGATATGGTATTGTTTTTTATTTAATCTCTTGATTGAGAGAGATTAAACTTTTGGCTTTCATTTGGCCTTTCCCACTTTGGTACTGATTACCCCAGAATGACCCAATATGGAGACTAGACTGAGTGAAAAGAGAAATTTGTGTGGATGCAATGGACCCACTGTAAAGTGAATCTTGGCCAGGGCTCCATTTATTATTAACCTCTTGTTTTCCCCTAACGGAGATTGATGGAGGCACTGTGGTTCTATTGTTAACAGCATTACTCTGATGCTGTGTGCAGCTCCCCATCATCCTGTGGGCTAGAACACCAATGACAAACTTCCTTCACCGAATATCTTGGGACTCTCCCTAGTTTTACCAGAAAATATTTGTCACAGTTCATGAATTTAAGAACTTTTAGTTAGCACTTTCTTCTGATATACTTTCCTTCAGCGAATATTTATTTGATGCCTACTATATGTAGAAAATCATTCAGGTATCAAATATATAATTATGACCCAAAAGAAGAAACAAAGTCTGAACACATGGGACATATGAATTAGTGAGAGAAAGAAGTAATCTCATTGTCAAGAGATTTGAAGAAAGAAAATATCAAGAGGTAAGAAGAGCCCTGACTGGTATGACTCAGTGGCATGGGCATCGTCCTGCAAAGCTGTGAAGTGAAGGGTTGCTGGTTTCGATTCCCGGCCAGGGCACATGCCCAGGTTGCGGGTTCAATCCCCAATTGGGGCACATACGAGAAACAACTGATCAATGTTTCTCTCTCACATTGATGTTTCGATCCTCTCTTTCTCCCTCCCTTTCCCTCTCTCTAAAAATAAATAAATATTTTTTAAAAAAAGAAGTAAGAAGAAAGTAATGGTTTTAGTGTATGTATGTTTGTGGGTAGATGGGTAAGTTGACCAAAATAATGTAGTAACAGATGATTTAGAATGCCATTCTTCACCCACTATTGATGGACATTTAATTATTTCTCAAGATTTAGCTTACATTACCAGCTTTATGCAACCATTTCTAGCTCTAGAAGGAGATTTTAAATATATTTAAATAAATATTAAATAAATAAATATTAAAAATTACTTTGGTGGGGGAAACATACGTGATTAATTTCAAACACTGCTGCAAGCTCAGTAATAACTGGCAGATTATGGACTCACAGAAAATGTCCATTAGTGTATCTATAAAGGACTGAAAATACAAATAGAATTTTGGCAAGAGTGTGATAAGAACATTCTGCTAGGAAAATTCATGGTAAGTGTAGGCAACAGTAAACATCCTATGTGATTAATTTACAGTGTGTGTGAAAGTAGTGTAACAGAATTTCGAGAGAAAATTTCTAAGTCTAATAGCAAACATATCTCCTTAGTTGACTCAGAGGCATCTTAAACTCAGCTTGCTCATCTTGCCCACAGGATTTTTTCTGACAAATCTGATCAAATTTAAATGTTTTCTTTCTCAGAATATGGCTTCTTTATCTATATAGTTGGACCAGCCAGATACCTAAGAGTCATTCTTAACCCTCCCCTCTCTTTCACCTTCTATAGACAATGTATTTCCAAGACCTAAAACTTTTATTTTCTAAATCCTGCAGACCTACATTCTCCCACCGTCACCCTGAGATTTGAATTTAATTGAGTATAGCCTAGATGTTGGGATGTTTAAAAACCTTCCCAAGAAATCCTAAAGTATGGACATGTTAGATGACATGATAATTGATTATTTGCCTTAGGGTTTCTAGAACAAAAGATAAAACAACCTCCCCCCAGGGCATGCTGCCCATCACAATCTTAAACATGAAGTATCTCTATGTATTGGGTTGGACAAAAAGTTCATTTAGTTTTTCCTGTATGATGGCTCTAGTAGCGCTTAGTTGTCTTTAACTTCATTTGAAACAATGTTGTTAGATTGTATTGTGACAGCTATCATATCAGCGTGCATTAAAAAAAAACTTATCAAAATTGTTGAATTTTTGTGCAGCCATTTTAATATTGAAGATGGAAGAAGATATATAACATTTTTGGGGACATTATGCTTTATTATTTCAAGAAAGTTAATGCAACTGGAAAGCAAAAGATTTGTGCAGTGTATGGAGAATGTGCCACAAGTGGTTTGTGAAGTTCCTTGGTATGACTGACATTTTGGCCAAATAACTCTTCGCTGTGGGGCTGTCTTACACACTGGAAGATGTTTAGTGACACCCCTGGTCTCTACCCCTAAGAAGCCAATTGCAGGAGATAGCTGACCTACTCAAAATATCCAAATCAATAAGGTTATTGGTGAAAATTAAAAATATGCCTTTTATTTTACTAAAAAAAATAACAGACTTTTTGGCCAACCCAATATTTAGACATGTGAGCAAACCTGAATACCTTTATCATATCAAAGTCTTGAAGTGAGTAGTGATGGGTGGGGAGGGATCATTACTATTTCATATGTTGACTTTTAAAAGAAAGTCTTAGTCATATAATTCTGTGTAAGCTTACCTTTAATTTATTTCAAATTACCCCAAGTATAACTGGGAATGGAAGAAAATGGGGCATGATAACCTGGAAGTTATTTATAACTCTATTTGTCTAGAACAATTCATATTAAAATATAATGAATTAGAATTATATTAGATAAAGAGACTAATAGAACTTAAAATTTAGACCCATCTTCTATGGTCTACATTAAGAGTTGGCAAATGTTTTCTTTAAAGGGCCAGATAATAAATACACGGTCTGTCTGGAAAAAGGCCCACTATTGTTAATATAACAAGAACAGTTTGCATTATATGGATGTGACCTGGCAGCCAAGGAGAGTGGACTGGAATGCCCATGTGTGAACAATGACAATTTCACTGTACTGGTCATGTCACAGAACAGACCTGGGTTGGGGGTGTGAATGATATACTATTACTGAATGGACCCACTCTTGTGCTCCGGGGGTACCCCCACCCCCATACTAGGTTTGCCTTGCCCATCACCAGGGAAAGATGTCTCTCAATGCCAGCGATTGGTGAAAAGAAAAGGGATTATTTATTTAAAAAGTTATATAGACTTAGAGTAATGACTTAATGTCTTCATTGAAAATACCAAAGTCCTTTAGAATACCCACAAATACACAGTCCTTCCTCCTCCCCTTTGCCCAGTCCAGGGTACTGTATCTCAGGAAAAGAAGTAGAAGTCCGTGGTTCAAGCAGCCCCTTGGTTCTGGCACCATCAGCTGTGTTGCCACCACAATCTTCAGTTAATCCAAAACCATGTGTCACCTTCTCATGGCCCACCAGCAAGAATCCTTTCACCCCTTTTATTCCAGGCAAAGTCTCTCCTGCTTCCTAAGCCACGTGGCAAAATGGGCGCACTCGAAATATGCAGTGTCCCAACTTTTGCCAAAGCCGCATGGTCCCAAAAAAAGCATGGATGGCCGCTATGCCTGGATTTAAATCCCAGTGCCAATCTTCCTCTGCAGCTCCATTCCCAACTCCTCCCATAATCAATTACGTCTGCCAGCATTCCCATATTCTTCCAGCTTTATTGGGCTTCCATAGTAAGTCCAGGCAGGCATGGCCCCATGGTGTGGAGCCAATCATATCCAAGCTCTCATGCAGGCACTGTAACCAGAAGGAGTTGTCTCCCAGTTACCTCATGGGTGGAAGTCACTCCCATCCCCCTGGCTCAAAGCATGGCCACAGCTATTTAACATATCTATGAAACCAGTTAAAGGTTATAGATATGTTAAATGACCGTTCTAGAGGTTATCTGCAAAACTGTTGCAATTCAAAACAACTCTCAATGGCCCTGCTCCATCCATCCCATCCCGTAGCTCAGACTTGTTGGGGTGAGGACTCCTATATATATATGTTTTTCTAATATTTCCTGGACACCCTGAATTCTGGATCCCATTACAAATCCACATTTGGGCCCACACCCTTGACTGCACCCTGTTACATTATGACTGGCCAGTGTCCTCTATGCCATAGTCTTAAGTAGATTTTGGTGATTATTTTTAAAGTAAGAATCTAGAGATAAAACTTAATTTGGAAGTTAATTTTTCACTTAGATAATGTTAATAATATCTATTATAATTCAAATTAATATAAAATCTAAAATGAACAAAGAACTCTAAAGAAGTAGGATTTAATTCTTCTGACATTTGGGTTGTAATATATCCTCTAGATATATGTATTTTTTCTCCAGATTAATTATGGGTTTGTGCAATGCCATCCCTCCAAAAAAATACATTCACCAGGATGATTTTTTCAGTAGCCCATGTATAAATGTTAGAAAACAAATAAAGAAGCTACATCCTTCATGTTCTCAAATGAAGCAGTAGCACCTGTTCTGGTAATAATTTGGCTACCCAAAATACCACCCCAAACTAAGTGGCTTAAAATAGCAATAGTAATTTATTTTGCTCATAAATCTGTGATTTGCATAGAGCTCAGCAGTGAAAAGCTCTCCTGTTTTTCATGCAGCATCAGTTTCAGAAGTTGGTGGTGATTCATTTTCTAGGGGCTGTAATCATCCCCTAGAAAGGCTTCATTCCCAAGGCTTCATTCATATGTCTGGTAATTAATGGTAGTTGTTGACTGGAAAGTCATCTGACACATGTCGGTGAGTCCTCTCCTTGTGAATACTAAGCCTCCTCATCCACAGTACCTGAGTTCTAATAGTAAGTGTCCCAAGAGACAAAGTGGAAGCGAATGGCAATTTTATGATGTAGCCTCAATCACTTTTGCCATAATTCTATTGGTCAAATTAGTCGCAAAAGTCAACCTAGTTTCAAGGCAGGGTAGGCAAATACCACAAATCTATGTGTATATCTCCTCCCATTATTGTAATGCTAGAGTAAAAAAGACTTGAAATTTCTGGAGAAGAAAATAGAGCTTAGCTAACGAATAACCATTAGACTTAATTACACGGGTCATTATTTTACTTTCAAATATGTTAACAAATTAATTGAATTATAAAATTTATTGCATTAATGCCCAATGCCAAGCAACTGTTGCAGAGGTTTTTTTTACAATAAATAAATAACAAGTAGTAATTTTAGATGTTTCATTTTAAGATTAAACATCTAATATTGGTACTAAAATAATTGGCTTGAATACTTATGCTTTGGAAAATAAATAGAATATGTGAATGTATTTTGTGAATATCACTGCATTATTATAGGATGAAATTTATACATCGTTTATACATAAAATGTCAAAATTGGTGGATTTGTGGTATGTGTATGAGGGGATTCAAAATTCAACTGGTAGTATTACCTCCTGCCAGTCTAAGGGTGAGCAAACCTTAGAAAGAAAAGCCAGTTGTCTTGACATTGGGAGATTCTTTTATTTGACTAACAATTTTTAAATTTCTCTTGTTCATTTCCTCATTGTTCACCACAGTAAAGCAATTTCAGTCTCCATATTTGTCAACTGGTGAAAAAGGAATGCATGCAGTTATTTATGTATGTAGGTATGTGTATGTATGTATATATTTTTTAAGAGCCCTAATGAAAGTCATTTAATTACAGTGAGAAACAAGAATTTGGTAGTGATACAGCTGTATCCAATCTAAATTTTTCATTGATTAGAGAACAAATTAAAAAACATGACTGCCTAAAGCCATCTAAGTTCTAAACCAGGGATGCTATCTTTCCTAGTCACTGATGTCAGAGTAGATGAGTAATTATTCATTAATTATTCACTTACATACTTCCAAATTTTCTCTATTTCTTGCTTCCTAATTAGGATTTTCACTGATTTGCTTTTTCTTCTGCTTGTTTTCAAAAGCATTCATGACCCATGTCAGAGAAAAGGAACATGGGTTTGAAAATAGAAAACAAGGTGTGTGTGCAATTGTTGGTTTTCTTTTACTTACGACTCTTATTAATATAGTAATTTCAAAAATATTTTGAGCACTTTTATGTGCTAAGCCATGGGTTAGTGATGAGTGCCAATAACACAGCCACAACTGCTGTTCCATGGGGCTTATCCTCTAGTTGAAAACATGGGTATTGCAAAAGAAACAAGTTCTTATCCCACAAGCAAGTAATTGATGATAAGTAAAGAAAGAGTCAGTGAATGAATATATAATATCTGATAAAAAGGCTTAAAGGCTATCCTGCTTTTCAATCGTTGGGAATGGCCACTGGTCCATGGATACTGACAGGATTGGCAGAAGGGGGACCTATTACTGTCTTTTCTTGAGAGACTCTAAGGGAACAACTCTTCTAAAGGGTAAGGGGTAGTAGCACATATGTTTGACCAAAATCCTACTAGGGACCCCTTTAAAGAGAGGCACCCCCTTTTAAAGAGAGGAACAGTTATGTATGAAGCCCTCTGAGTTTGGTTCTAAACAGAAGGATACTCAGTAAAATAATAAGGAAGGACAAATGGCCTCTGAGATTCACTTAACTACCAGGCCACACTTCTCTGTTAGCCTGTGACACATGTAGGAAGGGCAGTGTGGGCCCTGCTTGAGCTGAACCAACCCCGTGGTAATCTGCAACACAGTAAAGGCAGTACGGTGGACAGGGCATTGTTCCACATCAATGTGCATCCTGTGGCCCTCAGGAGAAGGAGTGAGAAAAAGGTGACTATGGAGTGGCTAGGTCTGTGTTAACCTGAGGGCCATCCTCAAATAGTTGGGATGAATTTTAACTCTGCTAAAATTCTTACAATTCTGAAATTTGAGTTGGAGTCATACACATATAGCTAGTATATTATCAAGGCTATAAGGACAGCTTGCTCCCTCAGGTTCTAGTGGAATGACAAATACAAGTTATGTAAACATTTTCTAAAAGAATGTGGTTTGAAACAATAAAAATAAATAAAAAATAAAATAATGTGGTTTATTAATTATTAATTTGAACATAACACATAAGAGCCAAAGTAAAAGTTTTGCTGACAATTCAATATGTTTCTGGGCAAGTATATTTCATTATGTATGACTGAGAGTGAAGGACTGAGTTAAGAAACAATCATATATTGCTAATGCTCCACTAACATTGAGCAACAATAAGTGAGGGCTAAGCAAGCATAAATAGTTTAGTGGTATAATAAAATAAAATACATATAAAGTTAATATGACACGTAATAATATGCACACTGTGTGCTACATGGAAATTGGCATCACTGGTATGTAATTTACATAAATTGTGATAATTCATATTGATTGTACCTATCAGAACACATTTTTTGGTGTGCTTTGTATTCTCTCTGTGGTATGTTTAATAATCATCACACATTTACTGTTTAACACCTATCCAATATTATTAGTAGAAAGAATTATCCTTTGCTTCTGATTTTCTTCCATGACACAATCCTTTCCTCACCATACAGACAGTGTATGGCTCCTTGTTTTCTATGTCTCAAGACAATGTGTGTCCTGATTCCTGGAGGACTTGAATCTGGAAGGTTAACCAATACTGTATGTACCTGTTATTGCCTTGTGGAATTACAGCACAATTAGCATTTTGTGTATTGGCAATTAGATAGGTTCTATTTCCATTGTTTTAGCTATATGTGAAAAATAAATATCTAGTTATGTATGTACAGGTTTATAATTCCAATGAGAGGCCATAAGTCAATATATCACCAGTTCTCACCTAGAAAACCAACCATACCTCAACATAATTGTAAATTTTTACACCTAGCAAAAGGAACTTCTGAAGTTTCCGTTTAAGTCTCTCCCACTTCAAGGAGAAGGCTATATCCTTAAAAAGACTCTTTTCCTAGGGTCTTGAAATGTCTAGAGCATCTGTTAGTCCCCTTCTCTTAATTGTGCTGGAGACTTTGGAGCGAGCCCTGGCCTGTACCCTCAGCTACTTCTCTCCCTGCATTCTTCTAGTTATATCCTGTAATTGGGTCCTGATTCCTGAGCTCTTCTGCCATGGTTTTAGGTCAGAAAACTTTGAAAAGCACTTCACTAGACTACAAATTATTTAAAAATCAGGAGTTATTTTTTTCATTTTTGAATCTCTACCCATATAGTCACTCATTCATTTATTAAGTAAGCATTTTTGAGGAAACACAAGGGTGAAAAAGTTACAGGATAAGAAAGATAGAGTATTAAACAAGTCAGATATTATTTCTAGATCAACACTGGCAAATAGAAATTAATCAAAAAAGGTTAGTTTCTCTGACCTCTTCTCTTCCCTACGTGGTGGGTGTCATGAAAAAAATAACAGTGGTAACAAATTCTTGACTATTTTTTAAACACACACTAAACATGACACTGATCTAAGGCTATAATTTCATGATCTTAACTGAAAAAACCTACAAGACAAAAAATATTGTCAACACCACTTCAACACTACTGAGTCTCGTAGTTGCTAAGACAATTATTCAAAGCCAGAGTAGCAGAGCCAGGAGTCAAACTTGGGCTTCCTGACAACAAAGTCTGCAGTGCTATTGACCATGCTGATATCCTGGGTTACCATAAAATTCAAATATGTTTTGTTAATAATTGTCAAGTACAAAGGTAATACTACTGCAACTATTTATATATGAATTTCTTAAGTGTCTTACTTTTTGTTAGCCATCATAATTCCTAAAACCCCTCATTAAGTGATATACAGCATTTACTAGTTCTGTCTTTACTCATTCAGTCATTTACAGTATTTGCTTATCACCCATTTCTATAGTTATTTACATTATTCATCTCCACTGCTAGGACATAAAGGGCCTAGAAGTTAAGATTATATGATAGGCAGTATTGCTTATGAGTCAAGGAGATATCTTGGAAAGAACATTCAAGGTAGAGGAAAGAGTGAAAGTTCTGGAGGGAGGACAGAGCTGGAATTGTTCAAAAACATCCAGGAGTCTGGAGCATAGTGTGTGGGAAGTAATACATGGGGTCGGAGTCCAAGATGTAGCCAGGGTTACTGTCGTGCTGGCCTCCACAGATTTTAGCAAGAACATTGGATACTATCACAGAATTTACAGTGTGGGGAGATGTGATGTGACACATATAATGATAATGTCTGTTTTAGGAAGAATAAAACAGCAATGTGGAAGCATCAGGATCAAATATGAGAGGTTTGCATTTTTTTAAGAGATAATTGGTTGTGTTGTAGACTGGGATGTTAGCAGTAGAGGAGGTGAGATATACTCATTTCTCGTTATATTTCAGAGGTAGTACAAACAGGATTTATTGATGGAAATAACAAATGTTATATTCTAAAAGAATGGTTTAAGGATGATTTAAATTTGAGCATCTAGGTGAATTGAGATGCTATCTCATGAGATGGAATAGAAATTGAGCTTAATTTTAAACCTTGTATTGTAGCAGTAAAGGAACCCATATGTAGGAGAAATTTATTACTGGAGTAAAATCTACCAACTTCTCTACTATAATTTCTTCTGCTGACATAATTCTTTTTACCAGTTGTTTATTAGAATACTTCTGACTGTCAATTCTGTACATTGTGTAGTAGAATATTGTCATAACTATACATTCACAGTTTTATTTCATCAATAATACCGATTAAGCACTTATTTTAACAAAGATTCTGTACTAGGATTTCCTGAGGTAGTTTGTAATGCTGTGTATGATTAGTAGTCTATGAAAATTATAAATAGTTTTTGTCAAGCAGATTACAATGCATCAGTTATCAGTCCTGAGGGAGTAGTGCAAGGTGACCCTGTTACCAATCCCAAGAGATGACTTCAAGTACATGGAGGAAAGCAAAGATCATCTTAGCACAAGTCACCAAGGAACAGAAGTCCAAACACCTGTGCCCACTCCATCTGCGTATCAGAGTTGCCAAGAAGAACACAACACAATTAAGTGTTGAGTGGAACAATGTTATACTGACGTAGAAGAGACAGAGTAAAATCATCCTCATTAGTGGCCAATGGCCAGTGGGTCTTTCTCAGTGCCTGACACAGGGTAATTTGCCTATGCACACCCCTCTCAGGCCACAGCAGAAGGATCCTGTCCCCTCCCGTGGAGGGCAAATATAACAGTGGGGTGTTGAGGTGTCATATGATTCAAATGCTTTAAGCAGAAACAAAAGAGCATTCATTGAGTCTGAAACAAGGAAAGACATTCCCGCACAAGGTACTAAGCCCAGTATAGGCTGTGTGGACTCTATCTCTGGCTAAGGATGTGTTCCAAGACCAAAGTCCCTTCTTATGGAGTTGAATGGGGACTGAAAGAATGCAGAATGACTTTTCCAACAGTGTTCTGTGGATTCAGGTATGAGACAGAATATATCAGAAGGAGATACAATGGAAAAAGTATAATTTGAACTGGAGTAGGAAGGGTACGTACAATTGGATTCTGAGGAAATTAAGAAAGAACATATGAAGTGAAGAGTTGTACCAGGAGATGAATTATGGCACATAGAAAGAAAACAAGGATGGCATGTATAGTGTGCAGTGGCTAAAGATAAGACAGGAAAGACAAGTTGAAACTGATATTTTGAATGTCAGGAAAAGAAAATTTATCTTTACTTTTTGTTCCTGGTGCCACTTTGCTGGGAACTTCCCTGCCTGGTTTCAGAAGCTGTAACCCCCGCCCTCCACCCCCGCCCCATGGCTAAGGCTGAGTGAGCGACCTTCAGACCAGAAGCCACTAAGGAGACAAAACTTATCTTCCTGGAAGGGGCGCTGCTTCTGCTCTATTTTCTTCACCCTGCCTGGCCCCCAATGCTTGATCAGTTAGCCAATGACAGGTAAGATTTCCCAAGGAGGAAATGACCTAAGACAGGCACGATCACGTGGAGGCCCCAGGGAAGGACTTTGGGGGTATGGAGAAAGGGGTGATAGACCCTCGCCCCTCAGCTTTGATATAGCATGAGTCCTCATTCTGTCTGTGAGATGTCTCCTAATCTCTTGGCTGCCTTATATCCCCTGCCTGACTTAAGCCTGAAACCATGACAGAGGGCAGTGCAGCCCTGTGCTGGAAAGGGCGGGCTCCCCAGGTGGTCAGGCCTAAGAAAGAATGCATAAAATCCTGTGAAACCTGCTTTGCTAAGAATGCTCTTAATTAAATGATAAGGGTCCAAACAGGAAATGAGTTTGTTTCCTAAAGTTTTGTAGCCCTTTAGCTAACAGACTCTGACTCAGAATAGGCCCTCAGAGTTCTTTGTATGTTATCAATTGTTTGACCCTTACTGTCTGACAATGATTAATAAGATTTACCTGTATTCCTGTGCAAAATGAACCCAATAAAAGCCTATTGAGGAAAAGGCTTTTGGCCTTTCTCCTTTGAGAGATCAACCACCTTTCCTCCCCAAGCAGATCATGTCTTGGTAGACTTATTCTCATCTGTGGTAGACAGGGGGCTCTGCATGTAAAGCTCCCCCACACCACTTATTAACTTTGATCAAGAAAGAAAGGGAAGGTAATTATATTTTTAGAACATCCAATATAACATGATGTCCAGATACTAGCAAATAAATGGATGGATAACTAAAATCCCCAGAGACTCCCCAGAAGACTTTATACTGAAAAGCACTTAGAATCATGATCCATTGACATATTTAATTAGTTCCTTTAAACTCTTCCCACACTCTTTTCATAGCTACTAAAGTGAAAGAAGTATTTATTGATTACTTTAGCTTCATATTTCTTCTAAGAATAAGGGAAATTGTGAAGAAACTAGCAAACACAAGAAATAAGACAAAAATATGTTTAAATAAATAACTCTTTTTTTTCCCTGAGACATTCCACTGTTTGGAAGTAGCATGCACTTGTTAGGAGACTATTTTTAAAACATAATTGTCAAATAAAGTAAAATCATGACTCTCATACCAATCTAAAATAAGTGCATGTTAAAGATATTTCACTCAATTAAATGAGGAAACCAGACAAATGTTACAACAGATTCAACAGGGAATCCAAAGAACAGATACCTGTATTGATGAGGAATATTGAAATGAACTTGCAGGTGGATACAACACTGGTTTTTACCAAGGAGGGCAAGGGTTGTCCTACTGCTGAACAGACTCTATTTGCATTGCCATTAGTTCTCTACAATTTAGCTTTAATCTCTACAGAGTTGTAAAATACCCCAAATAAGACAATTGTGCACATTCTATAAAATGTGATAGTCTTCTGAGGCTCAAACATTGCACAGAAAAGACATCCAGTAATCCTCTTTGCTTATTGAAAAGTCTTAAATTTCCCCTCACATATGAAAGGCTTCAGTTAGAAATGATTTTATTTACATTTCGGGATGTTCGCTTTCTGTGCTGGGCCAGCAGACCAGCCAGTGAAATTATAGTGGATAGCTCTGAGAAGATGTCTATGAACATAATCTAAAATCTAGAGGTAGAATGTAGGATAGGAGAGAAATATTACAGGAGTAAATGGGTTTAGAGGTTGCATTTTCAGAGGTTTTCTTGATTGTTAAAATAGCTTGCTGTGTTTTAGGGCTGTGGCGGAAGCACTAGGGAATAGCTCTGTTTTTAGCCAGTTATATTGTTTCTTAGGGTATAATATATAACAGTACTTGAAACTTAAGGTAAGGCCTTAATATAATTAAAGCCAAATTAAAGACAAAATATGTTTTAAAAGTGAAGGGATAAGAACAGTTAAATAATTTAGGGTGTGCTGGAAAGGCTTCCCCAAGAAGGTAGAGCTGAAATTGGGTGTGTGATAAGAATCACTGTTTACAAATATTAAGGACTAGGAGGCAGGGCTTTCTTAAGCTTTCAGCATTTATTACAAAAAATAAACCCTGTAATTTCCACTGTTCCCCATGAAGCTAGATGCCCTAAATCCAAAATCATCTTATTCTGGGCATAATATAAGTTTTTTCTAAAGAAATCATTGGTCTAGTTAGATAAAAAACATTTCTCATAAAATAAACTAATATAATAGGAAGAATGTGAAGGATTAACAGTAATTGAGAATTCAGTAGTATTTATTTGAAAAAATTAAAAATACAACAATATATGTTCCCATTTTTTGTTTCTTTAATTGAAAATCTTTTAAAAATTTTAATATTATAGGTGTTGGTGAATAAAACAACCTTATCAACAAGAAACTATTCATACCAATATAGAAGAGAATGATTTCATATTAAGTATTATCAAATTCACATATGTGTAAGATTGAATGAAAATGACTACAGAATCTGGACAGAAGTTCATATAAGTTTACATTGGCAAAGTAGAAGAAAGAACAATTAAATTTTTCCTATTTTCATGAGAGGTAAATAGATCTATCTTGTGATTATCTCTCATGAAAGGATTAAATTTCAAAGTATATGCTTGCAGCTCAAAGGGTGAGAAGGCCTGGCATTAAGTGAAAAGTTTGGGTTTTTCTTATTAGGACTGTTAAGTTTTCAAACAGACACGCTAAGAGGGTTGAGAGGCAGTTGCCTTAACCCTTAAAGAAAATTTTGTTATGTGAACTTTACATTAGATGTCTGACATGTCTAAGGTAGTTTTCTCTGTAGCTCCTACTTCCTCTACCCTCTTGAGTATTTATCTCTGTATTTTTTTTTAATTTGCTGTGGTATTTCTCCACTGACCAGAAGGAAATGACATAAAGTGAGGTAGTCTTTTAATCCACAGAGAGCTAGATCATCACAGAGAACAGAGGAGGAGTCTCTGCCTCATTGCAGAAGTGGGGGTTAAATCTGGCAGATGCATAAGCAAGCCATCCCGGCACCCACCTGTGCCTAAAGCTGTTGGAAGTATCTGCATCAAGGGGTGGAATCTCACCTTCAGGGATGAAGTTTTTTTTAAAAAAAATTGACTTCAAAGAAGTGCTCTAGTACTAGAGAATTTAATTATCTGTTTAAATTATAGCACAGGGGTAAAAGGCAGAAAATAAACCAGATAGAGAGGTAAGCAAGATGTTTGAGAAAGAAAGGAATGAAGGTACCCAAAATTCATCCCAGAAAGAAGCAGATCCTAAAACAGACTAGAAATAAGAGAACTGCGGGGACCTCTGCAACCAGAAATGAAGCATGACTCTGTCATGGGTTCTTAATTCATTCTAATCTGGTCACAGTGGCACAAGTAGTGCCTGCCCCTCAGGCTTTGAGAGCCACTGTGGTGCTGAGTCTGAAGCTCAGAGGGAGAGAGTGTTTACTACAACTGTGCGGTCAGAGAGGGCAGAGGGGGGCAAAGTTAGGGAGGGGGAACAAGCACATCAGTGTAGCAGTTTGATGAGAAGCCTGATCTTAGATGTCTGAAGAGTTTTTCTATTTATTTGTACTAATTTCTCAATCCCAAGAATTTACCCTCCTCAAATGTTTTTTTTTAAAGTATAAGTAACACTAATTTTCTGATCAAATGAACTTTCCTTGTCCCTTTACATAAAAATTTTCTGTCAATCAAGTTCTATTTGTAGATGTTTGGACACGTTGTTTGTTGGGTCTTTTATCCCCCGAAAACAAGGCTTAGGATCCATTGCATATTTTATCATTCACTCTCAGTAATGCTCTCGGTTGCACTTACAGAACAATTTATTTTAACAGCTATTTCCTAAAAACAAGCAATATGGGGTATTGTTAGTTTGCCACAAGAATGACAGCATTTTGGACAGCTTTGTGGTTCATGCTATAATTTGCCTATTGCCATTTTTAAATTTAAAAAAAATTCTAATTTTTTAAAAAATAAATCAGAATGCGTTCTTATATTAGTGTTATTTAGAGAGAAATGGTAATTGCATATTTAAATAGACTTCTTCCTATCCTATCCTATTATAATGACCTAGAATGAAGTGTTCCTAGCAGTTTTATGTTAAAGGATCATTTTTGCCCATTCTGCTTGTACTTAATATAATTAGAGACCTAATAAGGAAAGAAAATATGAATAAGAACTAGGGAAGGACATACCATGTCCTTAATGTTTTAAGATCAGAGCAAAGAAACTTTTCTGATACCAGAAAAATGCAGACATTTTTTGTATTCTCTTTATGAGTAGAAGCTACAAAGATTAAATTATGATGTTCCAGTCTTGAAGTGCATGCAGCCAACAATGGAATAGAAATTTAAATTAACCAAGACATAAAGTCTAGGGAATATTACAGAATCAGAGCAGTGGCAACCAAAAACAAATGTATATATATACTAAAATAAACTTACAGGAGATATGTCTAAAATATATTGAAAAAAACCTTCTTGTCCACCTTATAGGAGGAAAAGCATTAAAATAAATTTCAGTGTAAGTTGCGGAATCTCGTGTAGTGAGAAGGATTGATCCTGTGCTAAGTGCCGAGTGACTGACAAACCAGTCAACAGGACAGAGTCATAGAGCACCCGTGTGCCCCCACTCTCTGGCGTGTGTTACAGGGATATAGTCCACAATTTCAAAAAAATGTTTAATATTGTGAGGCAAACTGACAGTTACAACATCGCAAAAATCTTAGATAAGTCCTTACATAATCATTTGATAGACTGAGTTCAATAGCTTTAGCTTAGAAAAAAATAATTATCCTGAGGGGTTAAGGAGGAGGCATTAATGTTAGAAAGGCTTAGTTGGAGTTTGGAGATAGGATATGTTTTACATGAATAACAAATAAGACGGTTTAGGCAGTTGCAAAGCTGGGAGAGTAGCAAAAGTAAAGACATAGAGGTAAAAATAGAAATAAGCTGTACGTTTGACATGAAGAAAACCAGGGCGATGACAGTGAGGATTGTGTTGGGGTTTGGAGTGAGTGGATAAAACTCTCTAGGAGGGTGGTAGCCAGACAAAAATATTTAAGTTTCTGAGGGCAGGTAATTAACAGATTTTGTGAGTCCTTTATTAGGGTCCTAACCAGTTGGAAGAGTCCAAAGAAAATCTAAGTTTCCTGACTAGAAAATGTTGCTTTACATTATGCTAAGTGAAATAAGCCAGGTGGTAAAAGACAAATACCATATTATCTCACCTTTACAGGAACCTAAACAACAAAGCAAACAAACAAGCAAAATATAACCAAAGACATTGAAATAGAGAACAGGCTGACCAGAAGAGAGAGGGGAGGGAATTTCAGGGGAAAAGGGGAAGGGTTTATAGGAAAAAGTGTAAAGGACACATGGACAAAAACTAGGGGTGGGGGTGGAAATGGAAGGGAGGTGGCGAGGGCTGGGAGTGTTGGCTGGGATGGCAGTAAAACACAGAAAACTGTACTTGAACAACAATTAAATAAAAAAAGAAAAAAAAGAAAATATTGCTTTAAATCACACACACATACCCTTCAATTTGTTTGAAAAATTACAGATTAAGGGGTCATCTAGAAGCTGACCAAAGTTAACCTGTGGAAAGCAGTATGATGAAAGGTATTACCTTTAAGGAATCTGCTTCACACCATAGGGGCTCCGAGGAAATGGGCCATTGCTTCCTGGCTTGCTCGATTTATCTGATATGTTCTCCAGGGCATTTTAGACTAAAGGTAAAATGAAAGGAGACTAATAAAACCTCACTAAAGGTTATAGATTCTTAGGGTTCTTTCGCTCTGCCAAGAGCATTACTGAGTTCATATTTGAGGTAGTTCTCCTTGTTTCCCTCACATCCCACCACTTCCTTGCACAGTAAGGTGATTGATTAAAGGCACTTTTCTCCTTATATAACCCGAAGTGCAGATGGATTGATTGTCCCATGAGTGGCAACTGCCTGAGAGGAAAGAGGTTGAAACAGAGGCTCTAGGCACTTGCAGCCAAGCAGAAATAGCTTATGGTGAGAACATTTTCTGTTGTTGTTTGCTCAGTGGCCTACTTACCAAAAGTGGGAAATAATTATATTAGGCTATTGAATGAAGTCTTACCTAGAATATTAGCTTCCTAATAAATGTATGAGACTAGAATCCTAAAATTAGTGAAGATAACAAAATTAGCTGTAGAATCCTTTTGTGTTAGGAATAAACATATTAATAATCATTTACCTCACCATTTATAATTGCTTAGTGGCTTTTACTCTTTTAAAATCACGTTCTGAATGAACATATTTTTTATGTTTTAAAAATTACCACCAGAAATTTTATAAAAAGAGCTTCTGAAACCAAAATAATGAAAAATAGTTTGCTAGGTATTTTAAAATATTCTCTTGAAAACAACAGAGAACACAGGGAACACCCACTGAGAACCCGCATGGATATTAGTGTGGGGCTGACATCTCACTGGTAACAGTCCTCTGTACTGGGCGTGTTTCCCCACCCCATGGGCACAGCTCATGAAAGGAACTCGGTCTTGTAATCAACTTCCATCCTATCTGAAATGCTGATTTGATGACAGAAAATGTAACCATCACAACATATTTTAAAATTTTTATGAAGCCTAGGTGTGTATGTAGTTCCTTCAGTTCTAATTTAAAAAGAAAGGAAAGGAGAGGAAAAATAAAAGGAAGCTTCTATTGTATCTCAGTTAAGTTTTCTATTAGAAATTTTATCGTGTAAATACAAGCACAAATCCATTTTAACAAATCTAATTATAACATGTTTCAAAAGAAAGGAATGCTATATTTAGAATGGACTTTCAGTTCATTCTTCAGCTAGTTCTGAGCTCCAGAAAACTAGGCTGAGGTTCTAAGCTCAGAAGGACTATCCATGAACTTCCTATAAATCAGTTTACTGTTACAATCATTAGTCACTCAGGTTTGTGACCAGTTTTACGTAGCTATGGTGATTCATAATTTATCTAAAACAGCTTATATTTCCTCTGATAGATGTTTATAGATGCCTTCAATCAGAATACACTTAAACACTTTTTAAAAACATGTAGTTAACAGTTTTTGGTGACAAGAAAAATTCTGCGATGTCCTAAGTTAAATGAGAGCAGTCAGGAGAGTAAAGGAACAGACAAGGAAGAGAGAAGGAGAGTTTGTCAGTTGTCAGGTGCCTTGGGCCTAAACCCCAGAAGACTGCTCACATTCCTGAATGTAGGTTGAAAGTTTGAATCAGTTTCCAGGTGGCTGTTTTTATGGTTCTTTAGAGGGAATAGCCTACCACCAGATGCCACTGTATCCTTGTGCATGAGCTTTCTGGACTGTTGCCCACAACCAATCCAGAAGCAGAAAATACTTCTTTCTTACGGACTCTGTACTATCCCAGAACTTCTCCTGCTTCAGGTGATCTCCTCCTTTCCTACCCCCTTTATCTGTAGCTAATGTAAGTTTTCAAAACGACTTATACCTCTCTTCTCCAAACTTAGAGTATAAAAAGGAGACATGTTTATCTTCTCTGTTTAGCTCTGCTGCTGGTGGTTCTCACTTCAGGCCCAGGACCTGGTACTTTCTGGCTAGCATATGTCTCAACATAACCTTTATGAAAAAACTTTGGCCTCAAATATTTTTGTTTAACATTGGTCAACCTGAGGTATTGAAACAAATATTTTATTGTTCTCTTTAAAAACTAATGAAATAGGGAGGATAAAGCCTGTAGATTACTTCCTCAGTTCAGTTTGAGAAAGTTTTCTTTGCTACCCTAATATGCTGGCTGTTAAAACTTGGGGTAGATTGTCTGCACAGGTGGCTGCCAACAGTTCCTGCCACTTGAGTGCATATGTTGCTCTTCCCATCAAAAGGATGAGTCTTTTGCTCTTCCCTTTAATCCCAAACTGGTCCTGTGACTTTCTTTGTCTCGTGCAGTATAGTAAAAGTGACATTGTGAGATTTCCAGTTTTGGGCTTTAAGAGACCTTATAGTTTCCAATATTTGGAAAATAGCCACCCAGTAAAGAAGAACACTGAAGTGCTAGAGAGAATTTCCATAAAGATAAATCAGCTTTGGAGAATGAGAGAATACGAAGAGACATGGAGTAACCCAGGCAGCAATCCAAGCTGAAGTGCCGGACATAGGAGAGAGCCATCTTGAATTCTCCAGCTCTAAACAAGCTCTCAGCCAATACACGATGGAGCAAAGAGGAGCATTCCCTTCTAAGTTCTGCACAAACTGAAAAATAAATAATTAACTAGTTATTGTTTTCTGTCATTGCATTTTAAGGAAGTATCTTATGCAGCAATAAATAATTGAAACAAAACTCCAGATTTCCACCTGAAGATTATTATCATTCCTGCCATTGCTTTTCTTTTCTTTTTTATCCTTCCTCCCTTTCTTGTCCCTTCCTTGAACGTCAGTGATAGAAGCTCTGTTGTAGGGGCCATAAAGACACAGTTGATATACATGATCTCTGCACAAGCTGACTTTATCTTACAGTAAGAGGATACATGCCTATCAATATCTAACTACAATACAACAATAATAACAAGAAAAAATAAGGGTCTATGTAGCAGGGTGCATTTGATTGTCTTCTTTGCACAGAATACTTCCTTTGTTTCACGCACATTTCTTTTCCAAGGGAATGTGGGGAGAAAATAGAGTAAATGTATTCTCCCAGGACTAAAGAATGGATACCAATGAATAATAATAAAATAAAAGCATTATTGTTATTATTGTTAACATTTATTGAGGCCAAGTCCTTAACATGCAGTGCAAAATTAGCTGATTATATTTGTTTTTCCATCAGAAACAATAGGATAAATAAGTATAAGTAATTAACAGAATATTGTTCTTAAAATTATCTAAGACAATGAAAATTATGCACAATATATTCATCTTATTCTATTTTTGATATATTAATTCAAAATACTTTAAACTGGCTTTGTGTTTTTATTTTTCCAGCCTGGCAACTTCTTATTTTATTATCTTCTGCCATCCACATTGAGGGCAAATTTGCTTGAAAGAATTGCCACAAGAATGGTTTTAGCAAGGAAGGGAAAAGTTAATGCTTGAGTTAGGTGTATATTTGCTACCTGCAATATCCATTTCTGTGAAGAAAGGACTGGGGAGAACCATGTCTTTAGGCACAAAGTAATTCCATTAAGGATAGGGGATTTACAGAGTCTGGCAGAAGTAAGGCTTGCTTGAGTGTGTGTGGTAGGGTACTTGAATGTCTCACAAGAGATGGACAGCAATTTGAATATTTCACCTAAAATGTCATATGGTGTGCTTGAGCGTGATATTGTTATGTTACAGAATTACATGCTTATGATTATGTAATACAAGATTTTGTCATTAAAATTGGGTGTTATTTGTGCCAGACCCTGTATTTAATGAGACGATGGAGTGTGGGAAACTTGGTCGGTGATCTCTTTGAATAGAGTGCCTTCCTTTATTGCAAATCCTGTACAGTATTTCTTGGTTTTCTTGGATTCATTTGTATAAACCCATATATATTTCTTAGGGTTTTGAAAAATTGAGTGCAGAGGTATATAGACACAGCTTGAAATTGGAAAGGAAAAAAAAATGAGATGAAAGCAACAAGAATTCTGAAAAATTTTCTTCTCTTTATTATGGTATATGTAAGCAGTCTGGAGTCTTTGGGCAATTCCTCCCACAAAAAAATGTAACAAAACTGGGCACAATGTTAAAAACAAATATTTGAAGACACTGAAAATTGACCAAAGGTAGACAGAAAAATGAGAGACAGTTCCTATTGAAAGATTATTATGCCAATAAGAGCTGTATGTTCATTATTTTCTTTTACAGAGGACTTAGCAACCATCCCCACCACTACCAGCAATCCTTGTAGAAAATTGGATCATAAAGAAGGTGATAGGATTTAGAACAGCTGCACAGCTGGTAATTTAAAGGGGACATTTTAAAAATGAGGGAGAGGTAGAAAAGATGAGACTTAAAAGATGAGCGTCACCTCTGGCCAAACCCTGATCATATATATGTATTGCATTTCAACCCTGACTGGAACTGAATACTCTTGCTACCCTCAAGGAGTTAGTACAGACCCCACAAGTTTAAGTGTGTGGTCCTCAATGGGCAGCTTTTACTTCAAATGTCAGCCACACATCAGGGATCCCCAGGTCACCTTCATTTCTGATTAATTAGGTATAATTAGCCCTCTGAATTTTGATAGTTCACTAGAATGACTCTGAAAACTCAGGAAACTACTATACCTACAATTACAGTTTATTATAAAGGGTACAAATCAGGAGAGCCAGCCAAATGAAGAGCTGCATAGGATGAGCTCCCAAGGGAACACAGAGCTTCCATACTGTCTCCTTGTAGAGCAATAATTCCCAGTTCACTGACCATGACGCTCTACTGAACCATGTTGTCTGGAGATTTTATTGGGGTTTCATTATGCAGGCATGATTGAATTGTTGGTCATATGGTTGGACTTATTCTCTGGCCTCCCTCCTTTTCCAGAGGCCAGAAGGGCTCAGACATCCCAAACTCCTAGTTAAATGGTTGGTCTTTGAAGTGATCAGCCCCCATCCTGAATGTCTCTATGGACCTATTTTATTAATATGAAAAAGACACTTTTGTCACCCAGAAAATCCCAAGGGTTTTAGAAGTTCCCTTCCTTGACAAAGACCAGACAAATTATTTATTATATAAGAGCGTGGGAGATCTAAGTTAGCCCAGCAAAGAAGCATGAAAAACTAGACAGTAGACTAAATATGAAAGACGTAACTGTGCAGAGAGTGATTTGTAAGTTACTGCACCTTTGATTAAGTATGATCTGGAAGCCAAATATACCTTGGGCAGCAGAAATAGGAAATAAGACATATCTAAATCAATGATCTAAGCATCACCGCATAAAGTAGATATAGATAAAACTTAAACCCAATGTAAATAGGAGGAAGGAAATGATGAAGATATTCAGGGAAATTGATAGAATAGAAAACAAATCATATTGAAAATAAATGAAATGAAAAGATGGTTTTTGAATAAGATAAAAAATAAGCATATAACTAGGCTGATTAAAAAATGAAAAAATAAAAAAGACACAATTAGATACTTTTCAGTCATTAAGATAACAATATGAAATATCTGAAATACTTTATGCGAATAAATATGATGCTGCACTAGTAAGTAAATTTTGTAAAACATTTGAGAATATACAGTATCAATTTTATACCACTTACTATACAGTCCTAACAAAACCAGTCAAAAATATCACACACATACACTTATGTGGACTACAGAATAATAAATCTCATAAACATAGACTCAAAAATCCTTAAACTATGTTAACAAATAGAATCCCACAATATGTAAAAAGAATAGTCCATTCCAAGTAGATTTAATCCCAGGAATGCAAGTTTATATTATCATTTGAAAATTAGTAATTATAATTCTCCATTAATTGAATAAAGGAAAATAAAACTTAAAATAATATCACAAGATAAAGAAAAAGCATTTGAAAAAAATTCAAATAGAGCTGAAAGTAAGGCTTCCAAAATCTCCCAAGATATTATAATTAAGACATTTTCTGAGTTTTGTGTCACTATTTGTTTTGACAACCTCAGCAACATGAATAATTTTAGATACCCATCTCCTTCTATCTTCTTGGGACTATTCATTTATTTCTAGCACCTCCAAAGAATAAACATTACTTGTGAGAAAACTTTTATAATATGGCTTCATTGTGTTCATTATTCTTCAAGTGTTGAAAATACTTGCAAAGGTAGGACATTTAATTTTTATGTGTATATTAAAATATAAAATATACTATGCAACAATATATGTTTGTAGCACTCTTGTTTATAATATAAGCTATATTACATTACATTATATTATATATTATAGCTATACCTCTTGTTTAAAATGCAAACTAACAGATTAAATATAATTTCTAGACCTTAGATATATATACATATATATACTTACATGTATATATTTATATATCTATCTTTTAATGCAGGAGAAATATTCAGTGAAAATTGCTTTGAGAAATACCAATTTAGATTAATATTTAAAAGAAGATTATGAAGTAAATAATTTGATCTTTAAGTGACCAGCGATTGTAATATAGTATCTACCAAGGCAAAAAGTAGTCTGTGTTTGTTATTATTGGTCAGAAGATACAGCAAAAACTAAATTATTATTAGATTATCATTAGAGTTCATCATTTAGAGGGTTTTTTCTTTTTAACTGGTTTCCATCCCAGAGGGACAAAGCCAGGACCAACAAGCATGACATTGAAGTAATTATAAAATATCATGATGGTCCAGTTTATCAACATGACGGAATTCACGGGTCCTCCAGGTGTATGTAAGGGCCAATACCAGAAGGCAGAGTCATTCATGGTCATCATAGAACATGTGACTATGACACCAAAGCTATAATGTATAAAGAGACACAGTCTCTTTAATTATTGGAGGTTTTTGGACTGGATAACTGAGGACAATGTACCCATTTTGGTGAGGAAGAATGCCTTCCCATCTTTAAAAAATTATAAATTTCCTTTTTCTGTGCACACATTTCCATGTGCCACAAGTCCATGTGTGTTCCTTAATTGTCATGTCTTCAAGTTGTGCAATGTTAATGCAGATTATGGCATTTCATTACACACAGAGCTTTTTTTTCTGAAGTAGGAGAAACTATATCTTGCTTTGAAACCTAATCTCAGTCTGGTCCTTGGTGTCTGCTCCTCACCCATCGTATTTCTGGGGCATCCTGGACTCACCTAAAACAGGTTTTCTCCTTCTTGGGTAACTCCATCATGGGTTCCTCAGTCCAGAGCAAGCAGAAAGCAAATCCTGGTTGCCAGAGCCTGGGGCGCTGGACATGACCCTGTTCATCGGTTTCTTCGCCCGCACTCTTGCTGCTGTTCTCAGGCTTAGGCCCAGGGCACAGTCTCAAATTCTAAAATTTAGAATGTATTTTTGAGATTAACCAGGCTTTTGGTGTATTAAAAAATGTATCTAATTTTAATTGATTCTTCAGAGCAAAGTATATGTGGTATTGAATTATGATGCAGATACCGGTTCACAGTGTCCGCGTCATTATGGATGAAATGAGACATTCACACAGACTACAGAGTCCAGTGGAGGAAAAGGGATGGCATGGCTTTTCTCTCAAGGGGAGCAAAAGCCGAGGCCTCTGCCATGACAGGCCTTTATTGGGTTTCCTCCGCCCATTACATGATGGTCCTCATTTACTATGCACAGGTTTGCTTTAGGTGGTTACCTTTTACAGAAAACGAAGGAGCCAATGCTGCTAATCACATCACAGAAGAGGGATATTTGCAAATGAAAAGGCAAAATTAGTTGGACCGGTTACACTCATCCTTGGAAGGTTTAGCATGGTTTTTGGGAAGTTGCTTTTCAGTAAATGTCCTCAATTCAGGGTGAGGGAGTTTTAGCAAAAATCAAGACTCATAGCGGCCTAGGAATATTGTAGGCCTGATTCCCCACTGGAGGACCTATCCGTGGGTGTGGGTCCTGTGCATCTCCGAGTGGGAGCTGGGCCCACGCCACACAGGATGATCTACTACAGAATTATTTCAGGGCATGTTCTAAAATATTATACTGAAGCCCTGTTCAGGTGGCTCAGTTGGTTGGAGCATTGTCCCATGTACCAAAGTGTTGCAGGTTCAATCCCCAGTCAGGGCTCTTGCAAGAAGCAAGCAGTTGATGTTTCTTTCTGATATTGATGTTTTTCTCTCTCTCTGTCTCTTTCTTCTCTAAAATCAATAAACATATCCTCAGGTGAGGATTAAAACAATGTTATACTGTACTCAGTTTTAAGTCTTTTTTTAAATCAGTGGATAACAACTCATTTGACATTGAATATTTTGAATTATTGGAAAACCTCCAAGTTTTCAATGTGTTCTTCCTTAAAAAGGAAGAAAGGAACAAAATAAAACAACTTTAAATGTCATGTGATTAATAAAATATAGTTCTTATAGAATCTTGACCTTAACTGGGTTGCTGGCATTGCTGAACTCTGATTAAGTGTGTTTCGATCAATGTTAATTGGCTTAACATCATAGAGTTACTGTGGTTGGATGGAATATACCCCTGACTTGTCTGGACTGATTTTTTACTCCTATATCACTGCATAATATTTAAAATCAGTTATTGCTTAAATGACAAGAATCCAAACTCATGTGATAAATGACCATCGAGGCAGGCATAATTAATTTATAGACTCTTTGTTGTTATACTTAAGTTTATTATACTGGTTTTCTTTTATTATTTTTGTATATTTGGGGGAAAAAACTTTTGATGGAGCTGTCTTTGGTGTACCATGCCATGTCTTCTTCTAAGAAGAAAAATGCCAGAGCCCATTAGGTTGTTAGACCTAGAGTAAGAGAAATTTAAACTTACTGTTTTTTAGAAGAAGACAAGGTTATTTCAGAAATGCATTAATTTTTTATGTGTTCCTTTCAAACAATGAGAGCAGCAAAAAATAATTGCCAAAATAAAATATATGATTACTTTGACCTCGACTTTTTGATGCTATTTTGCCTTTATATATTTTAACATTCTATTTAATATATGCCAAAATATGTTATATACCATCAAACCAATTTATATAAGGAAATTTATTGCCATAATACAAGTTAACTCATATTATTACTTTCTCTTCTAAAATGTTAATGTTACTGCTCCAAAGTCTGTGTGTCTGACACTGCTAAAGGTGAAACTCAAAACAACCGAGTTTGTACTAAAAAAAATGTTTATTGATAGAGAAGGAACCAATGGAGAAGATGGGAGACCTAACCCACCAACCCATTTCTGAAAGTACAGAGTTCAGGATTCTTTTATGTCAAGGGAAGGGGAAATGGGAGGGCCAGCAGGAGACTGACCAGTGCAGACGTCTGGGCGCCAGCAGGGATCTGAAGAAGACTGCACTAGTTGATATGAGTCAATCATGAGGTTTCTGCAAATCTTTGATAAACATACATACTTTCCTGTCTCCTCAAGGCACAAGCAGAATTCCTCTAATGATTAGCATGTGGGTACGCAGGACGAAGCAGAAGCTGTTAGTCTGAGGGCCAAGGAAACAAAGCGGGCTTGAGCAAGATGGGGTCAGAGAGACTGAACATTTCACTGCTACATTAATCTCATTTTAGAGCTAGGATTAAATGGTCTTCCCATGGTTACTCAACTATCAAGAGATAGTTTGTGATTATTCACCATGATGTATATCATTCCGAAAGCCCAGGCTTATTTTCTTATGTACTACAGGCTTAGTTCACAAAGTGACATGAAATAAGCACTGAGTATCTTTCAAATCTGACCAGATTCGTGTCTAATAAGTAGTATTGTTATACATGAATGTTTATTCCTTTACAGACCACAGTAGGGACAAGTGTGCCAAACATTCTATTCTTGATATGAATGTGTGTCAGTTCTGTAGTAAATGATGTATTTAGAGTCACTATTAAATATGGACTTAATAAAATGATTCTCCAGAGCTGGAATTACATTTTGATATTCAGTTTTAACAGTGAGACACGTAGAGAAAAGTGACCTAAGCTATATGTCAAAGCACGCAGGTAACATGCATTCTGACACCCATTCTCTTCCCAGTGTTCCTGGAGGACAAGGGCTATACCGTATTTCTGATATCCAGATCAGTATCTGTCACATAGTAGGGCTACAGTAAACTTCTAGAGGATAAACAAGAAAACTTTGTGGAAGTAAAAATTTGTTCTTTAAAGTTAAAATTAAGGGCTCAGAACCCTTTTCCGAAAAAAAATTGTTTTTATACTTATTTTTTACTTCATAAACACATGCTATTTCTTACTCCACTGCTAACCTTTCAGGACTCAGTGTCTGAGGGGAAAGTGGCCTCCTTCGAACAGACTGGACTTTCCCTCAGCCACTGAATGGGATAAGCAGCTCTTAATTTATCCACTATAATGTGTTCTAAAACTTACCCTTTGATTTATAAATAAGGAAAACAATTACAAGTCAATTGTTAATCAGAGAGATCTCCAACAGAGAGGAAATTAGCCATTACCCCAGTTAAATCAGTTTACATTCATTCTCACTTGGTGCACCACTCCAAAGCACTAATTTTCTCTGAGGCACCAGTTTGGCAGTGATCAAGTTGGTCTTTATCCTATAGCGAGCAGAAACCGAAAATTGGTTTGCTGTCAGTTTCACCTCTTTTCAGAGGCAGTTGATTACTATGTCCGTTGAGGGTTCAAGATGGTTGAAGAGCGTCGAGATCAATATCAACAATAAAATAATATGCTGGGTGTATTCTCTGTCTTACTCAGTTTTTCTATTGCTGCAAGCACAATAAAAATCCCATTGGTGAGAACTGCAACTCAGTCGCTCCATTATCCTATATCTGGGAGTAAGCAGAGAGTCCAGCATATGTACAGAATAGTACATAAGTGTTTATTAAGTTATTGTTGTCCTGTGACCTTTCTTGAGAGAAACATTGATACAAAATTCCAAAACACGGTCCAATCCAATTGAGGTTTAATTTTCGTAAAGAAGCTAGAATCTATTATTCTTATAGTAAATAGTCAACACATTCTGGGGAAGAAAGGATAAATAATTGTTATTTCTCTATCTTAGATGCAAAAAACAACCCTACAACAATAGTTGAACAAAAACACTAAAAGAAAAATTAGGTTAAATTCACTTCAGACCAAAGCCCAAATGCTTTGGAATGTGTGTACTTAAAAATAAATGAATCACCTTACCCCTGACTTGTGTGAGGCTGTGTTTCAGAAAACGCCAATGAAAGATGTCTTGCTAGAAATTCGAAGACACGGGTCTAAGGCCTGACTTCTGAGGATGCTCTCACACCGTCAATATCCCTGAGATTCCATTCTCTCATCTCTCAGGTTCCTGATCTGCTGTAAATGTTCCTATTATTATGAAAAAATATAAGAAATGTAAAAGTTATTTTATAGACTATAAGGTAGAATGTAAGCTATACTTTGTGTTTTAAGTGGAATTGCTAGTGACCTCTGAGTTCAAGCTCCTGGGTTTGACCCATTGGAAGACTCTGAGGTAGATGACTTAATGACTCTGACTTGTTCATCTGTCGGCTCTTAAATGAGACCATACATTTATCAATTTGTTTTAGTCATGGCATGGTCTGTTTCTAGCTCAGGCCAGGATTTGAAATTTAAAACTAAATACCCTCAACCTAATCCAGTCCATGGAACTATCCAAAATAATTTTAAGCACAAGCCTCAGTATACCCCCCACAAAGGCTCTTCCCCAGAGAGTCAGAATAATTTTGAAGTTTTTATATGTGTTAATAGCCATTCGTGGGCGAAGGGCCTATTGATGAGAAAGGACTGTTCGGTGGCTTTTTTATTTTTTACCTTTATTTCACCAGAATATTCTCTGTACCATGTGGGTTATTGAGACCTAAAACACTAGCTCAGGAGTAGTCTCAGAGTAAAAGCTAGAGCTAAGTTATTCTTAAGATTGAAAACCAGAATAAATGAAATTTATTTTTCATGAAACCCATAAAATTAGAGGAAAATTGGCAGTCTTATAAAGTTTTTGAATATAATTAGGAAAAAATCTTATATTACAGGGAAGGAATTATGTTGATAGTAAAAATGTCTTTCGGAGAAGAGAAAGTGAGGTGTTTAATATGAGACAGGTCTCTGAGTGGTTGTTGCTAATGTATTCCAGCTCTGTAACATTTAATTCCATTTCATTTCCTGTCATAAAGCTGATTCTATAATCAGGAATCTGATGTTTGCCAAGTATTATAGGGCCCTTTCCCTAGTATGCTTTACTTTAAAACTTAAATATGTATTGGGCCACTGTTTATACATTTAAACTCAAAAAGCACATTTTGAATAGCCACCACAGCAAGCATTTTCCATGCTACTGTCACTTAGGCAACCATTTACTTAGATCCTTCCTTTGCTTTTGTTTTCTCTGAGTTTATACAGCATTGGTTAGAATTTTGATGCACAGTAGCTTTTAATCAAAATGTCTATTCCTATCTTAAAATACAGCTATATTAGAATGAAGTTTACTTACATACAGTTCATCTATTTTAATGCACAGTTCACTCACTGGTTTTCAGTATATTCACAGCATTGTACAGCCATTAAGACAATTTTAGAATATTTCCATCACTCGATCATCAAACCCCATATCATCAGTAGTCACTCTCCGTTCCCCACCAAACCATCCTGCCCTCGATATACGCTAATGTACTTTCTGTCTCTATAGATTTGCCTATTGTAGGTTCCACTTATAGGTGAAATCATGTGGTATTTGTTTTTCACCACCCGGCTTATTTCACTTAGCCTAATGCTCTTCAGTTCCATCCATGCTGTTGCAAGGTAGGAGCTCCTCTTCTGCTGTATAGTATTCCATTGTGTAAATGTACCATAGTTTTTTGATCCATTTATTTATGGATGGGCACTTAGGTTGCTACCAGCACTTGGCTCTTGTAAATTATACTGCTATGAACATTGGGGTGCCTAGGTTCTTTTGGATTGGTGTTTCAGGGTTCTTAGGGTATAATCCCAGCAGTGGAATTGCTGGCTCAAAAGGCAGTTCCATTTTTAGTTTTCTGAGGAAATTCCATACTGTTTTCCACAGTGGCTTCACCAGTCTGCATTCCCATCAACAGTACACTGGGGTTCCCTTTTCTCCACAACCTCTCCAACACTTGTTATTTGTTGATTTGTTTATGGTAATCATTGCCACCAGTGTGAAGTGGTATCTCATTGTGGTTTTAATTTGCATCTCTCTGATGGCTAGTGATGCTGAGCATCCTTTCATGTCTCTGGGCCCTCTGTATGTCCTCCTTGGAGAAGTGTCTGTTCAGATCTTTTGCCCATTTTTTAATTTGGCCCACACCAACCAGGGTCAAATAATGAGTTCTAAATAGATCGTATATTGAAATTATGATGATGATATATTTGTTTCAATTTTTTAAAAAAAATTGATGTGACTTGCTTTTTACTTTTTAAAAAATATTCCTACTATAAAATTTAAAATTACACATGCTGATTGCATTTGTGACTCACAATTATGTGTCCATTGAGGAAACTTAATCTAGAATATGCTGTAAATTAAATTGATGTTAATGAACTTTGTAGTCCAGATATATAAATAGGTGCCACATTTTGAGTGTGCTTTGTATCATTCTTAGGAGTTTCATTTTGGTCCTGTTTATTATGGGTAATTAAAGGAGAATTCAAAGAAGACAAGTAACAATTATTTGCTGATTAATGTAATATAACCATTTAAATGGTTACTCTTTAGGGAACACATCATTATTTATTACATCTATAATATTCACCTTCATTTTTATTTTTTGTGCCATACAGTTACTGAGATGGCTGGGCACATGTATTTGCTTGATAGTTATTAAGTTGGTTGCTCTCTAAATTTAAAAATTCCTTTATTAAAAAAACCCCCAAAATATTTTCCTTATAATACATCATGCTCACTAATTTCTAAATTAAAATGTTTACAGATAAGAAGAAATATATTAACATTAATCAATATATCAATATTCAATATATAAACATAAATATATTGCTTTGAAAAATTTGCATATACTTGCTTTTTAAAATTTCCATACTTTTATTACTAAATCTGTTTAGTAATCTTTTTCCACTTGATCCATGCATATTTATTGACAACAGGGCACATAAATAATTTTGGCATACCTCTTCTTCATTTTCTTTACTATTTTTCTGTGTCTTTTTCAAAAGCATATTCTTTCTTCATTACTTACATTTCATTTTAATAATTCTTCATTTGAAATGTATTATATCACCTTAATTTGTGAATCATATTGTTACTGCTCATAAATTTTAATTTAACTATTTCTGCTTTGATTAATGATTTTGTATACTCTACATAAACTTTTTATTTATTATTGTTTATACAAAATACTCTCATGTATAGTGTTAACAGTTTCTCAGAATTTCTTGCTATTTAATACCCCAGAGAGCCTTCTGCATTTTTTGTCCTTTTATACACTTAAAATATATTTTATGTATTTATTTTTTTATTCATGAAACCATGTTTACCTTGAAATTGAAAAATAAGTATTGGGGATCTATTTTCCTTAAGCATTCATTTTTGGTGTCTTGTTTTGAGGAAGAACTATAAGTAAAATTGTCATAAAGGAAAATATATATTCATCTAATACATTCTTATAGGATTTGTAGTTGATTGTCAGATGTTATGAACTTTCAAATATATAAAACTGATTTCCAAAAATTAAAGTTATGGATTTTAATATTTATAATCAATTTTTGTTCTCATTTTAATAGATTGAGTTAGTGTTATATTGATAATTCCCTTGAATACTGAGGACTATTTTAAAAATCACATATTTAAATGACAACCTTAACAGAGTTTTCTTTCTCTGGTTAAATATCCAAGGTTGATAGCTAATTAATTATTATTTAAACCAATTGAAAACATTATGACACATCTGATCATGTTAAACTCTTTATAAAAGGCTGATTAAACTATGCATATTGGTGTGGACCAAAGTAGGTTTATAGTTTTAAGCACACAGAATTTATTCTTATTTTATTTATTTATTATTGTATTAAATATTATTTACCTACTTTGTGCACCCCTGTTTATGAACTTGTACTATTTCACTAACATCTAGAGACCTGAGGACATCTGGAACAAATATTTTTGAGGTATAGGATTTTCAATGGTCAGAATTATTTGGTTAATAACTCCAGGTAGATTCAGTATGAATATCTCTTTTGCTCCTTTCCTGAACTAGGTAACAACCAATGCATATATGCCTTCATGCATGTGTATGTATATGTATGGTGTTTGAAGATTTTCTATTGATTCTTTCCTTTTATATCTTAGTTGGTTTTCTTGGGGTTTGGTCCTCTTTGCAAGGTCTATATGTATTATCTGGCTGTAACATGTATGATGAGTTATGTGTTTTAAATGCAATTTTAAATATGGGAATTGAGCCTTAAAATTATTTTTCCAGCATTGTTTCTCAATAGTTTTTATTCAAAGTCATTAGTTCATTAATCATTCATTAATTCCACACATTTTTATAAGATACTTTTTAAATACTCATCTAGAAGACACAATTCATACTCCTCATGAGCTTGAGATCCAGTTAACGGATAAACTTGCAAATTGGAATGAATTACATGGAAGTGCTGTGAAACCATACAATGTGGTGGATTATCAGTTACGTATTCATGAAAGGTTTATTAAACTATTCTTTCCACCTTAAGCTTTACCTTTTTAAAACTGTTTTTTCTTTTTGTACATTCTTTTAAAAATATTTATTTATTTTTAGGGAGAGTGGAAGGGAGGGAGAAGAAGAGGGAAAGAAACATCAATATGTGGTTGCCTCTTGTGTGCCCACTACTGCTAACCTGGCCTGCAACCCAGGCATGTGCCCCAATTGTAAATCAACCTGGCAACACTTTGGTTCTCAGGCCAGCACTCAATCTACTGAGCCACAACAGCCAGGGCTCTTTTTGCACATCTTGTTATCTGATAAAATGATAAGAGTCTTGAGCCCCTGCTTCTCACATTTTTCTTCAAAACTCTTTATAAAAATATTCCACATTTGGTCATGCCAATCAAGGAAAGAGATATCACAGACATATAATGATTACTCACTTATCTTCATTCCAGATAGTCATGTTTACCAGCTGAGATTCTGTGTGAAGAAAAAGAAAAGATGGTAGAGACCTAAGACAAATTAGGCAGCTATAGCTACCATTATAATGCCTCCTCATTCAAGACTAATGTTAGACTTTTGAAGGAACCCTGTCTAAACGGCGTAGATACTGAACCAGGGGACTGATGAATAGGAAAAAACCAATGAAGAAAAGGGTTGGTTCCTATCACCTCCTCCCCTCTTCAGGCCATGAATGACAACTGTGGGAGCAAGAGGCTCCCTGAAGGATCCTAGTTTAGCAGTTGTATCTTTTCTCTTCTCTGTATTATTTCCAACCCTACCCCCAACACTCACACAAAAATCTTCACCTGCAGAGAACTGTAGAGTGATGCTTTAACACCCCTTTACTGGCTCTAAGGCTCAGAAAGATCAGAAGCCCAGGAAATGGCCACATTATTTGCCTGATGAGTAGAGAAAACTCTACTTCACAGTTTTCTGCACTCTGTAGATACAGCTGAGAAATTTTTTCTAAAGCATTTTCTGGATAGTTGCTCATCTGGTATACAAAAATACAAATTGGAGCTGTCATGGTACATTCAAAACATATAAATACTGTACTTACATATTCATGTATATGTCATTTATCTATCAATCATTATCTATCATCTATTTTTTTATCGTCTCTCCATCTATGTATGTATCTATCTGGTCTTCTTGATTCCAGTGTTAATAAAATTCTCAGAAGGCTTATCAAAAAATAAAGTCAGCCACAAATATTTTTCTTCAGGGGCAAAAGATCTGAGCAATAATTGTCAGCTCAAGAATAATGATCAGAATCTGGATAGACAGATTACACCTAATGAAATTGAAGCTGTAAGCAAAATACTCCCCACAATTGAAAGCCCTGGACCACAGGCTTCACAGATGAATTTCCCCAAACATGCTGGGAAGAACTAACCAATCATCTCAAACTATTTCATAAAATTCAAGAGGAGGGAAGCTCCCAAACTCATTTTATGAGGTCAGTTTTATCCTAAATTCAAAACCAGATAAAGACACTGAAAAAAAGGCAAATTATAGGCCAATACCACTGATGAACATAGATGATAAAATCCTCAACAAAATATTAGCAAACTGAATACAGCAATGCATCAAAAAGATCATACACCATGATCAGCTGGGATTCATCCCAGGATGCAAGTTTGGTACAACAGTCACAAATCAATAAATGTGATTCACCACATAAACAAAATGATCATATCAGTAGATGCAGAAAAAGCATTTGATAAAATCCAGCACTTATTTATGATAAAATCTCAGCAAAGTGGGAATACAGGGAACATACCTAAACATAATAAAGGTCATACATGACAAAGCCACAGCCAGCATCATATTCAATGGGTAAAAATTACAAGCATTCCCTTTAAAATAGGGAACAAGACAGGGATATCCACTTTTACCTCTCTTACTCAACATAGTACTGGGAGTCCTAGCCACAGCAATGAGACAAGAAGAAGAAATAAAGGGCATCCAAATTGGAAAGGCAGAAGGAAAACTGTCATTATTTGCAGATGACATGTTACTGTACATAGACACCCCCAAGGATTCCACCAAGAAACTACTAGAACTGATAAGCGAACTCAACAAAGTAGCAGGATGCAAAATTAATATCCAGAAATCAGTTGCATTTTTATATGCCAATAATGAACTAACAGAAAGGGAAATTAAGAAAATAATTCCATTCATAGCTGCTTTAAAAAGAATAAAGCACCTAGGAATAAACCTAACCAAGGATGTAAAAAGACCTGTACTCAGATAATTATTAGACACTGAGGAAAGAAATTGAAGAAGATATAAATAAGTAGAAGAACATAACCATGTTCATGGATAGGAATAATTAATATCATTAAAACGTCTGTACTACTCAAAGCAATCTATAAATTCAATGCAATTCCTATCAAGATTCCAATGACATATTTCATAGAACTAGAACAAATATTTCAAAAATTTATGTAGAACCACAAAAGGCTCCTCATAGCAACAGTGATCCTGAGAAAGAAAAACAAACTTGGAGGAATTACACTACCTAATCTGAAACTATACTATAGGCCATAGTAATCAAAACAGCATGGTACTGGCATAAAGACAAACACACAGATCAATGGAACAGAATAGAGGACACAGAATAGGGTATGCACTGATAACTTTCTAGTTAATTAAGATTCAACCAAGGAAGGAAGCACATACAATGGGCTAAAGATAGTTTATTCAATTAATGGTGTTGGGAAAATTTGACAAAGATGTGCAGAAAAATGAAATTAGACCAACTTCTTATATCACACACAAGAATAAATTCAAAATGGATCAAATACTTATATGTTAGGTCTGGAACCATGAAAATCATAGAAGAAAACATAGGTAGCAGCAAAATCTCGAACAGTGCTCACAGCAATTTTTTATCAGATATATCTCCCTAGGCAAGGGAAACAAAAGGAAAATGAACAAATGGGACTACATCAGACTAAAATGATTTTGCACAGCAAAGGGAACCATCAACAAAATAAAAAGAAAACCTACAGAATGGGAGAACATGTTTGCTGATACATCTGATAAGGGGTTAGTATGCAAAATTTATAAAGAACTTACAAAACTCAACACCAAAATAACAAGCAGCTCAATTAAAAAATTGGCAAAAAACCTGAATAGAGACTTCCCCAAAAGGACATCCCCAGATGGCCAATAGATATGAAATGATGTTCAAGTCATGAGTCATCAGAGAAATGCAAATTAAAACCACAATGACATACCATCTCACACCTGTCAGAATGGCCATCATCAATAAATCAGCAAACAACAAGTGCTGGTGAGGTTGTGGAGGAGGGGGATCCCTTTTGTACCATTGGTGGGAATGCAGACTGGTGTAACCACTGTGGAATATTTTGAGGTATGGAGATGCCTCAAAAATTAAAAATGGAACTGCCTTTTGACCCAGTGATCCCACTTCTGGAAATATATCTGAAGGAACCCAAAACACTAATTTGAAAGAACATAAACACCACTATGTTCATTGCAGTGTAATTTACAATTGCCAAGAAATGAAAGAAGCCCAAGTGTCCATCAGTAGATTAGTGGATAAAACAACTATGGGACATTTATATAATGGAGTACTACTCAGCCATAGAATAGAAAAAATTTTAACAGTATAGATGGACCTGGAGAACATTATGCTAAGTGAAACAAGCCTCAGAGAAAGAAAAATACTATATGATCTCACTCATATGTGGAATCTAATTAACAAACCGAACTAACAAGCAAAACTGAGACAGACTCATAGACGAAGAACAGATGACAGCTAGTGGGGGAAATGTTAGAGGGTGGAGGGATTAAGCAAAAAGTAAAAAGGACTCATGAAAAAAATAATTATCCATTTATATCTTTAGAGTGATAAGACAAGGAGTGATAGACAATTGCAGGGAAGGATATCTACTAGAAATAGCATCGTTCTCTCTGTCTCAGTCTCCCAATGTGCTAAACTCAATCCAAAGTGTAGGTAGGCAGAGAGCAGCTGGAGCAGTTGCTGTCCCTTAACACTTTCTTCATATTTCACTGCCATTTCACCATCCTTAAAGAGGATGATATGTAGCACTGTGACAGAAAGACACTAGTGGTCACAGTGTGAAAGCCAGACTGTGAGACAAGCAGTGAAGGTGGACAGGGGGTGCTTGCCTTCCTGTTTGTTAATCTACCAACCAATGTCAAGGCTCTACCTCCAGGCTTGCCACCCCACCCTGCACCCCCTTCTCCTGTGATATTAGAATCTGGATGTACCTGTGGACACCACATTACGTGTTGTCTGTGTTAATGCTTGGGGGTGGGGGGAAGCCCCCTTTTGTGTAAGTTATCTTTGGCAAGCTAATCATTCCATAGACCATTGTAAATTATTCTCTAAAATAGCTGAAGGAAGTCAATAGTGATTAACAGTCCGGGACACATCTGTCTCTGCATAGCTGAAATTGTTACTGCTGAGTAATTGTTCTGTATTCTCACTTCATTGCACCCATCAAGTGCAGCACAGACATCCTTGTCAATTCAGTAAAAATAAAATTCTTTATTTGATTGCCTTCACTGCATGATGCTGAACTGTGAGGTACCTTCTCAGGCCAGATGCTCTTTTCTCAGACTCTTCATGCTGCCTCTTTTCAGAAATTCTGCCTTGTAGCTATTCACGTTTCTATAGCTCTTCTCAATCCTGCCTTTATTTCATCCTGTAACTTGTTCATGCTTCATGCTACTTCATTATCTTATTTCTCTATTTTCAGGTAAAGGTTTTCAGCTAAAACCTATGTCTGCATATGATTATATTCTCATGTTGCTTAAAAAAAATCAGTGTTGTCTGCATGGCTCAATGACTGAAAAATAAAGGTTATTGAGCTGAGCCTGAACCTGTGAACCAACCTATGCAAACTCAGAAAATATCTTGGTCAAATAGTTCTACCTGCTTGACTTCTGGAAAATTTATGTGGCTTGCACAGCACCTGGGATACTGAGCCCTGGGGAAACAATGGCTCTCACTAGAGGCTCCCCAGAAGAACAGTGACAGTCTTGTTTGAAACAAATGACTCCTCTCAACCTGATTATTTATGTGCTTTCAATCACATGAACCCACAATTGTTAGATAACATTTGCACATTTGATTTCCTGTTAAAACAAAAACGTCCTTTTTCATTTTGTCTGTAGGTAGGATGACATATGTGTGGGTTTGGCCAAGACAATCCCAGTTTATGCCTATTGTCCCAGCACCACATGTAATTTAGCATTTGTCCCAGAATTTTTAATTTTAATATACTATTATGAATAGTTGCATTCAAATAAACTGAGAGAAACTTGGAGTAATTCCTTATTTTGTTTTCTACTAGTTTTGCAAGGTTCTTGTCTAGTAGTGTGTGAGATACATAGACAATGAGCAACTTTCAGACTGTAACATGTGGCAGAAACTGAAAGACAAGTGCTAATCTCTCTCTTTTTCGCCTTTCTAGACAGATTTAATTTAGCATCTCACTTTAAAGGACAGTATGCAAGGGTGCACAGATAAAATAAAGTACACTTGGACAGAATTGTGGTGGGATAACTCTTTCCAGTCTCCACCAGTAGTGGGGAAAGTATCCAGCCTGTGTCAGGTGGCCACATGATAAAACAGGCAGCTGTGCCATCCCTATGGCAGAAATTTACAAGATGCATCATCTCATGCATCTTGTCTTTGGAACAGTTAACGTGGGGAAAATTATAAGTTAAGTACATATGAAACCTATGCAAGCAAAAGGATAAACATGATACAGTCTAAATGACTTACTGGAACTTTGTAATTCATTGTGATGCATAAAGCTAAAATAATTCATTGTTTTGTTTAGCAATGCTTTTTATTCTGTAACAAACCAGTTTTGCCTCATCACACTAAAAATATAACTTCATGATAATAAACAGAAATACTTAATTTTTGCTGATTAAGAATATTAATAGATATGTAACTTGTAGATAATGTTAGCAAATACCACTCCCTAAAGAAGCCACAGTGATACCGTAGACTACATAAACATTAGAAGAAATGATTTTGTGATACAATAAGTTTTTCAAAAGTTAGTGGTTCTTTAAGAAGACTTTGTCCAAATATGGCAATTTACTTTTTGCAACTTCATTACTTATGTATGCTGACGCACCATTCTAAGAAGCATAACTTTTCATTTATATCAAATAAACATTTTCTAATTTAACATTGCTGATTTTTATTCTAAGTTTTTGTGCAAATTTGTATCATGGAGTTATAACTCTTAATGTGTTAATGCCATTAGCAGAAGTTGAAATTTGCAGTTAAACAATCTAAATTTTGTTATTATCATCATAAACCTTTTTGAAAAATCAGTTTAGTTAATTCTGAGAGTTCAATTTTTTCAATCAATTCTTGAAATCAAAGAAATAGTTTGGAATTTTATTTTATTCAAGGTGAAAGATCTTATGCTGCTGTAAATAATAGTGTGGACTAAGTTTAGATATTAATCACTGATTTTTTTCAGTTTTTATAGAATATAGATTTTGGTAGAACATAGTCATAGTAAAATAACATTCTCAATAAATTGAGAAAGTATGGAAATAAAATGTACTTGGAAATGGTTGTGCTTACATATAATAACTAATTTATTCAAAGAAGCTTGATTTTCAAAATAAAATCTTTAATTTGCTGGAATAGTAAATATTGCACACACATACAGATAAATTCAATTACAACCTTTTCCAATGGAGCTGAATTAGGTATGAAAAATACATTATTCAAAGCAGTGTGTACTTTCTTTGCTTTTCATCATTAATCAGATTTTAGAAATGTTTGAGGCTTTGAGTAATTCTTTTATAATTCAACATGAGCATTATGCCCTTGCTTTGAAACTATTACAAAGGTGTGCCGTAAAATTTACATTTACTTCATTTTTTAAAATTTTTAAAATATATTTTTCAATTATAGTTGATATACAATATTGTATTAGTTTCAGCTATATGACATAGTGATTAGACATTTAAATATCTTATAAAGGAATCACCCCAATAAGTCTAGGACCCACCTGGCACCATGCACAATTATTACAATATTATTGACTTATTCCTAATGCTGTACTTTACATCTCTGTGACTACTTTTATGACTTGCAATTTGTACTTCTTAATCCCTTTCACTTTTTTCACCCATCCCTGCAACCTCCTCCCATCTAGTGACCATCTGTTTGTTCTCTGTATCTAAAAATTTGTTTCTGCTTTGTTCATTTATTTTGCTTTTTAGAGTTCACATATAAGTGAAATTGTTGGTTATTTGTTTTCTCTAACTTATTTCACTTAGCATAATACCCTCAAGGCCTATCCATGTTGTCATGGATGGCAAGGTTTCATTCTTTGTTATGACTGAGTGATATTCCATTGTATATGTGAACCACATCCTCTATCCATTTGTCTATCAATTAACATTTAAGTTGCTTCCTGTCTTTGTTATTGTAAATAATGCTGCAATGAACATAGTGGTGCATATATCTTTGTGAATAAATTTTTTCAAAATTTTCTGATAGATACCTAGAAGGGGGGTTGCTGGGCCATATGGTATTCTATTCTTAATTTTTTGAAGAGCCTCCATACTGTTTTCTCTAGTGGCTGTACCAGTTTACGTTTCCACCAGCAATGACATAAACCCACACATATATGGTCAAATAATTTTTGACAAAGGAGCCAAAAACACACAATGGAGAAAAGAAAGCCTCTTCAATAAATATTGCTGGAAAAATTGAAAAGCCACAATGCAAAAGATTTTAACTAGACTACAGTTTGTCTCCATGTACAAGAATTGACTCAAAGTGGATCAAACACCTACATATAAGACCTGAAATAATAAATTACATAGAAAAAAAACATAGATACTAAGCTTATGGACCTTGGTCAAAGAGAAAATTTTATGGATTTGACCCCAAAGGCAAGGGAATTAAAGGCAAAAATAAATGAATGGGACTATATCAAAAGAAAAACTTCTGCACAGCAAAAGAAACTGCCAACAAAACAAAAAGGCTACTGACTAGATGAGAGAAGATATTTGTAAACAACAGCTCTGATAAGGGATTAATATCCAAAATATGTAAAGAAATGATCCAACGCAACACCCAACAAATAGTCCAATTACAAAATGGTCAGACATTTCTCCCAAGAGAACATAAATGGCCAACAGATATATGAAAAGATGTTCAACTTCATTAGTTATTTGAGAAATGCAAATAAAAACTATAATGAGTTACCACCTCACACCTCTTAGAATGGTTATTATCTACAAGACAAGCAATAACAAGTGTTGGACAAGTTGTGAAGTAAAAGGAATCTTCAGATCTTACATCTAAGTCTTTTTAAAATTTAATCTCTATTGTATTTTTTCCATTAAAATTTCCTTTATAAGTTCCCTTATACCCACCTCACCCCAGCAAACATCATACTGTTGTCCATGTCTGTGAGTCCTTTTTGCTTTCTGCTCAATCCTTCCACCCCTAACCTCCTCCCACCAGCTTTCATCTAGATCTTTAATGCATTTTGAGTTTAACTTGTATGTAATGTAAGACAGTGGTCATTTCATTTTTTTGCATGTATCACTACAGTTTTCCCAACACCATTTTACTGAAGAGACTGTCTTTACCCGATTATATATTCTTGCCTCCCTTGTTGTAGGTTAATTGACCATATAGGCATAGGTGTATTTCAGGCTTTCAGGTATGGCCCATTGATCTATGTTTGATTTTATGCCAGTATCATGCCATTTTGATTACTATAGTCTTATAGTATACTTTAACGTCAAGTAGCACAATATCTCTGACTTTGTTCTTTTCAATATTGCTTTGGCTATTTGGGGTCTTTTGTGTTTCCATATAAATGTTAGGATTATTTGTGTTAGTTTTATGAAAAATGACATTGGTATTTTGATTAGGGAATGCATTGAATCTATAGATTACTTTGGGTATTATAGACATTTTAACAATGTTAATTCTTCCTATCTATGAGCACAGTATATCCTTCTATTTATATGTTTCTTTTTCAATTTCTTTCTTCAGTGTCTTATAGTTTTCTGCGTATAGGTCTTTCACCTCCTTGGTTAAATTTATTCCTAGTTATTTTTTGATGCAATCGTACATAGAATAATTTTCTTAATTTATCTTTTTGATAGTTTATTATTAGTGTATAAAAATTGTTGCATTCATTACATGGTGTTTGCAATCTTTACTCAAAACCTTTTTTAGAGTATCTCAGTTCTTGAGGGAAACAGAAATTGCAAATAAGAGATTTTGAACTTAAAATAAAAATAAGAAACAAAAATAAATGATGAGATCTCAAAGGGTGTACAAAATTTAGAGTTATAATTTATTAATTATACTGGGAATATCTTGAGTTTAGGAATAACCTTTTGATCAAGCTCATGTTTCTACTTACATAAATTTCCAATTTCTATTTAAATAGAACAAAATAAAAAAGCATATAATTATTGCAGTATCCAAACAGGACAAACCACTCCAACAGTCATCAATAGAAGCAACTTATTTGACAAGTTGCAGTTATGAAACTATTTTTATACATAGATACACAAAGTGGGTAGGGGAAAATAATATCTGTGAAAATATACCTAGGCTGGAATATTTGAACTTTTCAATTCAAAAAAATACAACTAAGAGCATCTTTCACTTAGGAGAATTTTCTGAGCTTATCAGGAACTTGAGCGCTTACAGAGAAAGTATTTTCTCAACATACAGAGAAGAGATAAAAAGAGGTTTTAACAATTTTTAATTTATTAAATATAGATTGCAATTTTGAAAATAATTTTAGGTGATATTTATAAAATATTATCAAGTCAATATCAATTTCACTTTATTTATTTATTTTTAGAGAGGGGGAAGGGAGGGAGAAAGAGAGGGAGAGAAACATCAATGTGTGGTTGCCTCTCACATGGCCCTCACTGGGGACCTGGCTTGCAACCCAGGCATGTGCCGTGACTGGGAATTGAACCAGCAACCCTTTGGTTCACAGCCCGTGCTCAATCCACTGAGCTACACCAGCCAGTGCCAATATCACACTTTTAAAAAAACATTCATTAGAGTAATACCAGTGAAAGTGTGTTAAAATAGATATGGTTAAGAATCTGATTAATATACATAAACCTGCAGCAAAAAGTATCATACTTATTATACAAGATTTAAATAATAAATTTGAAAATATACGTTTACTTTGAAAACACAGATAAGCTTTAAGAAATTATTTTTTATGTTCCATTTTGTAAAGTATTTTTTATTGATTATGCTATTACAATCTTCCCAATTTTCCCCCTTTATTCCTCCTCCACCCTGCTTCTTCAACCCTCCAGCATCCCCCGCCCTTAGTTCATGTCTGTGGGTTGTACATATAAATTCTTTGAGTCCTCTGTTTCCTATACCATTTTTATCTCTCCCCATCTATTTTATGCCTACTAATTATGCTTCTTCTTCCCTGTACCTTTTCCCCCATTCCTCCCTTCCCTCTCCCCACTGAAATCCCTTTGTGTGATGTCCATATCTCTGATTCTGTTCCTGTTCTGGTTGTTTGCTTAGTTTTTGTTTTTGTTGTTTCTCTTTTCTTTTAGATTCATTTGTTGATAGTTGTGAGTTTGTTGTCATTTTACTTCAAAATTTTGATCTTCTTTTTCTTAGATAAGTCCCTTTAACATTTCATATAATAATGGCTTGGTGATGATGAACTCCTTTAACTTGACCTTATCTGGGAAGCACTTTATCTGCCTTTCCATTCTAAATGAAAGCTTTGCTGGATAGAGTAATGTTGGATGTAGCTCCTTGCCTTTCATGACTTGGAATACTTTCCAGCCCCTTCTTGCCTTCAGGGTTTCTTCTGAGAAATTAGCTGATAGCCTTATGGGCACCCTTTTGTAGGTAATTCTCACCTTTCCTCTTGTTTCTTTTAGGATTTTCTCTTTGTATTTAATCTTGGATAACTTAATGATGATGTGCCTTGGTGTGTTCCTCCTTTGGTCCAACTTCTTTGGGACTCTCTGGGTTTCCTGGACTTCCTAGAAATCTATTTCCCTTGCCAGATTGGGGAAGTTTTCCTTCATTATTTGTTCAAATAATTTTCAATTTCTTGCTCTTCTTCTTCTCCTTCTGGCACCCCTATAATTCAGATATTAGAATGTTTCAGGTTGTCCCAGAGGTTTGTAAGACTTTCTTCACTTTTTTTGACTTTTGTTTCTTCATTCTGTTCCAGTTGATGTTTATTTTTTCCTTTTGTTCCAAATCATTGCTTTGAGTCCTGGTTTCCTTCCTGTCACTGTTGGTTCCCTGAATATTTTGCTTCATTTTATTTTGGTTATCTTTCATTTCTTTTTTTATTTTTTGACCAAGCTCAGTCAGATCTGTGAGCATTTTGATTATCAGGGCTTTAAATTCTCCATCAGATAGGTTGGCTATGTCCTCATTGCATAATTCTCTTTCTGAGGTTTTGTTCTGTTCCTTCATTTGGGCCATATTTTTTTGTCTTGGCTCACCTGATAAGTTTTAAGGGGGCAGGGCCTTAGGTATTCACCCAGGTAGGGCAACCGTCCTTGCTGTGTTGTGGTGCTGTCTGTGGGGGAGGGGCCAGAAAGGGAACAGTGCAGATTGTCTACTCATCCCTAGTGTGCACTTTCCACTTGACTCTTGTGTGAGACTGGGAATTTCTTCCACTGTGGCAACCGCTGTAGTCTACTGTCAATTGAGTTGCAGTTTCCCCTTAAGTCAGCCCTGCCCCAGCAACCTGCTGCCTAGCTGCATCCAGCCCCACCCCCATGGTCTGCTGCCTCTCCACAGTTTTTTTCAGCTGGCTGGCCCACTCGGTCTGCTGCCTTATGGGTCTGGTTGTTCTGATTGATTTTTTCTTTAATTCCTTGGTTGTCAGAGTTCCATGCAGTTTGATTTTCTGGCGCTTCTGGATGTTTATAGATTAGTCATTATCCTCCTTTTTGTTGTTCGAGGAAGTAAAGTATTTCTACCTATGCCTCCATCTTGGCTGGAACTAGAAATAATTTATTCTTAAAATCATTTTTAAATAGAAATATTTTTCAGATCTGAGATGGGGGAGGAGTAAGTAGAAGCTGTAGGTGACCATTCTGCGTGTTGTGGGCCCAGCTCCCACTTGGAGATTCATAGGACCCACACCCACGGATAGGTTCTCCAGTGGGGAATCAGGCCTGCAATGTGCCTAGGCTGCTTTGAGTCTTGCTTTTGCTAAAAAACTCCCTCACCCTGAATTGAGGACATTTACTGCAAAGTAACTTCCTAAAATCCATGCTAAACCTTCCAAGGATGAGTGTAACCAGTCCAACCACTTTTGCCTTTTCATTTGCAAATATCCCTCTTCTGTGATGTGATTAGTGGCAAAGGTAACTGCCTAAATCGAACCTGTGCATAGTAAATGAGGACTACCATGTAATGTGCTGAGAAACCCAATAAAGACCCGTCACAGCAAGGGCCAAGGCTTTTGCTTCCCTTGAGAGAAAAGCCATGCTGTCCCTTTTCCTCCACCAGACTTAGTAGTTCATGAGAATTCCTCATTTCATCCATAATGATGCGGACACTGTGGGCCAGTGTCTGCATCAGCTGGTCCCAGCTGGGACCCAGGGCTACAAGCCATTGTCGTTATGGACAACACACCAACTTGGTTGGAGTACGTGCGCATTAGCCCACGTAAGGGCCAATGACCCCGAGTGCTTTTCAGGAATGTGGTAAGGGTGTGTTGGATTTCAGAGGAAAAGGGTTTTCTTCCTAGGTTGCCCTCTCTTGTGACTGCTTTGCAAGTGTACCTTCTTTAGTAAGCAGGAGCCTTGCTTTCTTTCACAAGCACTCTGGACTTGTTGTTGTTGTTGTTGTTACTCAAGTTCATGTAGATGTAGGATTAGGTTGTTTATTTGAGATTTTTCTACCCTTTTTTAGGTGGGACTGTGTTGCTGCGAACCTCCCTTTCAGAACTGTGTCTGCTTTGTTCCATCAGTTTTCATCTATTGTGTGTTTATTTTGATTGTTTCCAGAAAATTTGATTTATTCTTTGAGCTCATTGTTAAATCTCCATGTATTTGAATGTTTTTGAGTTTTTTCCTTGAGGTTGGTTTCTAGTTTCAAACCATGGTGATCTGAGAAAATGCTTTACTTTTTTCCTGAGAAGATTTCGATTTTCTTGAATTTGTTGAGGCTTGTTTTGTGTCCTACCGTGTGGTCTATCTTTGAAACTGTTCCATGTGTACTTGAAAAGAATGTATATTTTGATTTTCTTGGGTGAAAGGTTATGTATATATCAATTAAGTCCATTTGATTAAGAGTGTTTTTCAATGCCATAATATCCTTGTTGATCCTTTGCCTGGAAAATCTATCCATTGTTGACAGTGCGGTGTTAAAATCCCCTATGATGAGTGTGTTGCTCTCAATTTCTTTCTTGTAGTCCTCCAAGATTTTCCTTATATTTTCATGCTCCTGCATTGGGTGCATATGTATTTACAAGGGTTATATCTTCTTGATGGATTGCTGACTTAAGTATTATGTAGTATCTTTCTGTGTCTCTTTATATGGGCTTTGTTTTGAAATCTATTTTGTCTTATATAAGTATTGCTACCCCCAATTTTTTTTCATGTCCGTTTATTTGGAATATTTTTTCTGTACCTTCACTTTTAGTCTGTGTAGATCTTTTGTTCTGAGTTGAGTCTCCTGTAGACAGCATATATGTGGGCCATAATTTCTTATCAATTCAACTACCCTATATCTTCTGAATGGATCATTTGATCCATTTACATTTATTGATAAGTACTTATTTATTTCCATTTCCCCCTCTTTGTACCTTTGTTCCTCTCTGTCTCTTTTTCTTCAGCTTCTTAAAGCAGTCTCTTTAGCATCTCTTGCATTACTGATTTGGTGGAGATGTATTCTTTTAGGCTTTTTATTTTTTATTCTGGGAAATTCTTTTATTTTGCCTTCTATTTTAAATGAGAGCTTAGCTGTGTAGAGTAGTCTTGGTTGCAGGCCTTTGCTTTTCATTACTTGTAATATTTCTTGCCATTCCCTCTGGCTTGTAGTGTTTCTGTTGAGAAGTCAGTTGCTAGCCTTATCAGAACTCCCTTGTATGTTACTATCTGTTTCTCCCTTGCTGCCTTTAAGATTTTCTCTTTGTTTCTAAATTTTGCCTATTTAATTATGATGTGTCTTGGAGTAGGTGTCTTTGGGTTCATGTTGATTGCGGCCCTCTATGCTTCCTAGACTTATGTGACTTTTTCCCTCATCAAGTTAGGGACGTTTTCTGTCATTACTTTTCAAACAGATTTTCTATCCCTTCTGGTATCCCTATAATACAAATATTATTACATTTCATGTTGTCCTGCAGCTTCCTTAAACCTTCTTCATTCATTTTGAGTCTTTTTTCACTTCGTGGCTCTATCTGGTACTTTTTTACTGACTTTTTCTAACTTGCTGATTTAATTCTGATTCTCTGCTTCATCGAGTCTGCTTTTAATATCTTCTAATGTATTCTTAATTTCAGACATTGTATTCTCCTTTTCTTCTTGGCTGTTATTGATAGTTTCTATGTCCTTTTTCATGCAGGTATAGTTCTCAGCAAGTCACTTGTAGCTTCCATGGAGTTCCTTATAGTTCTCACTGAGCTCCTTGAGCATCCTTATAACCATCAATTTGAACTCAGTGTCTGTTAATTTGCTTGCCTCAATTTCTTTAGCACTCTTTCTGGTGATTCCTCCTTTCCTTTTGATTGGGCGTTGTTTCTTTGTCTCCCCATTTTAGGTGACTGTTCTTGTTTGTGTCTACACATTAGATTGATCTTGTTTGATTCCCTATCTTCTTGGTGTGACCTTCCATGGTAGGAGACCTGTGGAACTCAGTGGTGTAGTCTCACTGAGCTCCTGACCTAGATGCTCTAGAGATTCCCTTTATGCCATTTATTTGGGATCTCTGGTTGTAATTGGGTTTTGGTTGTTGCGTCATTCTGTGGTGGGTCTTTCCCTTTGGCTGGCTGACTGAGAGCACACCACCCCCGACATCCTGTATGCTGTTTCACAGGTACTGCCAGAATAAAACCAAACAATCCAGGAGACACACCCACAACCACAAAAATAACCCCCACCCACAAGCACACTACCAACAGCAAATGAACAAATATTAATAAAGGAGTAAAGAGATTGAGACTATTATAAGAAAGGAAACATGAATATAAGATGAATAAATGAAAGAAAAATAATTTTGAGAGGGTTGAGGGAGGAACAATAGTAAGAGTAGGGAATAAAAACAAGGCAAAGAAAGAAAAAAAGAAAATTTACATCATAAATAAAAAAGGGAGGGAATAAGGCAGAGTGGAGTAAGAAGTGGGAAGAATATAATATAAGGTTTAAACAAAAATTTAATAAAGTATAGTGAAAAAATAGGAACCAAATTGGGGAAAAAGATTCACCACAGCAGCATGGACAACAAATTAGCTAAGATTAATATAGATGGAATGGGAATAAGAAGGAAAATAAGAAAGAAAAGCTTATGAGATATCTGGGGGAAAAAAGTGATTTTGGGAGGATAAAAGGAGAAAGAATACTAAGAGTGAGGAATGAAAACCAGGATAAAACAGAAAATTAAAATTTAAAATGAAAAGGAGAAAGGGCAGGAAGAAGGCAAAATGGAGTAGGAGAGGGAAACTGTAAAATTTGAGAATTGAAATACAAAAATGGTGCAGATCTAGAAATAAAATTGAAGAAATGCAACAACAACCACCATATCCACAACCAGTGAGCAAAGACTGATAAAGTTGGAGAGAGAATAAGGATATTTAAGGCTGAGAAAAAGAATGAGAGATGACTAATGACAAGAAAAATGGTTTTGAGAGGCTAGAGAAGGGGGAATAGTTAGAGTGTAGAATAAAAACAAGTCATAGCAAGAGAAAAAAATAAAATTTAACAAAAATATGAAGAACAAGATGATAAAATGGAGAAGGAGAAGGGAGGAGCAAAATAATGAGATTTGGAATAAACTATAATATAAAAACTAGTGAAATAATAAGGCAGAAATTTGAAGGAACATAAATGAATGTTAAAAAGCTATGCAGGGTAGGAAATAAGCAAATCATGAAGACCATTGTGGAATTTGTCTCAATAGAATCCAGTTTTTAGCACTGTTTTCTCTTTCTGCATCCACCCCTCGTAATGTCAGATGGTGTCCTATTGTGGCCTTAGGCAGACTGTTGAGACCACAAGCAATCCACAGTCTGTGGCTATCTCCTTCAGATTTGGCTGCTCCCCACTGTTCTGCCCTGACAGCTTTCCATGAGCCCAGGGTCCAGGAGTGGGTCATTTAATGACCTGAGTATACTGCCAGTACCTTCTCCACCTGCCTTAGAGGGGAACTCTGGTGCAATTGGGAGGGTGGGTACCTTGTGTCACCTCCAGTGGGCACTCTCCAGTATTCCAGGAAGAGGGTGGGAGTGTTTCTCTGCCCCCTCACCACACATCTTGGTCTGTCCCAGATTCTTTCCAATACTGTATGTTTTCTGGTGAATTAGCTGTCTGTTTCCTGTGAGGGGCAAATCTCTGTAAAAGGGGCAGCTCTTTCCTGTCCAGGCACTGAGGCTGGGTGGGGCCCTGAACACCCTTTTTTGTGCATGTCTCTAATCTCTCTTCTCTGCTGGTTTCAGCAAATCAGGGCCAAAGAACAGTGTGGCTGGTAGTGTTTTGTAAAGGGTCCTTTCAGAGCTTTTTCTTTTTTCCCCTGTGGAGATACACCCAGTAGGGGGGTCCTGAGCCTGGCCCCACTGATCTGCACATCCTGTAATCCCACATGTGGGGATTGGGCTGGCCTGTCTGCGAGGGCACCTGTCTGGCTGCAGCAAATCTCAGGCACTCAGCTCTTGGCTGTCCAGTCTTCAGCCTGCCACTCTCTTACTGGAGACTCAGGCCTGACCTCTCCACTCTGTACAGTCCCCAGTTTATCAGCTATGCTGGGTTGGGTTCCACAGTCCCATCAGCATGACTCTATCCTCTGAATTCTTTGTTTGCAGAGCAGTTGCGCATGCATGCATGTGCATGCGAGTACCAAATCCCAGATTAGTTTGAGTCTCACCTCAGTTCCTCTTTTAAAAGAGTTTCTGTGTAGTCCCCATGATGCAGCACCAAGCCCTGGGGGACCAGTTCTCCACATGTTCCTCCTCCCCATAAATCACTAAGTCTCTCTTGGTCAAGGCTGGCCACTTTATTTTAAGTTGGAAAATCAAAAGGCCAGCTTGAGGGGAAATGTAAATCCCAAAAAGGATTTTTCTTGAGAACCCTCCATAACATTATAATGATCTCCTCTGATGTTATAATGTCTGGCACATAGAATTCACACAACCAATATTAATTGTATAAAATCATTGACCTGTAGCTATCAGCAGAAAATTGCTGCAATTAAACTTGCTTCACTGTAAGCTGATATACCCACTCATCTGCCCTATGTTGTGCTTTCTTTGTGGTTTAGTAAAAAGACCCCCTTTCACTAAGAACTTCTTAGTTTTAGAGAAATTGTTCAATATTCTGAGTTTTAGTTTTTAAAATGTTTGCAAGGAACATGCACCTTTACTAATCTCCTGAGCTTCATATTTTTACCTATTCACTCCCATCGATTCACTTCTCTTCCTCCTCTTAGATTACCTCACTTCAGTTTTGTTGCCTTTTTTTTTGCAGCCTTTTTTCCTCTTCCTCTGAAGCCATGTCACCAATGACACCCAGACCCTGTTAATGGGAGCTGGAGAAGTTCCTGTTTAATCTTAATCCTTATCAATATTATTTTTACAAAAAACATGTAGTTCTTTCCATACAAATTGAAATGAGAAAAATAGCAATAATATTTACAGTATTATCGGTGATTTACATGTGGCAGTCTGTTTCTCATAACAATTATATGAATGAGACATTTTTACATCCTTTTTTGAATGTAGTAGCTAATGGACAGAGTTAAAAATAAATAGTTGAAATAGTTAAACAGTTAAAAAATAACCATTTAAGGATCAAAAACCAATTAATATTATAACTCAGATTAGAATCTAGAAAGATTTAATCTCAGAGAACATGGTACCAGCTATTTTATCAAAATATCTTATGAACAGCTTTTTCTTAATTTTGAGACAACAGTAATAATAATAATAGTAATAATAAACAACAACTTACATTCATTTTCTATTTACTATTTGCCATATACTTTGCTTATCACTTTACATATGTTCTTTCCTATCTTTTCTCAACAACCAAGTGAGAAAAACTCTTGGATAATCCCTCCTTTTTGGTGTGCTAAATTGCTACTTAGAGCATTTTCATAATCTTCCAAAGTTAATTATAAGAAGCAAGGCTGCGATTTAGAGTCAAATATGGTGAAAGGCCTATCAATAGATTATAAGGTAATGAAATTAGAGCATGTTTAGTCATGTCCATCTCCTCTTGCAGATGATGTGGTTTCAGCCACTAATTATTTGGGCTTTTCAAAGTTAAAGTTAAAGTGTCAGCTTCCTGAGAAGAAAAAGAAGAGATATGTTCAGAAGTTATATTTTGACATTAAATTATTCAAATTCATAACTAATTACTTAGAAATACTCTGAGATGTGCAAGGGAAAGATACAGCACAGGCATCCAAATTCAAGGACTGGTGAAAGTGAGAAACACTAATACAGTATGTTCTCTGTCACTACTGTGTGGCTGCAAGAGTTTGGAGCAAAACTAAGATAGTCTGTTATGGAAAGAACTGTTTGTTTCTTCTGTCCATCAAGACTGCATGACAAAAAAACCCCACAGAAATTTGGCTCTTTGTAAAACATCCCTCTAGTCCAATTCTGTAAGGAGAAAGGAAAATGAGGTACAGATGTGTTAAAGAATTTGGATCTAAGTCACACAGATAGGTAGAGAGAAAAACCGCAGTTTTTGTCTCCTATTCAAATTTCACTCAATTCAACTTTCTAAAATTAATCTCTGAAAGCTGTTGGGGCAGCAGGAGTTTACTTTGTAGACCAGCATTAATTCAAAAGCAGATGATTTCAAACCTGACAGTCTGGTAAAATACCATGTAAACTATCAAAACAATCAGTTTCACTTCATTTTATTTTGTAACAAAAATTATATATATATATTTAAGAAGTGCAATATGATATTTTGATATATGTATACACATGGAAATGATTACTGCAATCAAGCTAATTAGCATGTTTATCTCCACCAATAAATTCCCCAGATTTTCTTCAGTGGGACTTGAAAGAGCTAGAACTATTCAAAACTTTGCCAGTCAAGCAAGTCCTCTTAGTATAACCTGAACAAAGTGTATGACTGCTCAGCCAAGAAAATGAAAGGCTTTACCAAAAATTAGCCATTAGTTCATTTTAGAATTTCTTAACTCCACATGTCTTCAAAGAAGTTAAGCTGTACACATTTGCCCTCCAGCAACTGTGTTTTTTCCTGCTGTTGTAGTTCATTGCCCTCTGAGCTGCAGGCACAATTATTTCTTTATTTTTCCCTTCATATATTTTATGAAATGTATAAAACTAATGCTTAGTTCCAGAATATATTCCATTTCCTTTACAAATAAATGGCATTCATCAAATCGTCAACTATCCGATCCAGTCTACTATGAACATACTAAAGCACTGAAAGAGTCACCTGTGACTGCAGAGAAAAAGACCTATATTTGGGGAGGTAGGTGTACGAAAGTAGAGACAGAAATAACAATCACTGGGTAATGAATAACCCAAAGAGTGTACTGACAGACTGCTGACAAGAGATGCTTATGTTTGGAATCGTTCTTTATCTTTCTTGTATGCCAAGTAAATGCTTTCTTTGTTCTCAACTGCAATTTGTACTCAGAAATTATATATATATTATATCATATATATACTATATAGTATAGTATATCATATATATCACTATATAGTCTGTACTATAGTCCATACTATACTATAGACAATGTAGTATATCATATATAGTGATATACTATATACTATAGTATAGAGTGATATATAGTATATATTATACTATATAGTATAGTATACACTATATAGTATGTATATACTATACATACTATATACAGTGTATATAAAGTATATATACTATACTGTACTACGTATATTATATATACTATACCATATTATACTATATTCTATATAGTACATATACTATATATAAGTAGATATACTATAGTGCATATACTATTTATAGTATATATGCTATCTATTTATAGTGTATATATACTATGCTATACTACAGTATAGTATATACAC
>CM052541.1:107785205-108003336 GCA_028533065.1 Trachops cirrhosus
ATACTACACTATAGTACATACATATAGTATAATGTAATATAGTATAATATATACTGATATAGTATATATAGCACTATATATAATATATGTAACTATATATTTTGTGTGTGTTTTTATTTATATACATATATATGCATACAAAAATATATTTGGAAACATTTCTCAAGGCAAATTGCTTAACATTTTTTTATTATGTAAAAATGGGGAAAATGAATAGGGATCATTCCATATAATGACTATGAAAATATGATAATGTCCATATTTATCTAAAAACAACAAAGGAATTAAAAAATAAATGTTAGATAGCCTATGAAAATGTCAGTTTCCTAATTAGCAGTTAGCATGTTTCTTATGTAGAATATCTCTTCAGTTATAACATAAGAACTGAAAGGCACAAGCAAAAAAATTCACATCTTTCCAATAGTTGTATTTGTTTTCTCAAGATTGAGTATCAAAGAAAATCAAGGAAATTAGTATGGTATTATTATTTGATTTGTGACCAAATATAAAAGGAACAGATTAGAGAGAAATTTAGGGAAGTTGTATAGATATAAAGAATTCCCATCAATAGATATATTGTCCAAATTTATAAGGAGTTAGCAAGTTTATTATACTGATCTTATAGTACTTGTTCTGTGGAGAGAAATTGCCCTACATATAATTGATTCATTTTACAGTTATTCTGGTGTTATTTCTATGACAAGTGAACTAAAATTTTTCAAGGTCTGATTAAAATGATAAAATTAAGGTTTTCTGGCCAAGATGGAGGCATAGATAGATACACTTCACCTCCTTGCACAACCAAAAGAAGGACAATGACAAATTTACAAACAAAAAACAATGAGAACTGCCAGAAAATCAAACTGTATACAAGTCTGACAGCCCAGGAGTTAAGGAAGAAACATTCATTCAGACTGGTAGGACAGGTGGAGATGCACAGCCAGGGTACAGAGGACATGTGACAAGGTGGCAGCTGGTGGTCCCACATTTGTGAGGAACAACTGCAAAGCAAGACAGTCCGCATAACCCAGGGTTCCAGCGTGGGAAAAGAAAGCCTCAAAACCTCTGACTGTAAAAATCTGTGGGGGTTGTGGTGGCGGGAGAAACTCCAAGCTGCACAGGAGAGTTTCTTGGAGAGACCTGCAGGGTTCTAAAATGTACACAAAACACCTACCTGGGAATCAGCACCAGAAGGGCCCAATTTGCTTGTGGGCAGAAGCAGAATGACTGAAAGCTGGTTGAGAGTTAAGCAAGCAGCATTGTTCTCTCTCTGACCCCTACCCCATATACAGGGCTACAACACAGGAAAGTGGGTTGCCACAGCCTGGCAAATACCTAAGGCTCTGTCCCTTACAATGTCACAGGTGCACCGAGATGAAGAAATATGGTCCAAATGAGAGAACAGATCAAAACTCCAAAAATAGAAGTAGGTGATGAAGAGATAGCCAACCGATCAGATGCACGTTCAAAACACTGGTAATCAGGATGCTGACAGAAATGGTTGAGTATGGTTGCAAAATAAAGGAAAAAGTAAAAGCTGTGAAAAGTGGAATAAAGAAAAATGTCAGGGAACCAACAGTAAAGGGAAGGAAACTGGCACTCAAATCAATGATTTGGAGCAGAAGGAAGAAATAAACATCCATCCAGGACAGAATGAAGAAACAAGAATTCAAAAAAGTGAGGAGAGGCTTAGGAACATCTGGTACAACTTTAAACATTCCAATATCCAAATCATAGGGGTGCCAGAAGGAGAAGAAGAAGAGCATGAAATTGAAAACTTATTTGAACAAATAATGAAGGAGAACTTCCCCTATCTGGCAAAGGAAATAGACTTCCAGGAAGTCCAGGAAGCTCAGAGAGCCCCAAAGAAGTTGGACCCAAGGAAGCACACACCAAGGCACATCATCATTACATTAGCTAAGATTAAAGATAAGGAGAGAATCTTAATAGCAGCAACAGAAAAGGAGACAGTTACCTACAAAGGAGTTCCCATAAGACTATCAGCCAATTTCTCAAAAGAAACCTTGCAGGCTTTCTTTTGAGAAGGGGCAGGAAAGAAGCCCATGCAGCAGAATTTGGTACAAATAGTAAGGTAATTATCAAGAAGATCTTTAAAAAGCACACTACTTTTTTAGCCTTCCTAGCTCCTGATAACTCAGGCATTTTCTGAATATATACAATAGTGAATCTACTTTAATATCCTGAAAACCTCATTAGTTCTGTTTAAATGTGGCTTTTTGTAGATTCAGTTAGGTAATCATAAATTTTAACAGGTTGATATCTTACAGTATCCTGTTACATTATATATAGCTCCCAATATGTCAAAGATTTAATTCCTTTTTTTCTATTTGAGGTTTCATCAGAAACAGGCATATGAAGAAAGCCTCCAAAAGAAAGAGAGAAAGATAATTTGAAAAGGAAAAAAAAGAAAAAAGATTTAGAGAAAGCAGAAATGATGAAGTGAATAAGATACATTAAAAAGATGAAATGTGAAAAATGCTTTAAAGGGAACACAGGAGGAAAAAAGAAATAAAAAAGATGATATTTTAAATTTTAGAAAAATCGGTGAAAGGGTACTAAGGCCAAACTTATTGAACCACCCCCTGAAAATAAAACTAAATAAGTGGATGCATAATAGTGATTAATAGATCCCAGGCTCAATTCATGACATCATATGTGATTAGTAAAAAATGCAGAAATATTCATTAGAAAAAGTGGCAGAGAAAATATTTATAGAGAAAGTATTTTTTAAGAATTTTCAGAATTGAGTGATATGTGTCTCCAAATTAAAGTGATTTTCCAAGTTTCCACTTTAATGGGTGAGAGTGTATTTAAAAACATTAGCTCTGGCTGATATGGCTCAGTGGATTGAGTGCCAGTTTGTGAACTGAAAGGTTACTGGTTCAATTCTCTGTCAGGGCACATGCCTGGGTTGCAGGCCAGCTCCCTAGTTGGGGTCCTGTGATAAGCAACTGTTTAACCAGTCAACATTTCTCTCACTCATCAATGTTTCTCTCCCCCTCTTTCTCCCTGCCTTCTCCTGTCTCTAAAAATAAATAAATCAAAATGCTTTAAAAAATAGAAACATTAAAACACATTGATGATTAGTTGCTAAGGAAATTACCTTCCTACTAGTATGTTAGATGAAGGGAGCTCTTAGAAAACCCCATTTCCTTCAGGTATTGAAATCAGATTGACTTCTGTGGACTTTGGGATTTTCTGATAATGTTTCTCAAAATCTAATTTAAGGTCAACCTGCTTCAGTTTTCAGGTAAAGTTTTAGAGCAGATTTCTAAGCCCTAACCAGACTGACTAAATAAAGATCTTAACTGATTGGGCCTAGAAATTTCAAGTTTTACAATCCCCACCATACAGATGATTCTGAAATTTATAAGCTGTTCACTTGCAATTTAAAAACAAAAGCATTACCTATTTAAATCTAAAAATCACTATTCAAAGAATGATACAGAATATGTATCTTCACTTGAGTTTTGCAGATTGAGGAAAAGCTCCTGGAGAAGTTGGGAAGAAAGATGGGCCTAATAGACAAGAAGGGAGGCTGCAATCAATACTTTTCACACTTGATACCTTCTTTGGAATGATGGAACATAAATATTGCAGAAGGGGGTTGGAGGAGTTATTGGAAGTTGGAAAGAATCAGTACCTAAGAAATAGATAATTTTCTCTTTCTAGTTTTTTCCAAACATGGTAATGCAGGAGAACATTCTCATAATGGACAATATGTAGCAGGAGGTTAGAATCAATCATCTTCCAGGCACTCCCCAAATACTAGATAAATGGTAACAATTAAACATATAACTGACAGTTAAGTAAACATTCAGATGATTTTTCCCTCCTATTGTTGTGTCCATATTTTATTCAATGACAATTTGTATATGAATATTAGCATCCCTGGCATCACTTGGGTATAATTTCCAATTTGAGAACTCCCCACAAATCTTGACCATTTATAATGAAGACCTGAAATCAATTCTAGTTTTAAACACCTGTTTTTCAGAAGCAGGTCAATATAATATTCCACATCTGCTTGTTTAGGAAGCTAAGGATGCTTACTACCATTACTTAAAGGGTAGTCACATGAGATTCATAAGAAATTATTTAAACTTTTTCAGTGCTTAGTTGAATTGAAACACAGGTATAATGATATGAAAACAATTAACCCAAATAGATAGTTTGATTAGTTTAATCACAAGATAACAAGGCACAATTCAGGTAACAACATGAATCTAAAAATATTTTTGTCATCTAAAATATAATTAAAATAGATCAGTTATGAAAAATAACAGATTATTTCAACTACTGGAACTTTTTCAAGCTTTTTTCAGTTGAATCTACCTATTTGGTTCATCACTTCCTTGTTTAATATAGAGAAACCTTTTTATATCTGTTTATCAATCTTGATGTGGTATTTTAAACTGTGTTCCAAAAATCATATTCTGTTATAGAAAGCACAAATCCTCTAAAATAGAGCTATCTGTATCTACAATGAGCAAATTCAAAAATATCAGAAGCAAATTAGGAGATGTTTGCCTTATAAAATTAATGATATTTGCAAAAGTTAACTCACAAATCTCAGTGCAGCTTACAAAGGATAGAAACAGAGCCTCATAGTATTGTTTATAGTGTTTTTAAAATAATATTTTTTAAATTCTTTTGAATAAAAATTAGTCCACAAATATTTAGCCTTGAAGCATAGAGAGAGACCAGGGATTGGATGTAGACTAGCCACATGGCCCTTAGTAGGTCATTTTTTAGTGTGCCTGGGATTTCGTAAACTTATCTATAACACAAAGATATTAGATCAAACAAACAGTGACTTTGATCTGGGTGAAGAAAGGGAAAACCAAGTGGACGAATGAGCTTTACTACTTACTTATTTATTTAATAAATTTGGATTTTGTATGAGATCTCCTTAGAACATGGGTTTTTTCCAAGACCATGTATTATTCTTGGTTTAGTTGAGAAGAGGCACAGAAAGTTCAGAGACCTTGTCAGTAGGCACTTCTTCACAGGTCACACAGGATATGGGGATTTAGAAACAAGCCTCTTTCAAAGTTAAGAAAGCCTCTCGACCAGGTCTTTGCAGTCTCTGGATGGGGAGGGTGGGTAGAGCAAGGAAAAGCCTCAGTGCTGGAGTGACAAAGATTCTGAGAAGTCCCGAGAATGCAGATTTGGGGACAGGAATGAGGAGGGAAGATCTATTTACTTGCAAGAATGGGTGTAATATAGAGTTAGGGTGGTAAAAATGAGTAAAAGTTTCTGTTATTAGAACTGAGTCCTACTATCAGAATGGAACTAGTAGCAAGAGTAATTTATCTGTGTAATTTCAAAGGCAGCAACTGTTTAAAAACACAACATTTGTAATGGTGAATAATTTTCTTAGAATCTACACAGGTGATGACCTCCTATGAAGGAAGATAAAAGGCCCTTCTCTCAGGAGAAGCAATCCAAACAGAGAGAGCAGGTCAGGGCCTTGAGGTGTTTTTTTATTTTCTGCTTTTTTCATACTGTAGAAAAGTACATAGTAACTATAAGAGAAAGATTAATGTCGAAGTTGCCGAGTGTGCACAGAGAATTTCAAATGGACTTCTCAAATGTTCACGGGGGGCGTACGTAAAGCAATGTCAAATCTTTCCTGAGATTAGGAGATTAAGGGGGTTTAGGGCTAAGTGAACACATTAATAAACTTCTCACATTTTTAGAAGTTCAATAAGTATTTGTTGAAATAATGAATAAGTACATGATGTTTGAATAAACCTAACCTTTTGTTTTTAAAATACTTATATTAGGTCTCCATCAATAGCAGCGTACAGTAATGATTTTAAAGTTTTTTGATTAGAAGTTGAAAAGGTTTACCAAACAAAAACATTGTTGACCCTCCTGTGTAAAAAGAGAAGAAAAGGACACTTTTGGCTGAAATAGGGAAGAAAGAGCAAGAAAAATCCCAACCACTCAGTGTCTTCTTTGCCACTCGGTTGCCTCTGTTCTACCACAGGCTTGTAGGGGACGTATTTTACTTAGTGAGGAATCAGATCACACTACAAAAGCCATTGGTTAAATATCACGGAATTAATTCTGGGCAAGGATAGGGTCTTCTCAGTCACTTCATTGCCCACAGATTTATCATAGTGTTTCGCATACATTTTAGAGATAGTAGTTGAGAGGATACTTGTGGAATAAAAGAATTGTTAGGGTATGATCAGAGTTTGCAGCTACATGATGAATTTTGTGGCACCAAAATCTCATTTAATTTTACATTCCAGATACTTTGCTGCTGTAAGCTCTTTAAAGCTCCTCAGCTATCACAAAAACAAAAAGTGCTTATTTTGCTAGGCTGTGTATGCATCATTAATATTTCATCTGGGAGGATAACAATGTCCCCAAATTGGTACAAAGAACATAAATACAAAGCAAAAAGCTTTAATAACCCAGATGGAGGTCTACCAAGCCTCTGAGATTATATTTTTATTTGTCAGCTGTCCCTTCATGACTCATGACCAAATATATTAAATATTATTTACTTCAGATATTTCAGAATCTTTGTCCTCCCTCTTCGTAGCAATGTTGTTATTGTTCTCACTCCCATAAAGAAATTTAGGATTCATAAATACTTCATGGTTCTAATATGGATTACAGAGGCTGAGAAACTCCTAGATAATCCACTTATGTCCCACCTAATACATCTTGGTATTTCATTTAAGTTACAATGATTTACATGACATTGAAACATCCAAATGCTTTGTTTTCACAAGGCTGCACACGTTATCTGAAGGGAAACTGGTTGCATAGTGCTACAGCTTTCACAGATTGGATATAGCATCCTCTGTTCATGCAGATAATAAATTTTTAAAGCAACCATCAAAATTCAATCTCAGAGTTTTTTTTCCTCCACCATGCACACAATTACCAATTACTGTATACTATCTCTTCACATATTTTGTCTTAGTATATAGCACAGCAGGACTTCAGAGGATGGCAAGATGCAATTAGCATTCAGGAATGCCCAGTGATTTAAAACATATGAATAAATACTGCCCTTACCATTTATGAGCTGTTTCATGAATATTACAGAGTTTGAATTTGACACTGTTTGAACACATTCTCTCAGATCCTGATCCATTTAAAGGGACAACAGTTTGTATTTGATTGTTTTCAAGCCATCTACAGTATTAGGGTTGGAAATGGTTTTCCTTGAAATTTTAACTCATACCAGACATTTCCTCCCATAAAATAAGATACTTGTGTTTTTTCTTACATACTCATAGAATATATACATTTAAATTTAATTTTTCAGTTAACTAAGCTTTCATAAACTGTAAGATAATAGTAATATACATGCTAGTTATTATTATTGACCACAGAGGCATGTGGATTTTGAGGTGCACAGAAAGAGCAAATTGGGAATATCACAGATGTATTGGGCATAGGTAGACTGAAAAATCAGTTGACAAAAGACGAACTTGAGAATGAGTATCTAAAAGAAAACATGAAAAAACAAATGGTTTCATGTGACTCAGAAAGATGTCAGTTAAAAAAAATATTAGAATGATATAATCCAAGAATGAGAATTGCATGAATTCTCATTCAGAGGCCCTGAAGAAACCACTCACATAATCTTAAGCATGCTGCAAAAACCTTTGTGTTAATTCTAACAATAGAGAACAATCTAGCTTAGATATTTGTTTAGTTTCACGTGCATGGATTCACTAGCTTTGTTTTCTAGTTTTTTACTTCAAGACAGACAAGGAGGAAACCCGTCAAATATTGCCTAATATATCTCTTGCTTTTTAATTAAATCAACATTGACATATAATTTACATATAATAAATATTCCCATTTTGAGTGTACACTTCAGGAGTTTTGGACACTATGATTACAATAAAACATATTCTTCACAACAGAAAATTTCTTTACACCAATTTGAAACCAGCCATCACCTCCACACGTGGCCCCAGGGGACCACAGTCTGGCTTCCTGCCACCATCCATTAGTGTGTCCTAAACTTTGACAGAAATGGTTGCGTGTAGTTTTGCTCTTTTGTGTGTGACTTCTTTTCCTCTGTTTCTGAGTTTTATCCATGCTGCATGATTATATTTTTATTACTTTATCTAAATATATCAGTTTATCTATTCTCTTATTCTTTACTTTTCCATATGCAAATTTGGAAGTTTTATTCCTTTAACTTTAATGATTAGGACTCTGTTCAATTTAAATTACATTTTGTGCATAGTGTTATGTAAGGAATGGGGTTCATTGTTATTATGTTCCTATCCAATTTTTCTAGCACTAGTTGTAGAAATGCCTTTTCTTCTCTCCTGAGTTACCTTCGTATCCTGGTCAGAATATATTGACCATGTGTGTAGCTCTGTTCGAGGATATTTTGTTCCACTGGCCTTTAATTTATCCTTTTACTAATACTGTACTGTTTTTATTACTTTAAGTCTTATTACTGTGCTGAAATCAGATTAAGCTTTCAATCGGTCATTTTAAAAATAGTTTTGAATAATCTATGTCATTTGAATTTTTATATAAATTTTAGAATTAGCTTATCAAGTTATAAAAAATAGGCTGCTGGGATTTTTCACTGGAATTGCTTTGATTCTATACACAAATTTAGGAAGAATTGATACTTTAAGAATAGTGAATCTTCTAATTCATGAACATGGTATATTATTTTATTTACTTAGATCTCCCCCCAATATTTTGTAATGTTAAGTGTATAATATTTAAATAATCCATTATTATAATATACTGTATTGAGAGATCTAAGAAGGTATCTCATGATAATCTTGACATTTAAATACTAGAAAAAAAGCACCAGAAAGTTTTGGACATATCCTTAACATTAATTTATACATACAAACTTATTAATGATAAAGTCATCATTTTACATGATGAGAAAACACTAAGGGAATTTCCAATATTAAGAACAAATCAAATAAATCTACCACATCCAATACCATCAAAGTGTATTGTTTTAGCCATTGGATTTAGATAATGTAAATGAATTAGGAAAATAAGAATGGAAGTTATCACTATTTGCACTAGCATATAATATGGTAATATACATAGAAACTCTTTAGAGAATCAATCATGAAACTTATTCAATGTCAGAAGAATTTATTGTTAGCAAGGTGTGAAATCAATATAAATGGTTTAATACCCTTCATACACACAAACAATTACAAGTTAGAAGATATAATGCTAATATTTACAATAGCAAAAAAGACATTAAATACTTAGAAAGAATTGTATTAATATCAGGCAGAACCTATGGGAGAAAAAATTATAACATTCCTGAAAGGCAAAGTAATTTGAACAAATAGAAAAGTATCTTTAGTTCTTAGATAGAAAATTCAATATCATAACTATTGAGTTGACCCAAAAGATCACTTAGTTTTTTTAGTAAAATAAAGAGATAGTTTTCATTTTCACCAATAACTTTACTGATTTGGATATTTTGAGTATGTTGGCTATATCCTCTTATTGGCTTCTAGTGGGGAGAGACCAGAGGTGATGCTAAACATCTTCCAATACACAGGACAGTTCACAGCAAAGAATTATTTGGCCAAAGTATCAATAGTACCAAGAAACTTTGCAAACCACTTATGACACATTCACTTAGACACAGCACTTCTCCACACACTGCACAAATCTTTTTTTTTCATTTCAGTTGTAAAAGCATAACATGCCAAAAATGTTGCATATTTTCTTCCATCTTCAATATTAAAATGGCTGCACAAAAATTCAACAATTTTGATAAGTTTTTTTAAATATACATTGATATGACAGCTGTCACAACACCATCTAACAAAATTGTTTCAAGTGAAGTTAAAGAGAGCTAAGCACTACTAGAGCCATCATATGGAAAAGACTAAATGAACTTTTTGATCAACTCAATATATCAGTTTTCCATAAGTAATTTATATGTTTAATACAATCAAATATATACAAAAAGGTTATTTTATGGACTTAGACATTTTTTATTTTAAAATTCATATGGAAAAACATACAAGGATGGGAAGCTTACCTGATGCTGAAATATACTACCAAGACTATATTTACATGTGGTACTCTCTTGACTACAAATATCGTGTGATATCAGAAGTCAGTTTTGTGAAAATTTATACATTGTCCAAGAAGCAGGACATGTCTTAGAGCATCATTAATATGAGATTTTTTCCTTTTGCAGAGATATTTACGTATTCTTGTTTCAATTTTTCCTTTTTTATGTAGCAAATTCAGAGGTAAAAGCTAATAAACACTATGCAATCACATGACCAAAATGTCTAGGAGGCATGTGATTTGAATTATGTACTTAATCAAATGCAAAATGTTGAGGAAGACTGCAAAATAATGTAAGGGTGGACATGCAGGATATACATATCTACTTTAAAGCAGAGAGCAAAAAAATATGCATATTCTATTATTTTATCTCAATGTAATTATTTTCTAATCAAAGTGATCACATTTTCAGTAGAGCAAATTTCCATGTTTGTAAAGTATCTGCAAAGTGCCCTGTCCTATACTAGATGCTCTGAAGCAAAAGAAAAAAGTTTCATTATATTTAATTATGGGAGCTGTGCTCTGAAAAAAGGTGCAGAAAAATGGTGATGAAAATTGAAGTGAAGGTAATAATTAATGTGGAATTATTTAGAGAATGGAGCATGTTTGACCTACAAAGAGAAAGAGTAAACATTTTAAAAAATGCTTAAGGGTGATCGTGTACAAATTAGGTTGGATATTTTCATTGGCTGCCAAGATTAGAATTAGGATTGGTGCAAGTGTTGACATATTTCTGTTCCCCATTAGGAGGAGAATTATCATCTCCTGTTGGGCAAACAGATTTAAGTTGGGTGTGTACTATCAGGTAGTTTGCACTATATTCAAGTTTGGAAAGGATTGGCATAAATTCAAGTTTGGGATTGGGATGTTGTACTGCAAGCCAAACATTGAATTGATAACGGAATTTTTAAGTACACAATAATTAAGGACACCTAACTGTTAAACTGTGTGGTGATGCTTTATGTATACACAAAGTTCTAATACGTAACAAGAAAGCATTAATTTTCATTTTCCTGTGTCCTAGTGGTCACTGTGGAGGGAAAGGTGCCAACGAAATATCTGTAAGTTAGGCACTGCCATAGGCAACAACTGTGCTGATCCCCACAAGGGTCATGACACAGCACCGCGTGGGACTGAGTGGTGTTACAGTGAAGTTGGCTGGGTTGTGTATGTGTGTAGAAGTGATAAACTTGCATATAAGGGGTACATGGATACTTCTGCATTTTCTATAGTCTTTTATATTAGGAGTCTCAGCCCAGGGAAAGTCAGAAATTGTAAATCCTAAACTGTCTTGAAACTAGAGTATAGGCATGTGATGAAGTTTTCAAATAGAGAATTCTCAAGTGAGAATTAAACTCAGAAATGACTATTTTGGGGTGGTAGCCATGATCTTTGGAAAAGCTCGATGGCAAAGGCTTTGGGTTTTGGGGGTGTGGCAAAAGATGCTTCTGGCATTGTTTCTGAGTGTCTTACATGATGATTGGCTCCAGCAAAGGTCGCTTTTATTTGTCATTGGGTATTTTTCCTAGGGTCAAAATTTGGTTTGCAGAAATATGAACCAAATGACTCATAGAATCATTGAGGTTCTATGACTTTCCTATTAGGAATTTCCTTTGCAAGACCAAGTTTCAGTACAGTGAAGTGTTTCAGAGCATGATTCTCTTTCTTGAAGATCCTTGATGTGTTTAGGATGCTGGGACCAATTCAGGGCAGGCAGATCATTAAGACAACAGACTGATCTTGGACCTGATTTCAGAGACGTGGTTCTTATATGACTGTTGTTAATATAACGTGTATCACCAGTGAGTAGATATAGATTCCCACCACAAGTTCTAAAAACATGGAAAGCGACTCTGCAAGGAGGAGAAACAGGAAAAAGGGGGTACCTGGTAAATAAGGATATAAGCATGAACTATTTACAATTAGATGCAAAATCTAACTCTGATGTTTCATTCCAGAGACAACAGAGATGACCCTAAAGTCGGAACAGTCTCCAGAGTACCACCCATCAATGGTCAAAACGATGCTTAGAGAACAAAAAGTAGCCAAGAAAAAAATAACCTAACAACTTCTCCCTTCACAGCATCTCCATTTGCTCCAGATAGCTATCAAAGTTGTCATTATACTTTCTCTTCCAAAACTACAGCTCCATTTCCCACCACCCAGATAACTTCCATTTTCATAGTTGAACACACATATTGAGCTAGTCTGTCTTCCATTGCTCCTCTTTGCCCTAAGTTTGATATGCTGTTCTTGACTACTCATTAGGCACAAGCCAGTAGGTCTTTAAGGGACCCATACTTCTTTAAATATGGTTTTGCTGGTCTTTCCTTAAGGTCATCAGATATTTTGCTTAACTTATTGATTCAAATAGTTTTTCTAGTCACTCAGTGAAGTGTTGTAAATGAATGCTTCCATTTGATTATAAAGGGTCCTTAGCTCAACCTTATTCTCTCTGATACATATATATGTATATATATGGATATGGTGTGAGTGGTTAATGCATTATTCCTGTAAATATCCGTAGTAGTAGGATTTATTTGTCCTGTGTAACCCCAGGGGTAGGACCAACCGTGAATGGGAAGGTTATAGAAAAGGTGGTTAATGGCGATAACTAGTAATACTAGAATTTTAATTTATTTAAAAATAAGACCCTGAGGAAACACTATGCTCATCATCTACTTTACCCTTTGTGGTAGCTTATAGCCCATGCATCCACATTTATAGTATAGATTGAAAGTTGCTTCTGCTTATTGCAAAAAATAATAAGAATTTGGATGTTATTAAAGTAGGTAAAATGTGTAATTGATTGAGAAGGTCATAGGTAAGAAGCTATAGAAAGGCATTATGTTCAAAATGCTTTCTATTAGAATTCATTACAATAGAAAGTGTAATTATTATATATTCTTTTTATAATTATGGAAAGATAATTTGCAAGGTACATAATTAACATATTCATTTGAAATTATTCATCATATATTTTTTTTCCTTCACGACATTTCCACTATCCATTCAAGGAAATAACCAAGGCATTTTTATCTTAGGGGAGTTAAACCAAGTTTAGAGACAAAATTTATTCCTAAAACTTTGAAGAAGAAATTATACAAGTTTTAAAAAACATTGACTGTCTACATCAAGAGAACACTATATAAACCTGGCTTCTGCTATTGAATTATCTGGGATGATTTCCCAGGGAACATGGGTCACAGGATATTGAATGCTGTCAAGTATAAGAGATGGCTGTTTGTGGCCAACATCTGTCAGAGAGCACGTTCGTGTACATTACCTCGTTTCATCTGCACAACAGCTCTGTCAGGTAAGCTTCATATTTTCATCCTCATTTTAGGATAAACAATTTGAGTTTAGGAGGATTAATTATCTTGCTAAATAGAATGAAATTAGGTTGTAATGAACAGTGATTTAAAAGTATGTCCCCTGACTCTAAATACATATACATTGCTCTTTGCACAGATTTAGTAAAAATATATTAAATTCCAGGAAGGTATGGAATGAAATAAAAATGACATGCTGGAAATTTGCCATGCATTTTAAATAGGAAGACCAACCTCTCACAACCTTACAGCATACAGAAATTTGCATGTTAAGAGAAAATTGCTTTGTGTCTTATGAATTGATTGCTAACTGACCCATAAATTCAAAAACAAAACATGAAATTAAAGTACAATAACTGCTAGGAATTTACTTCATTTCTCTCATAGAATTAGAATGAAAATGCTTGGTAATTTTGCTTGGTCTAAGGATATTAGAAAAATTGACTTTCATTGTTGATGAAATAATATTTTAAATTACAAACATTGACAAGAAGATAGTCTGTCAATAACATTGGAGAAGACATTCTCATCTTCACATTTAGTCAGAAAACTCTGGAAGGATGCAATTTACTAAATTATTACTTCGTGACTTTGCAAAGTGACACTAACCTTTTATGACTCTGAATGCAAAGATCTTAGATGGTGATTCCTTTGTTTTAAAAAGTCACAGTAAGATAGAATGTTAACTGTACATGGTTTAAATTAAGGAAAGCTCACATTAAAATCCTGAATTCCATTGAAAAATAGTAAAAACCCTAGAGCTGTTCTCATTCCATATGTACTGCATGTCCTCTACAACACAGGCTGAACCAAAAACATTAAGAGGCCTGTTAAAACTGTCCTGCACTGCTAAAATATCAGTTCACATATGGCATTCCTCACCTGTAACAGTTTTTTTATTTTACTGGGTTTCTTTACTAAAACCAGTTATTTATTGTTTTGGTGGTTTTTAAAGGTAAAAATAAGATTTGTTTACAATAGTAACAAAAAGAGAATGCTTTTAGAAGAAATGTGTTGATTATATTCAGGTTTAGTGTTTTCTTATATCAATTTTATTAACATGTAATCTCTGAAAACTTATTTTTTGCTTTGTTGAAAATACTCAGGTGGTTGACAGAAGGAAATGAGTTCTAGGCAGTGGAATGAAGTATAAGAATTAACAACTAGTGTGATATCATCTCTCTAGCATATATGGTAATAAAACAATGTTCACAATGGTAATCGATGATATATTTGTTTATGATTACCCTTGGATGTGCCATATATTAACTTTCATTTTTCCTTATTGCTTGGATTTTTTAGCATAATATTGAATTGATTTTTGGAAGCCATATTGAAATTAAGTAAAAAGTATAGCATGTTAGTTAACAATGTGGGCTATGAAACACTGGTTTGAAAAACTGGCTCCAATTCATGCCATCAGTACACTGACAAGCAACTTATTTAATTGCAGTATTTACTTTCCTCCTATATTTAATTAAGACATTCATAGAATTTAACTCACAGGATTTTGTTGGCATTGTGACGTGTGTGTGTGTGTGTGTGAGAGAGAGAGAGAAAGAGAAAGAGAGAAGGAAAATTAAGTGGAATGAGCCATGCAGAAAATATTTGACACATAGTAACACTCAGTAATATTAGCTTATTTTATTATTATCATTATCATCTTTGTCATCTTTGCCTCCTTATAGATAAAGTTCCCAAGAGACAAGTGTAGCTATAAGCATTATTCACTCCTTTGAAGAATAACTATAAATAAGAACATTCCTCAGTAAACTTATGAAATCAAAAGTTTAAAAATTTTATATCAAATCTTTTTAGTATTTATAATATTCAGTATTAAAATGGAATATTTTTAATATTTCTGTCTTTCAAAAAATTGTTTCAAAATAATTATTGGGTGGACATTGGATAATAAGATTATATAGGTTCAAGTGTACGTTTCTATGATACATGATCTGTATATTGCATTGTGTGCCCATCATCAAAAGGCAAATCATCTTCAGTCACCACATATTAGGCCCCCTGTAGGTTTTACCACTTCCTGACCCCACTTCCCCGAGTAACCACCATACTCTCGTCTGTGTTTATGAGTTTCAGTTTTGTATCTCACATATGAGTGAAATTTTATGGTTTTTAGCTTTTTCTGACTGACTTATTTTGCTTAGCATGATAGTCTCAAGATCTACTCATGTTGTCGCAAATGACAGTATTTCATCTTTTCTTATGGCTAAGTAGTATTCTTCAGTATTTGTATTTGTAGCAAATGGTTATCCAATTATCTAAGGATACTTTGGTTGTTTCCATTTCTTGGCCACCATGAATATTGCTTCAATGAACATAGGAGTGCATGTTTCTTTGCAAATAAATGTTTTTTAATTACTTTAAAAAAATTTATTGTTGTTCAGTTATAGTTGTCCCCCCTCTTTCCCCATTGCTCTCCCCTGCCCTGTCCCCCCGACTCCCACAGTTAATCCCCTCCACATTGTCCATGCCCGTGAGTCCTCTATTCACATTCCTTGGCTTGCCCCTTCCCCTTCTGTCCCCCTACTTTCCCCCTTCATCCCTCTTTCCCCTCTGGTTACTGTCAGTTTCTTCTTTATTTCCATCTCTCTGGTTCTATTTTTCTCATTTGTTTGTTTTGTTGATTAGGTTCCACTTATAGGTGAGATCATATGGTATTTCTCTTTCACCACCTGGCTTATTTCACTTAGCATAATGCTCTCCAGTTCCATCCATGCTGTCGCAAAGGGTGGGAGCTCCTTCTTTCTTTCTGCGGTGTAGTATTGCATTGTGTAAACGTACCATAGTTTTTTGATCCACTCACTTACTGAAGGGCACTTAGGCTGTTTCCAGGACTTGGCTACTGTAAATGCTATGAACATTGAGGTGCATAGGTTCCTTTGAATTGGTAATTCAGAGTTCTTAGGGTATAACCCCAGCAGTGGGATCACTGGATTGAAAGGCAGGTCTGTCTTTAGTTTTTTTTGAGGAAATTCCGTACTGTTTTCCACAGTGTCTGCACCAGTCTGCATTTCCACCAACTGTGTATGAGGGTTCCCTTTTCTCCACAAATAAATGTTTCTAAAAAATTTCAGGTAGATACCTGGAAGAGTGGTTGCTGGGTCATATGGTAACTCTATTCTTAATTTTTTGAGGAATCTCCATGCTGTTTTCCAGAGTCCCCACCAGCAGTGAATGAGGGTTCCTTTTTTTCCACAATCTCTCCAACACTTGTTATTACTTGCCTTGTTGATAATAGCCACTCTAACAGGTGTGAGTTGGTGTCTTGTAGTTTTGGTTTGCATATCCCTAATAGCTAGTGAAGTTGAACATCTTTTCATATATCTGTTGGCCATTTGTTTATCTTCATAGGAGAAGTGTCTGTTCAGGTTTTCTGCCCATTTTTTAAAAATAATTTTTATTGAATTTATTGGGCAATGTTGGTTAATAAAATTATACAAGTATCAAGTTCACAATAATAATACATCATCTGTGAATTGTATTGTGCATTTACCTCCCAGAGTCAAGTCCCCTTCATCACCATTTTCCCCCCTCTACCTTCTTCGGACCTTCTTCTTCCTCCCCCCCACTTCCCTTTCCCTCTGGGGATCACCGTACTGTTGTCTGTCTGTTTGTTTGTTTGTTTTGCTTAATTTTTTTCTCCTTTTTGTCCAGACTCCTCTGACCAAATTTTTTTATCCTCATCTGAGGACACCATGTCATTGCTTTTGAGAGAGAGAGAGGAAGGGAGAGAGAGGAAGGGAGAGAGAGAAACATCGATGGGAGAGAGAAGCATTGACCAGTTGCCTTCCATATGAGCCTGGACTGGGGATCTTATGTGCCCAGACAGGGGACCAAATGGTCCAACCAACTGAGCCATACCAACCAGGACCTCTGCCCATTCTTTTATTATTTGTTTGGTGTTGAGTTGTATGAGTTCTTTATATATTTTGGATATTAATCTTTTGTCAGAGCTATTGTTTGCAAGTATCTTCTCCCATCTGGTTGGTTGCCTTTGTTTTGTTGTCAGTTTCTTTTGCTCTGCAGAAGCTTTTATTTTGATATAGTTGCATTTTTTCTTTTACCTTTACTTCTCTTGCCTTTGGGATCAAATTCATAAAATTTCTCTAAGACCAAGGCCTATAAGTTTAGTACCTGTATTTTTTTTCTATGAAATTTATTTTTGTTGGATCATATGTTTAGGTCTCTCATCCATTTTGAATTAATATTTGTACATAAAGAAAACTCTAGTTTCATTCTTTTGCACGTGGCTTTCCAATTTTCCCAGCATCATGTATTGAAGAGGCTTTTTTTCCCCTCCATTGTACTTTTTTTAGCTCCTTTGTTGATTATTATTTGTTCATATATGTGTTTTTATTTCTGGGCTCCCAATTCTGTCTCATTGTGTGTCTTTTTCTGACAATACCATGCTGTTTTGATTATTGATGCTCTGTAGTATAATTTGAAATCAAGTAGTATGATACCTCCAGCTTCGTTCTTTTTCTCAGGATTGCTTTTGCCTGCAAAGAATGGTACTTTTTCACTCCTGATTTGGATACCTTTTATTTTTTTCTATTGCCTGATTTCTCTGGCTAGGATTTTTAGTACTATGTTGAATAAGAGTGGTACAAATGGACAACCTTTTCTTTATTTCAAATCTTAGAGGAAAAGCTTTTAGTTTTTCACTATTGAGTACAATATTGTCTAAGGTTTTGTCATATATAGCCTTTATTATGTTGAGGTACTCTTTCTTTTGTTAATATGATACGTTGCATTGATCAATTTCCCTATGTTGAACCATCTTTGTGCCCCTGGAGTTATCCCCACCTTAATCATGGTGTAATATTTTTTAAATGTATTGTTTTATTTCATTTGCTAGTATTTTAAGATTTTTGCTCTTTATTCATCAAAGATATTGATATGTGGTTTTCTTTTTTTTGTGTGTTATCCTTGCCAGGTTTCGGTATCTGGGTTATGTTGGCCTCATGTATGAGAGAATATTACCCCTCCTTTAATTTTTTGGAAGAATTGGAGAAAGATAGTTATCACATCTTTTAATGTGAAGCCATCTGGTCCTGGGGTTTTACTTTCGGGGAAATTTTTGATGGTCATTTTAATTTCCTCGCCATTGATTGGTCTATTTAAATTTTCCAGTTATTCATGTTTCAATGTAAGAAAGTTATATATTTTAGGAACTTTTCCTTTTCTTCTAGGTTATTGAATTTGGTGGTAGATCGTCTTTCACAGTATTCTAGTATGGACCTTTGCATTTTGTGATGCCTGTGGTAAATTCTCCTCTTTTACTTCTGATTTTGTTTATTTGAGTCTTTTTTCCTTAGTGATTCTAGCTATAGTTTGTCAATTTTATTAATCTTTTCAAAGATCCAACTCTTTTTTGCATTAATTTTTTGTATAGTCTTTTTATTCTCTATTTGTTTAGTTCTGCTCTAACTTTTATTATTTCCTTTCTTCTGCTATGGTTCACTTTTATTCATTTTCTAGTTCTTTAAAATGTAATGGTAGGTAGTTACTTGAGATTTTTCTTGTTTTTTGAGGTTTTTCTTGTTTGTTGAGGTAGGTCTGTAATGATACAAACTTTCCTATTGTTACCAATTTTGCCACATCCCAGGAGTTTTGATATTTTGTATTGTCATTCTCATTTTTCTATATATCTTTTGATCTCACCTTTTATTTCTCTTTTGACTCAATCATGTTTAAGTGGTACGTTGTTTAATCCCTACATATTTGTGGACTTTTTACTTCTTTTTGCAGGTGATTTCTGATTCCAAAGCATTGTGGTCAGAGAATATATTTGGTATGATTTCAATCTTCTTGAATTTGTTGAGGCTAGTTTTGTGTCCCAACATGTGGTCTAGCCTTGACACTGTTCCACGCACAGTGGAGAAGAATGTATAATCTGATGTTCTGGGATGAACGGCTCTGTGAATGTCAGTTATGTCCATTAATTTCCAACCTTTAGTATTCAATATTTTGAGTGAAACTCCCAATTGATGCCCAAGTTAAATGTTTTCTCTATAATCACACTCCAATTTTAACCTGTGAAGACCACTGCATATCCTTGTAAATAATTTGCTATTATTAAAACATTTTAAATTAGTTTTTTAGAATTATTATGAATAAATTCTAACTCTTATTTTGAAGCCAATATTATTGACATTTTTATTAATTTTATATTGTCACATAACAGATATGACATGCCAGAGGGTTTCTATAAAACAGGTTTTATATAACAAAGCTATATAACTTTTAAAAAGTATTTTCACTAGTAAGTCACTGGTTAATAAAATTCAGTAGGGTTAATACCATGTCTAGTTATTTAATATTTATTACTTATTGTCTCATTTGACTCTGCTGGTCACTGGTCTTTTATGAAACTCCAATTTGATACCCATACCTCTTGCTTTACATTTCCTTAATTTACTCAGTTTTAAGGCCATGGTCTTATTCATACGAGCCCTTCTTTTTGAATAGCTAACATAATAAGTTGACTAACACCCTAAGTCAAGCACTTGAGCAAGTACCACTGGAGATTAGAAACCTAGATATATATTTACTCAACTACTAGTACCTGAAAGTGTTCTAAGTGTGTGCATTCTTCTTATTGCCTCTTTGTCCCGCTATTATGTTAAGAAACAACTAAAAGGCTCAGTATAGATGAAAGTATCTCAGTATAGATGAAATTGGTATTCCAAAGTTTCAGTGAGTCAATAAGAAAGTAAATGCCAGATGGGCTTAGGACCTGACCACATCTGTCCCCCCAAATCACACATTATTGATATTGTATAATAAAGTAATGTTGACAATAGACTGTGGGAAGTTTTGGCCTTCTTTCCTTGAAGAGGTGGTCAGTATCTACATAAGTAAAAAACAAAATGGTTTTATAGAGACAAGCTGGCTTGGACTGACTGGAAAAAGATTTCCAGCATGAATGCGTTTCTGAGTCACTTGAAGAAAAGCTGTCTAGGTATGTGTTGGTGCTGGGGCAGAAGCAGCAAGAGAGGAAGAGGGAAGGGGAGAAGTAGTTGGAGTGTACTGCATGCTCCATAAAGGTAGAATGTACCTTTTTTTGGTAAATGGACAAGTTCAAACATATTTGTTAAAGAAATAAACTAATGAATGAAACTGGAAGCATGTTATTACCCTTAATGGTGATCATCCGACTTTGGAACATAGCTCAATGCAGGGGAGAATTATTTTCTCAGGTTGTATTTGCTAATCTAGGTAGAGAAGGTTACATGCTGAACATGGTTTAGAGTTTTTGAAATGTTTGCATTTGTCAACCTGAAATAACATTAGGAAAGCTCCTAATTAACTTTAGTACTTTATATTACTCATTTTACATACATGAGCTTCTATCAGTAATATAAGCAATTTCAAGATTTATTGAAGTATAGCTGACATACAACAAACTTTATAAAGTTGAGGAATATAATTTGGTATTTTGACTGGTGCCCATCCATGAAATTATCATCAGAATTGAAATGATGGAACATATCCATCATCTTCCCAAATTTTCTCATACTCCTTGGCAATCCCTCTTTTTCACCTGTCCCTACTCCACATCCTATCTCCAGGTATTCACTGAATTTTCTTTCTATGACTATAAGATTGGATTGTATTTTCTAGAATTTTATATAAATGAAGTCATTCATTTCTTTTTTTGTATTCTTTTTTGACTGTATTCTTTCAATCAGAAAAATTTTATTTTTAAGTATCATCAATGTCAAGATACATACCAATACTTTATTCATTTTTATTGATGATTATTATTCCATTGTATGGTCACAATATAATTTGTTTACCCATTCACCAATTGATAAATATCCGGGGTGTTTTGCATTTTTAGCAAAAAAAAAAATTGTATCCGGTTTTAGGAATTGAAGTCAATAGACCTTTCACATGACCTTGTATATTAGTTTGAATAGGAATGTGGCTGTGTTTAAAGTTTGCTCTAGCTGTATTTGCCAGAGGCTTCAAACACCACTAATGTCCTCATTTTTGGTTTTTGGCTTTTCTGTTGTTTCTGTTTTTTCCTAAGAACTCTTTCATAAGTAGAATTCACGGGAGCAGCTCTTGCTACTGCACTCTACTGTTATTACTCTACAGCCTTGTTGATATGGTAGTAAGGTATGTCAGGAGAAGAATTTCTCTATAAGCTTATGATTAAACACTCAATCTCTTCATGGGGCTATGCCCAGGGCTGGAACCTGCACAGTGTTTTCTAGCTTCCCTTGGTGATTTGGGAAAGCTAGAGCACGTCAGATTGGGTAATTGCCCTTTCCCCAGATTAATAAGGCTCTTACAATGTCTTCTGCCCTGCAAAATATGCCTTTGTCGGGGGGAATACTTTGGTTATATTTCAAAATGACTACTTTTCAGTTCCCCGGCCAGAAACATGAAGGTGTTTTTCTTGGTCTCCACGATGAACATCTCTGTGTTTGCTGCAGATAAAAGTCTCGAAAGTATGCCTTTCCCAAGACTGTGAACCAAGGTATTTCTCACTCTCATGCTAGTCCAATCTCAAGCTTCGAGCATTTTTCAAAATTAATCATTGAATTATTCTTTCCAGTTTATATGGCTCCAATGGCTTTTGTTCCAGGTAAGCTGATCTCAGCTGCAATTCTCTGTATTTCTTTTTTTCAAGGATTTCCAGTGACAATTTGACCTGTGAGCTCAGTTTTCTGATGGGTCCCTGAAAAGTTGTTGATTTTCAGTTTGTTTAGCATTTTTCTTACTGTAATGGTGGGACTGACAACTTACGAGCTCTTTATATGTTACAGTTGTAACCCTAAGTCTGTTTAACTCTGTAACAAATGGTTTCAAAATGGTTGTAAAACTTGTTCTCATCAGCAATACATGAGATCCTGGTTCCTCTAGATTCTAAAAAATTTCAATATTTCAATATGTACCTTGTGGGTTATTATTTAACGTGTTCTTATTCATGATTTATTTTTCATGAATTTCCTGAACCTATCTTACTAAGTAAGTTACATCATCTAATTCTTTTATCCAGTTTATGCTGGAGTAATTCACTTGTGATGCACATATTATTTTAGATGTTATTTATTTCTTTGTTTTATTTGTTTCATTTTACCCAAGGCACATGTCATTTCTCCACTCAGTTTCCAAGTTCTTTGTTTTTTAGATTTTATTTATTTATTTTTAGAGAGAGAGGAAGGGAAGGAGAAAGAGAGGGAGAGCAACATCAATGTGGTTGCCTCTCACGTCACCCCCTACTGGGGACCTGGCCTGCAACCCAGGCATGTGCCCTGACTAGGAATCGAACCAGTGACCCTCTAATTCGCAGGCCCACCCTCAATCCACTGAGCTACACCAGGCAGGGCCAGTTTCCCAGTTCTTAAGGGAAAGTATTATTATTTTTAATTTGCCACTTTGCTTGGTTTCAGACTGAAATAAACTAGAACTTGTTTTTAAATGCTTTAAGTACTTTTATTTGAATGGTGAATTTTCTTGACTGTCAGTAATAATTTGGTGTGTGTATTAAGAAAAAGGTTTAGCCCTGACAGGTGTAACTCAGTTGTCTGAGCATTGCGCCACCAAGGGAAAGGTTTCTGGTTTGATTCCTGGTCAGGTCACATGCCTGGCTTGTGGGTTTGGTCCCTGGTAGGGGCTGGTGTGTGAGATTGATGTTTCTCTCACACATTGATGTTTCTCTCCCTCTCTTTGTCTCTCCTTTCCCTTCTCCCTAAAGATAGATAAACAAACAAACAAATAAAGTCTTTAAAAATTAAAAAAGTTCTATATGCTACGAACAACAAAAATTCTATTTTAGTGAATATTCTTGCTACTTTAAAGGAATATGTTATTAATATAGTCCTATCAGAGTGGCCCAGCATGTTTTATTGTCTTCACCTCTGGGTGGGAAGTAACCATGCCAATTGCAACATTGTTGTAGAAGGAAAATTACAAGGTTTTAAGGTTTGGTCATAAAAAGAAATTAAAAGAAAAGTATACCAATTCACACCAGTATTCCATAAAATTTTATACATGGTTTTCACTAACCGATGGCCAGTCTATTTCTAGCAAATAGCTTAAGACATTCACATTTTTAAAGCTACAAAGCCAACTGACACAAACATATTTCAAAGTTTTGTGTATGTATTTAGCAAGATAGTGGTTTAAATAACAAACAATATTGATAGTAGAGAAGATTGCTGTTGGAAATATGATTTAGATTATTTTTCCTTTGTAAATTTAAAGTACTATGATTAGATATATGGATAGGAGGAGCTGCAAAGAAAATAAAAGGTATAAAGATGAAAGTCTTCATTTTTTATTGTCTCAATATGAGAAATGAGATAATAGGCCTAGGATATTGGTTGCATTAATCTATAGTAAGTATTATGTTATTTATAATAACAATATTCTGCTTTATCATAAGAAGGACAAAATTTTCCATTTTATAATTTCAAAGAATTTAAAGAATCCTATAATACACTACTCATAAATAATAGTAATAAGTAGAGCCCTGGCTGGTGTGGCTCAGTGGATTGAGTGCCAGCCCATGAACCAAAGGGTCACTGGTTTGATTCACAGTCAGGGCACATGCCTGGGTTGCAGGCCAGGTCCCCAGTAGAGGCACACGAGAGGCAACCACACATTATTGTTTCTCTCCCTCTCTTTCTCTCTCCCTTCCCCTCTCTCTAAAAATAGGTAAATAAAGTCTTTTAAAAATAATTATTATTATAGTTAACCTTTATTGAGCACCTACCAGTACCAGATACTGTGCTAAGTGAATACTTGTAAACATTATTTAATTCTCAGTCTTTTGAACTAGGTACTACTAATACCCATGTTTTACAGGTGACACACTGAAATGCAAAAAGAGTAAATTACCTAGGTTTTCACAGTTATGAAATGAAAACGAAGTATTCTTATCCTATTTTGTACACCTAGTTACTGTACCTGGATCCAAATGGTTGGCTAAGAATTTGCTATTCCATAATCAGGCTTCAGCACACTTGTGAAATTTCTATTCTGCTATCACTACACACAGACTATTTCTGCTCATCTTCCTCTAGACTGTCTACTTTTTAAAACACATTTTGGAAACTATTGGAAAATATAAAGATAATGAAAAATATTTACCCAGGAAAGTAAAGAATGAGAAATTATAAGTAGATGTTATAAATAAAGGAGACCAGATACAATAAAGGAAAGGATACCAGATTCAGTTGACTTTACTAGAGAAACAATGGAAAATAGAAGACATTAGAATTATGTCTTTAAAGTCCTAAAAGTGCAATTTAGTGTTTTATGCTCAGTGAAACTATCTTCAATGAATAATTAAAAGCTAAAAAATATCTTTCTAGCACTATGTTAATCTAAATAATTAGAAAACCCTCCTTAATAAAGCATCTTAGCCGTACAAGATACAATACAACAAATGCTCTTTTTGCATGTCTATCCTTATAAAAAAATTGAGTGAAATCATTATGGTCCAGAAAAGAAATTAAAAAGAATAAAAATGCTGTGACTTCCCCAGCAGGAAATTTTTAGTTTATACTAAGTTAGGCAAAGCTCTGGGCTCTGAGATTGAAACCTGGAACTAAGACTCTCATTTAAAGCCCAGAACTTTTAAGGAATGAATGGATGCTTAGAAAGCTAAAGAAAACCAATAATTCATTAGGAAGAAGACACAATAGTAAAGGTACTCTGACTCAGCCAGGGGATACGTAGTTTTGAACTACATTTTAAAATCTCTTTCTCTTGCTATTTGGTGCTTTTAGTGTAATTACTCAGTGTGTTATTCTTTGCATTTATCCTGCTTGGGTTCTGAATCTTTTGGCCATTAACTGTAATCATTTTGAAAAATTTTAGCTATTATAATCTTTTCAAATCTTGTTTTACCCAATTCATGTTCTCTCTACTTCTGGGTTTCAATTGTATTTATATAAGAATCTATCATTATATCCATGTTTTTTATCTTTTTAAATTTGTTTTTTCCATCACATTTTTCTCTCTTTGCTTTAGCTTGGAATTTTTTCCTTCTATCCTAATTTCCAGTTCAGTATTATCTTCTCTCATGAGGTGAATCTGCTTTTAAATCTATATAGTGAGTTATTAATTTCAGTTATTATATTATTATTTCTATAATTTTTATTTTGAATGTATATTTTTCTTCCTGAGTTTCTGCTAAAATTGTCAACATTGTCTTTTACTTGAAAAAATAAATCAAAATTCAGACCTAGACCCATTACTCCAAAATAATGTGCTATTAAACATTGTTCTATAACATAAATTGTAGCTATATTGTGTTATTATGAGTATCAAGGACATCTATTAAGTATTTATAAGCAGTATAAAAGAACATATCTACTATTAACTATGTTACCTATAAGAGTATGTCATAGAAAGCAAGGTAGCAACATTCCAGTCAGTAAAGAAGACAGAGAAATTTTATTTGAAGATATTATTACATTGAGTATGTGAAAGTAAGTGCTATACAGGTCACCATATTTCAGACAAGGGTAGTGGAATTTCTCCTCTTGACCACACACAGGATCTAAAGGTCCCACTGGAGTCCCAGGAACTTCAATCACAGAACAAGGATCCCACCTTCCAGGCTCAATGTGCATATCCATTACTGGCTTAATGAAATTCTCCAAGTATCAGAGAATCTCCCTAGTCTTCAACTTTCTTGGATAAAGGAGAAATCAACAATAGCAGGAAGTCATTCTTTGAATTGAAACTGAATCCATTACCTCTATATTATTGCTAATGATCAAACAGGAGCAGATGGACTTATATCTCTAACATGGTTTTGCCTTGATCAGAAACAGAATGGAGAATACATTTTTTCAGAAATTAAGGGGAAAGGTGTCAATACAATGCAAACTTTAAAGAATATTTTCTATTAGGATATAACCACAAGTTAAAAGCACAATTTATTTTCATGTTTTCAAAAGTTTAAATTATGAGAATGATACAGAAGGCTTTTTCTTTTCTAGTTTCATTTTACTCTAGGGCTTTACATTTCCTGTTTATTTCAGAGGTCTTAAAGAATTTAAAGTTTCTGTGGCAAAAAATAGTCATCTTAATGTCTTTCTAACATTTATTTTAAAAAGCATAATATTGCTGTTCTAATTTGCATATTTTATTTAGATAAATAGTATTTTCTTGATGTTTTCCTGAAGTGATATTATATTCATTCTCCAAGGAATCTAGAGAGTGTATCAAAACACTGGATAAAATCTGTTATTTTTTTAAATTTAGTTTTGGTTCAAGTACAGTTGTCTCTATTTTACCCCCACCACTCCTCCCCCACCCCATCCATCCTCACTCCCCACCCTTGATCCTACCCCTCTTTGGTTTTGTCCATGTGTCCTTTATACATGTTCCTGAAAACCCTTCCCCGCTCCCTCCTGGTTACTGTCAGTTTGTTCTTAATTTCAATGTCTCTGGTTCTATTTTGCTTGCTTTTTTGTTTTGTTGATTAGGTTCCACTTATAGGTGAGATCATATGGTATTAGTCTGTTACTGCCTGGCTTATTTCGCTTAGCATAATGCTCTGTCATTTTGAATGTGTTTGAAAATAAATTGTGTTGGCTATAAATATACAGAAAATAGACTTGAATAATTTTCTGTAGCTAAGAATTATCTAACAAAGATATTAGTGCAGCAAAATCCATATTTTGAACCCAAATCCATATTGAGAATATTTTCTTTATTATAATTAAATTCAAACTATTGAAATACGGAATAGAGGAATACTCAATTTGTTACTAAAACATATCTTTTGAGCTATACTGGCTTTGAAAATGACCTGCTTTTAGATGATAAAGGACAAGATTTGTTTGTGTGTGATTTGATACACTGAGGTTTAAATGAACTACTTTTTAATGATATAATTTAGTCTTAGGTGTTACCAGTGATGGATTGACTTGGTAGTGTAGGGCCTATGGGAACCACAAAATATTATCAGTAAAGACTAAGTTTGATGGGGGAAATGGGGACATCTGGAATAGTGTCAACAATAAAAATAAAGAAAAAAAAGGACTGAGTTCAGAGATTTTAGTATTAAGTTTTGTTCAAATTGTGAAAAGAAATACCAAAGGAAGATGTGAAAGTTAGTGAAGATTTCAAAGAGAATTGAAACTAATATAAAACTTAAATTTGTAGAATGTGTACAAAATGTGGGAGAAAGATTTTTTTCTGAAAGAGGAGAGTTTTGAGAAGATACTAGGAGTTAGCGATAAAAACACCAATTCAGATGAAAATGCATGGACCATGTTAAGTGCAGTGGAGGATTAACAAATAAATGGCTTGCTTTTTAAGTACGATAAATCATTGCAGTTTTTTTTTATTGGGATTAAGTTACAAAATTCTTTAGATTAATTTATCTATTTAACATTTAGTAAGCAACTCCTATATGTCAAGTACTGTGCTTAGGAGTAGGAATGTAATTATAATAGATTCTCAAGTTTAATGTTCTGGTGCCCCAATGATGATGACAGCCATCCAAATCCCAGTCTCTGCACATATGAAAGGAGGGAGGGAGGGAGGGAGGAGAGGAGGCAATCAAAGAGGGCAAAGTTCATACAGATCAATTATGAGAGAAAATAAGATAACCTGTAACCAATGCTCATAAATTTACTAGTAGACAAAACAAAAAGTTAAATTACACAAATCTAGCAAAGTTCAAACCGCCACAGAGAGTCACCACTTAAAGCACAGAGAGGGATATTGGGAGCCACCCCCAAAGGTGTGGTACCTGGTAGAGCAAAGCAGTGACTGCTGTGAAATAGAAAAGAAAGGGCTTCAAAGGACACAGGGTCTGGAGTGCAGACTCGGGAATGCAACCCTTAGGGAGAGAAAGGCAGTAACTGGAAAAGAGGAGGCGCCTGTCGGTCCTGTTAAAATAAGAAAATGAAAGATGAAGACAATTATTCTGCAGAAACAAAAGAAAATCATAAAATCAGGACAACACCAATTCACTCCTACCCAAAGGAAGAGCACTTGAACTAAAGAAGTTGAACTACTACACCAATGCACGCTAGCACTCTTTTAAAAAATCTATTTTTCGGCCAAAATCTTTTACTTCTTGCTATATATAATTGTTGTTGATCATCAGAAAATGAGACATAGCTACAACAGAAAATGGCCAAAAATGTCTTTAAAAGTCAACTTTATACAGAAGATCTTAAACTTTTGTACTTGTCATATAGGCCCCCTTTTACAATAGCATGAAGCCATGGGGTCCATTTCAGAAAAAAATGTTCTAAATTTATTGATGATGTAAAATAGAGTTGATCCTTGAACAACAAGCATTTGGACTGTGTGAGTCCACTACACGTTAATTTTTTAAATAAATAATGTAAATATATTTTAACTTCCTTGTGGTTTTCTTAACATTTTCTTTTATCTAGCTTAGTATATTGTAAGAATATGGTATGTAATACACATAGCACACAAAATATAAGTTCATTGACTGTGCTTTGATAAAGCTTCTGATACCAATAGACTATTAGTAGTAAGTTTTGGAGAAGATTTATATGTGATTTTCAGCTTTGTGGGGGTTGACTCTCTTAACCCCTGTGTTGTTCAAGGGTCAACTATATAGAGGATTACAAAAAAAAGAAAATATTAAAGTACAATTTAAAGTATATTTATTCACCTTTAGTAAAATGACTCAGTTACTTTTTTGTTAGCACATTAAATGAGATCTACCAATAAATACTTTAATATTGATTATTCGTGTGTATAAATAATGTTATGGACTATATGGAACAACTATAATGTGATATAAAGATACCCGTGACCTTGTCCTGGCCATGTGGCTCAGCTGGTTGGAGCTTCATCCCTTATAACAAAAGGTTGGAGGTTTGATTCCCAGTCAGGACTCATATTGGTTGGTACGTGGCTTGCAGGTTTGATCCCTGGTTGGGACACCTATGGGAGGCAAACAATCAATGTTTCTCTCTCACACTGATATTCCTCTCTCTCTAAAATCAATAAACATATTCAAAAAATTAAAAAAGATACCTCTGATCTCCACTGAAGAGGAATTCACAGGAACTGCTAATACTAAGGTAGTTTGTTACCTTAATTTACAGCATAAGTTAATATTAAATTTCAGTGAGAAATTAGTGAAAAAATATATTTGTTTAAGTTTACAGACCCTTTGTGTGTGTGTGTGTGTGTGTGTGTGTGTGTGTGTGTGCACACTTACTACTTCTTTTCCCTACTCCCCACAGAGAAGATACCACTGGAAGTGTGAGAGACAATAGAAGTGAGTGTCCACGTAGCATAATGTGTGCCTGCTCCAACCTTAAACCTGTTCCTCCAGAACACTCTGTGAGGACCCAGATTTCTCAGTTGAAAATTTCAATAAGAAAAACCATTTAACTTTTAAAAGAACCTGCTAGAAACAATTCAAATGTAATTCAGAATGTTTTTGGTCTGCAATATTTAAAATGTTATATTTGAAGAAAATCATTATAGAAAGATTTATGATTATCCTCCTTTCTGTTGCAACCTGAAATTGATTATCTATCTATCTATCTATCTATCTATCTATCTATCTATCAATCTCTCATTTATCTACTTACCTACCTTCAGTTTTAATATTGGCTTACTAGGACCAAGAAAATGAAGGAAAATTAAACAACATTAGGTACCTGAAATAGTAAAAGTGCGTGTGAACTGAGATTTGTGGGCATAAACAAAGAAAAAACAAAGAGCAAAGCAATGATATCTTTGTATTTTTTATAATATTGCTTTGAATTTGCTTAACTGATGATGTCTAATCTCTAAAGAGTTTTGAGGAAAGAATAGAGATATAAATTTTGTGAATGATATCAGGGAGGTAACACCATTAAAAAAGTATAAGTAAACCTGATTTTTTCATTTTAACTTTTTCCCCATGAGCTTATATCAGTGTTATGCAAAGGTACCCTTAGTGGAGTATTAATTGGAAATTGAGAAGGAGAATGAGTTCATACTGATTTGTTCATGTAAAGCTGTAATATTTAAATCATTTTCTTATTCATGAACTTTTCATATATTTACAAATCTTAAGGCTGGAAAGGCAGCGGCTCTTTTCTACACAATTCCTCTACTCTGTGTTGTTCAGGGAGACAGGACATTCAGGTTACATAATTAGACACTTAACCTGAACTAATTTCGCCATGTTCTTCACTTTATAAGAGTGAACATTTTATTTTGCACAGGAATGAAGCCATAATCAAAATAGTGTTTTCCTAAACTTTTCAAAAAAGTTTTAACTCAGTAATTGTGACTGACACTTAGATTCTGTATTTAATTCTAAATTTTCTCAGAGTTTAAAAGGTGCTTCATAATGAAGGGGATGGTTTTATCCCCCTAGAAGGAAAAGCTCTTCAGTCCAAGGGAAAAAATGTGCTTATTATCTCTGGATATGCAGAAAATGGTACATTGAACCTTATAACCATGATGTGGTCAATTTTCTATTTAATATCAAGAAGGGTCTGAGAACCACATGCCTTCAGGAGATTCTGCCTGCACCACTGACAAATGCCTTTGGCACTTTGGCAAACATGTTGACACTATGAATTCTGGTTATTCTACACTCTTAAGAAAGGGTTGTTTCCTCTAAAAATGGAGTTTCCATTGTGCTGCTATGAACATTGGGGTGCATAGGTTCTTTTGGATTGGTGTTTGAGGGTTCTTAGGATATGATCTTAGCAGTGGAATTGCCGAGTCAAAAGGCAGTTCCATTTTTAGTTTTCTGAGGAAATTCCATACTGTTTTCCACAGTGATTGTACCAGTCTATAGTCCCACCAACAGTGCACTGGGGTTCCCTTTTCTCCACATCCTCTCTAATGCTTGTTGTTTGTTGCTTTGTTTATGATGGCCATTCTGACCAGTGTGAAGTGGTATCTCATTGTGGTTTTAATTTGCATCTCTCTGATAGCTAGTGATGCTGAGCATCTTTTCATATGTCTCTGGACCCTCTCTATGTCGTCCTTGGAGAAGTGTCTGTTCAAGTCCTTTGCCCATTTTTTAATTGGGAAGCAACCTAAGTGCCCAGCAGTGAATGAGTGGATCAAAAAACTATAGTACATTTACACAATGGAATTCTATGCAGCAGAAAGAAAGAAGGAGCTCCTACCCTTTGCAATGGCATGGATGGAACTGGAAAGCATTATGCTAAGTGAAATAAGCCAGGTGGTGAAAGACAAATACCATATGATCTCACCTTTAACAGGAACCTAATCAACAAAATGAACAGCCAAGCAAAATATAACGAAAGACACTGAAATAGTGAACAGGCTGACAGTGACCAGAGGGGAGAGGCGAGGGGATTATAGGGGAAAAAGGGGAAGGGTTTGCAGAAACTATTATAAAGGACACATGGACAATAACAAGAGGGAGTGGAAACAGGGGAGGGAGGAGGGGAGGGAGGGGGGAGAGGTGATGGGAGTGGCAGAAAACTGTACTTGAACAACAATAAAAAAATGTTAAAAAATAAAAATGAAATGGAGTTTCACATTCACAAAATTATTTTTTAAACTCCTCAGTATTTTTTAAAAGATTTTATTTATTTATTTTTAGAGACAGGAAGGGAGGGAGAAAGAAAGGGAGAGAAACATCAACATATGGTTTACTCTCCAGTGCCCCCTACTGGGGACCTGGCCTGCAACCCAGACATGTGCCCTCACTAGGAATTGAACCCTTTGGTTCGCAGGCTGGCACTCAATCCACTGAGCCACACCAGTATTTTTTATCTGACTTGAACTGGTAGAATTGAGCAGACACTTCATTTATTACCACCCCCATCACCACATTCAAATTGAAATAATACATATGAGGGGGGACCCAAAAAAACACAGAATTACCTTATGGAGGGTGGGCCCCTTGTAGTACAGGCTTCCCCCACTGAGTGAGTGTTCTAGGAACCCGTCTGTATCAGTGTACCAGCTGGCGTTGTTGCAAGAGTCTGCTTTCAGCTTCAGTGAATTTTTTTTGAAGATTCTTTCAATGTGTTTGCCCATTTCATGATGGGTGATTTGTGAGTGCACCTGCCCACACTGAGCTGCGTGTTCAGCAGTTTTTGACCTAAAACAACATGACCTTTGGGCTCCACCCTTCCTATTCACTCAATCTTACCTCAAGTGACTTTTTTGTTTGTTTCCCCTGATGAAAAAAGTCCTCAAATGGAAATGTTTTGCCTAGGTGGAAGAGGTGAAACAAACAAACAAACAAACAAACAAAAAATGTCAAGAGCACTAAATGTGTCAAATCGATGAGTTCAAAAACTGTTTTAAGCCGTGCAAAAAAATGTCTCGATAGGTGTATTGCGTCAAATGGAGAATGCTTTGAAGGTGACTGAAGTTTAAACATGTAAGAATAAATACACAATTTTTTATAAATAAATTCTACTTTGGGGGGATCCCACTCATATAGGTACTAATAAATACTGTCCAATAACAAACAGGTACTAAATGGAAGGAAGGCCAGCTGCCCTCTCTCCCCGCGCAATTTCTCCTAAACATGCCCTTTGCAATATTGGGTTTCAGTATCCTTTAATAAACTCAAAGGGTGCATTTTGGTGGTAATAGAAATGCAGTCTAGAACTTTTTATTCAGGAAGTGCATGATTTATAAATCCTCCTAACTCAAATTCATTTTTAGTGCTTATTATTTTTTGCCTGAACACAAGTTTTTTTTTTTTATATTAAGTACATCTGTGCTCTAGGATTCTTTACTATCCTTGGAATTACAATTTCCTAACATTTCATAATAGTTTTCACACCATCCTATGTTGATCCCTCAAATTATCAAATTTGCTGTGGGCAATTATTTTCAATAAGAAATACAAACTGAAAGAAAATAAGAGATTCTGTATTTATGCAACTATTTTTAGGAACATATATTACAAAAAGAAAAATTAATCAATGTATAAAGGATGCCACTACATAAAGTAAAATCTTTCACAAAATTTTAGCTCATGATTTTACTAAATAAAATGTAATCTAAAAGATATCAGAACAATTTTTCCCTATGTATCATTATATTTTATTATGTGTTTTTATACATATTTTGTTCTTAGAGAGAAATTTATAGTTTTAATCTTGTTATGTTTTCCCAGAATATAAAATTTGAAATCATACCTATAATATTGGATAACAGATTTGGATGTTTATAACTGCAAAATATTGTTGTGATTAGCATTTTCAGTATGTACATAATAAATCCTTGTATTTCTGGTAAGCTATTTGTCAAGGTGTTCAGGGAAATGCAGCTAATGTATCATTACTGAGAAAGTAAAAGTTACGTAATTACCATTACAGTGAATGCTCTCTGCAGGCAAACATATTTTTTTTTCTGATTTGTTCAGTGCTTCACATGTGGAATTCATAAATGAAGACTTGTCATTAAGAGTGATATGGGGGCTCTAGGAAAAATGTTAAATCATGAGGAAAAACCCAAGTTCTAAAGTGGTAATGGTGAAATGACAGCAAAGACTGTGTGCTTTCTGATCCTGAGAGTCTACGTTTCTAAGCAGGGGGTCATATATAGTATATATATTTCCATAATGTTAATATTTGTATATAAAATGCATAGTATTGAGAGTTCCTTTTTATATGTCTCATTTCTTTGTACATGACATTATAGTTATTTATTTACCAATAATATTAAGTGCCAGCCACTTGAGCAAAACCTTTTAACCTACATTTATATACTCCTTAAAACAATCCCGTAGGGTAGAGATTATGTCTTTATTTTACATTTTAGGAAACCCAAGTTCACAGTGAAAGTCCCATAGTAAACAAGCAAAGAGTCGATCTGAAATTTAAACTCGGGTCTGTGCAACTCATCTCTAGGCTCTCACTGCCCCACGGTGTTTAGGGCTCCCTTTGTAGGGCTGCATACCACACATCTAAATTAATTTCTTGACATCTCTGTACCCACAATCCTACAGGTCAAATGTGGTTAATGGATATTTAATTTAAACAATCTGGTGGTCATAGTGCTATATAAACACATCTGAAGAAAAAATCAGGAATCCTGCATTCCCACTCATGAGCTGGCTGAAAGTAACAATATAACCATAGTTAGTTATCCTTTGTGTGCTTCCGTTTCTTGAGGTAGAAAGCAAGCACTAACTGATTGTTGTGAAAATTACAGACTGTCATGGATTTGAAATCTAGCGTATTCTACAAATGGGAGCTATTGGCAACAAAGATAAAATCGATAATCCCAGGACTGGTCTTCACTCCAACTGTAGCTTGTCAATGCCATTATACGGGCCAAAACTTCAAACCCTGCTTTGGGATATAAATTCTACCTCCTGCTTGTTTTGTGTTTTCTCCTTGGCATGACAGGCACAGAAAACTTTCTGTAATAGAATGAAATGGAAATAGAGTCTAGCACTGAAATATAGAACTGAGGACCATTCCACACATTTCTTATTCAGTAATTGATACTTTTGGTAAGTTCCTCAAAAAACGCTGAGACAGAAGCAACGCAAAGAGTTTAAAACTTCATTATTATTTATGTTTTTTGACTATTTCTTAACACAGCCACAGTAGTATTTTTGTGTGACCTGACAAAAATATTAAATTGATGCTAATTTTATAGTTTTCTCTGCCCTGGCTGTTCCTCCAGCAGCAGGTGGCTCCCTTGAGCTATACTTGTGTGTTCAGAGCTCCTGGAATTCACCCACCACTGGTGTATGGCAGTCCTCTCTAAACACCAGGGAAGGAAAGGCCAACTAAGTCCAGAAAAATCCAGATAATCATATGACTTTCAGAGTGCTCTAAGTGTTAATTCTGTGTTTCTGAGTGTATGCTGGAAATACGGTAATGTACAGATTCTCTCCTCGTTGAGGAAAACAACTTTCATATGTTTCTCCTCTAGTTTCTCTGATTCAAGGTTTATTTTGTGGTGAATTTATAATTCTCTTGAGATTAAACAAAAAAGATTTACCCATTCATTGACATGTTCATCTGTTGTAAACTTTTCTGCCCTCATATGCTTGACGGTAATGAGAGATGAAAGTGAATGAATTATACATCACACTGTCAACGTTTGGTGTTTTACACCAAATCAGGTGCACATTTTTCCTTTATTGGATCCACACTGTGTAGTGATTCCCGTGCATAGCTGGAAGCCCCAACCAGGCTATTTTTAGGTTAAATGATCTTAGGTTTCACAGCTTACACATTTTATATTGGGAAGGCAGAAAATGATTTTATATTTTGTCCATGCTCGGCAGGTTACTTTCAAAGTATAGAATTCTGCCTCTGTTTTTGCCGTACTCTACCCCTTATTTTGGAAAGCAACACTTTGAGCAGAGAGTGCTGGAGGTTCCCTGTGTTCAGTTGCTTAAGTTGCAGGCCAGAAATTTTATCACCATACAGGGTGGCAGAAAGCGGCTGCCAAGATAATTAAAACTAAAGCAAAACCAAGCAAATCTGATTCAAACATGTAAATAAATAAATACATCAAATCTCCAAGTCAGGGGTTCCAATGCTAAATACCTTCAGAAACCAGACAGATAATAAATATGAGAGAAGCACATCAGTGCAGTAAATGAACCATCTGGAAAAGGAGAAATGGAAGCTTTATTTCTGCCTGACAATATTCATAGCCAAAAACTGTAAATCAATGTGCTAAATAAACAAAATGGATCTAGCTGTAATTTAATGTTGAATACATGTTTAAGTCTCACACGGGGAGGTCAGAAGAATGCGGACTCTTGCCTCTCTCCTTTTTGTTTTGTTCTGAAGTAGAGAGTGCTGATAAGAACAAAGAGCCGTGAGCCGTGGGCATATTCTAATTACCAGTGACAGAAACCTAGATGGATAAGATTCAGATGAAATGAGATAGAGAATAATGCCTCAGAAAGGACACATTTTAGTAGAGATAACATCCTAATCTAGACTCGGTGTAGTGCCTCCAAAGTTTCTTCAAAACAAACCATAGTAGAATAGATATCATTCATATTAACTGGATGCTTTGACATTTATTCAGGTAAATTCCAACTTTCCCTTAGATAATAGAAGCGGTAGAGTTCAGGGGAGAATTGCATAAATCCTGCTACTTCTATGTATAAAAATAACATTTTAGAAATAAAAGGAAACTCAGAATATTTAGGTAAGAATTGTCATCTTACAGATAAGAGTCTGAATTTCAGTTAGGTTTGATAACTAACTAAAGTAAAAAAATATTTTTAATGACTAGAACCCCCTCGTTTCTTAACTTTATGTTCATATTATTGCCCGCCTCCCTGTTGTGAACAAAATATAAAACATCTGCTATATTTCTCCCTACTTTACTACTTTCTAAGCCAATAGCTCTGTGCAATAGCAATGACACACTTCATCCAGCTGAAAAAGCCATCAAATTTCACAACATAAAATTAGTATTGGTAACTTGAATATCACGGAAGTAGCACTTACTTCTGGTAGCACAAACACAATTTTACTTGCTGGGGCAGCAGGTGCCATGAGACATGCTCTTTTCAAATGAGGAGACTTCCTATTAAGACAGAGTGTGACATCCTCTGTAGACAGGCTGGGTAGAGACCCTGTCTCTTGAGGTTTATATGTAAGGTCCAAACACTGTCAGCACTCACTGGAAGGTAGTATTTGATAATACCTCTTCAAACTCAGAACTTGAGTAAGCTACACATAGAATTCTTCACATTCAATGATATGATCGTGTGCTAGGAATTTTCCAAATTTAACACTGCATCCCCCTCTCACTCATATTAAGGAATGTGTAATCAAGGATGCTGTTTATATAGAGCACAGTGGTATCTGCCCTATGTTCAGGCACACCTGTGAATCTTCAGGGGAACACTTTGGGGTAAAGGATCCCTGTAAGTTGGAGCAATTGATACAATGCTCTACTTGAAAGTTTTATCATTGCATCATTGCATTATCCTTTTATCTCTTTATTCAAGTAATTCTGAGCATTATTAATCTATGTGCTGAGCACCAAACTAGATCCTGGCATGACAATAAAAAAGTTTGGACATGTAAGGTCCATCATCTTAGACCTGGGGGAAGGTCTCAATAATTGTTACCATAAAATAAATTGGAGATAGAAATAATCAAGAAAAAAAAACATGGTAAAAGTAGTAATCATAGAATAAAAATCTTGCTCTAACTGTATAGAAAATGGATTATTTTATTAGAAAAGAAGAGTTTGCAAGAGGTAGTGATATTTGGAAATTCCCCAGCTCCCTGATAACTGAGAATGAGTAAGACATGCTGTGCCCCTCAGTCCCGGAACCGTGCACAGCTGGCTTTGTGTCGTGCTGTGTAGCCTCTCTTGATTAGAACTCGCAGCTTTTATCAAACAAACCATTGGTTCCATCTATTGTGCACATTTTATTTTTATAAAATAATAAAGAGTAAAAAGAGGATGTATATTTGTCTATAGAAGAGATGGAGGGAAAAAATTTAACAGAAGACGACTAGTGAACATAAGAAAAGCTCTTCAGTACAGCTGCTTTATTGTGACATGGTTTGTGAGTCTATTCCCGAACCAAGTAGGCTGCCTCTGAGCAGCCTAAATATTTTCTCCTGGTTCTCCCAGTCTCTCCTATGGTTCACTACATTTCAACACGTTCTTTAAAATTTTAACATCCTTTAATTTTTTTTATGGTAACAGGTTTTTCAAATAGAGTTTTTTTAAAAAGTACATTTAACTAAGATTGACTAGGTACTTATAAAGTATATTTATCCTGAAATGGTTAAGAATATAAATTATTAATGCTTACATCCATAGTACATTACACATGCACATTTTTTAAATTTTTATTTTATTTTTTTAATGCTCACTTGAGGATATTTAAAAAAATAGATTTGAGAGAGCGAGAGCAAGAGAGAGAGAGAGAGAGAGAGAAACATTGTTCAATTGCCTCCCCTACACTTCCCAACTGGGAACTGAACCACAACCTAGGTATGTGCCCTGACCAGGAATTGAACATGCAGACTTTTAGTGTATGGGAGGATGCTCCAACCAACTGAGCCACCAGGCTAGGACTGTATGCATTATTAAAAGGTCATTTTCTTTTTTAGTAATAATATGGATGAAGCCACAATGCTTATTGTTTGTATCAAGTGAAGGTTAAAATCCAGATAGCCATAAAAACAAAGCTTGAGATAAAGGATATCTCTCAATCTGGTCAGGTGAAGTATTGTTATTATGCTTAATATATATGAATACAACTGTGAAATGTACCAGTTTTTAACAGGAATTAAGGTCTTCATTTTCGATTGCCATTTAAAATTTGGGGTAGCATCCTGAGATGTTGGGCTGAGGACTGAATATACATTTAGCTGGTTGGTGTCTATTTTACTTTTCTGTTTTGGGGGTATGAGGAGTTTGCTAACAGAAAAACCCTTGTGATTAATGGAACACCATCAGCTATTAGTGCAGAATCTTGCTGGGCAAACCTGTTTTTATTTTCTAGGACACTTTGCCGAAAAAACAGTGTCCAGCCAACAAAAGCTCCGACCAAAATGACTGACACAAACCCCATCTTAGTGGAAATAGGCTGCCAATATAACCACCTTTCTCTTTTTCTTTCAGTCTCATTTGGCCTGTTTCATCTGCTGCACATTCTGAGCTGTGTTAGTTTTTCTCTTGTCTCGAATTTGTTTCTGTAGAACACTCTCACTGTTCTCCTCTCTACTGTCTTGCATTCTGAAGGATAGTCACCTGCCAGTTTTTTTTCTTCTAACCCTCTCCTGTTCCCATTGTATTTTTTCAGTCATTATTTTGGTTAACAGAGGACATAAGTCTTCTTTAGAAAGTTCTTTCCACCATTTCTGTATATTTGAATTGCCTTTATAAACTTTGCTCCTTCTATTATATCCATATATCAAATCTGAGTTGATCTGGTGTCTAAGTCCCATTTGATATTTTCTCATATTCAGTAACAGTTGTTCAATGTTAATGTCACCTTTTTTTCCATCGGAACAAGACAGTTACCTGGTAGAGAAAAGGTGCCTGACCGCCCAATGCCTGCACGACAGTGGATCACTGCAGGCCCATGTTCAGGGTTCAGGGAAGCAGCTTCTCTCACTTCAGGAAATTGAGAAATGAACCTGGTGATCCAGGGACTCCCAAATCTGGCCAGGTGGTATAATGAAAGTGAGATATTGTTCCGGATTCACCACTACTGATGTCTTCTAATTGCAGTAGATGTCCCATGTAATATGACTGACTTCACATCTCTGACAAGAACTCCACACTGACTCCTGTTTCTTTAAACAATGTCTTTCAGTCATGTTTTTTGGCCAGTACGGTGCACATTAACCAGTGTTTTCTCCACAACTCGGTTTAGTATGACAACTGCTTTCGTCTTTTGCTGCCAAACCAAGATTCAGAAATTATAGCCTGTACTGGGAAGTAGAATGTGTGTTAGGAGGTAACTCCTTTGCACCTCTTTTATGTCAGCTAAGATGGCATTCATATAATCATTTTCAGCTTTTTGCATTTTAACACGACTGTGATCTTCAAGTACAGCTGCTGCCAATGATTCTGAGCACCAAACTCTTCAAACTCCTGCTGAATGGTGGCAGACATGGCCCCTGAAACCAGATAGTCTTAGCACAGCCTGTGCCCACAGATAGGCTCAGGCCCCTGCATGCTCCTGAAGTGCTGCAGCCTGGGGAGCATGCGTGCTCTGTGCGCCACTGATGCAGACACCGGCCCACAGTGTCTGTGTCATTATGGATGAAATGAAACATTCACATGAACTACTGAGTCCGGTGGAGGAAAAGGGACAGCATGGCTTTTCTCTCGAGGGGAGCAAAAGCTGCAGCCTCCGCCTTGACAGGCTTTTATTTCTATCTCCCAGCACATTCATGATGGTCCTCATTTACTATGCACAGGTTCAATTGAGGGGGTTACCTTTTACATAAAACAAAGGAGCCAATGCTGCTAATCACATCACAGAAGAGGGATATTTGCAAATGAAAAGTGGTTGAACCGGTTACACTCATCCTTGGAAGGTTTAGCATGGATTTTAGGAAGCTACTTTGTAGTAAATGTCCTCAATTCAGGGTGAGGGAGTTTTTTAGCAAGAGCAAGACTCAAAGCAGCCTGGGCACATTGCAGGCCTGATTCCCCATGGGAGAACCTATCCATGGGTGTGGGTCCTGTGCATCTTGGAGTGGGAGCTGGGCACATGCCCCGCAGAATGGTCTCCTGCATGCCACCCCTCCCCTCCCTATTTTTCTGAATAAAATTGACCTAATTCTTCACACACACACACACACAATTCTTTTCATTTTGCCAAATTTCAATGCAAAGCAAAAGGTGTAAAAAATATTCTAACTTTTTGGCCCAATAATTTTGTACTTAGGATAAATTGTCAAAGATCATCAAAAATTATTTTATTGTGACACTAATAAATAATAAATAATTAGTGTCACAATAAAATAAAACAATAAAAAACAATAAAAAACCTGCATTGTTCAACATATGGTACTTTGGTAAATTGTGTTACATTCAAATATATCATGTAACTTTTACTAGTCCTTAGATGAATATCCAATAAATGTATATTTAAAATACATTTTAAAAATATAAAATAAATGTTAGTTATTATTACTAGGTGAAGTGCTACAAGGAATTTAAATAATAATCTTTATGCTTTGCCACAGTTTGTAAATTTTCTATAATGAATGTTCTTGTTTCAATTTGAATTTGCTCCGAATAATGCTATCTTAACACTATTGCCCATCTGTGTCTAATAGGTTGCTCTACCAGTGGAATTTTTCTTTTTACTCAGCTGATAGAAGATGGGAATGTTAGTAAGGAGTGTTGTAGAATCTGCCTTAATTTTCTTGAGAGCATATAGGTGGTCAGATCTGCAATTAAGATATTGGCCCAAGCTAACACATTTTAATTATTTAATTTTGACATTTTTACTTTAACCTTTACCTGCAATTAAAAACAAACAAAAAAACCAAAACTCATATATAGAACATTAACTGTGCACAAGGGGCTTCGCACATGTAAATTTGTTTAATTGCTAAGGGTGGTCTTATGGAGGAAGGTGTAATTAGTTTAAAAAATGATTATACTGAAGTTCAAGGAGTGAACTAATCCAGAGATATTTAAGTAGAACCAGTATTCAAACCATTTACCTCCAAAGCCTATGTTATCTCCCCTGCACAAATATTTACTCTACCTAACTAGTGTTCTGAGAGCAATAAAATTTCCCTTTATAGTTCTGAAGCCTTACATTCATCAAAATCACTAAATTTTCTTCTCTCTTATAGAAAAAAAAAACTTTGCTTATTTAGTCAGACACAATGAGAAATATATCACTACCATCAAAGGTCGCACATACTGCAATAAACCATGTATGTACCTTTTAGAAATTCTTACAGGAAAGATCTCCTTATCACAATTATACATCATTGTTTTATGCTGCCACTGAAATGCACAGGAAACTGTCAATCAAACTGCAACAAATAAGGTATGAGAGTTAGAATTAGCTCTTATTAGTGCCTCTCATCAAGAGTTCAGATATCACCTTTGAAATAATTTATTGTTGTGTGCAAAAAGCATCTATGGTAGGAATATATGAAGGTATTTGAATCAAATTGCATATAGATGTAGGAGAGTGCAAAATTGCTAAGCGTGGTGATTTTGTGTTGAGAAGTCTGAGAAGAACTGAAACAGTTTGAAATAACCTCTAATAGAATTAGAGAAAACAATTTCTTGGAAGCCATTAATCTTATTAGCTAATATCACCCCAATAAATTTTAACACTTTTTAAAAATTAATTGAGATTAAAAATAACTTCTGGGTTGCGTTAGAAACATGCGCAGACCATGAATCCTGTAGAGATATCTCTATCTGTTTGTTTTGTCATTTTCTTTAATAACACCTTATAGCCCAAGCATAGGAAGATATACATCAGATAATTATATTATTCCATGAATGAGTTTGTTCTGTTTTGTTTCCTGATGCAAAGATGGAAACATTGGAAATAAACTGGTCCACATTCTGTTGGTTGAAGCTCCAACTGGGAGAGAAAGAAAGTGACAAGCCAAGCGGGACTTCCGTGTAATGAGAACACAGGCTGTGTGGTGCGGGGACTGGAGACCCACTAATATAAAATTACAGAATTATGGAAATAACACGAAATTCGAAAAGCTATTGTGTCAAAATGATTGTTTGGCTTTAACATTTTTAAGTAATACCACTTTACTTGTGGCTGAAATAGAGTGATGAAACTGAATATAAACATGTTAAAAGAATAGGTGGTGATGGGAACGTGTCAGGATGGTGACACTGCGGGTAAGAAGAGACTCTGAACTAAAAATCTCAAAGTCATCAGTAAACAGGTTGTTTTGGGAATGACAGTAGATTGTTGTCAATAGAATTAGTCAGTGACTCTGTTTAAAGTTGCACTTTTAAAGGTGATTTCCACATGAGCGCAAATTAACACAACCCTCAGATATGGTATAGCGGTGTCAGTAATGAAAATGTGTTGTTTTTTTTTAGATGGATTTGAAATATTTTCTCTACTCATGATATTTTTCCACAACCATTGTCTATATAAATGCTGAATAACTTATATCACTCTATTATAATTAATAAAATTACTTATGAAGAAATTCACTTAAGAATATAATAAAGAAAACAATAATTCCCAAGTATTCACTGATATTACCATGATCTCATCATCCAAAAATAGCCATAGGATTGTGAAACACACTAGTTAGTGCTCAGTTGTGGAATATACCTCGGGAAACATCATTTGAGTCTTTGTTTTGAACCAGCAATCAATATATAGGAATTTATAGTGTAACACTAATGTGGTCTTGGAAAACATATTACAGTAACAAGATTACAGTTTGTTAACAACCTCAGATCTCAGTGTGTGTGTTGTTTGTGTGTGCTGAGGGATATATGTTCTATTTCACAGTGACATAGACACCAAGGGAGCCACTGTGATGAAGACTCCAGCATTTGGAATGTCAGTAGTGTGGTTGATAGAGCAGAAGAATAAATAGATGAAGAATGGCACTCTAATTCATGTATGCTTTGGAGTGGAAGTGGCACACTACACTCTCCCATCAAAGCCCATTAGTCAGAACTAGTGTTCTTGCCCCTATTCCTGGTGAGGGAGAGAAATGTGGGAAAGCAGATGGAATGGTTGAGGGGCCCGGTAGTCTCTGTCACAGTCTTCCCTTTGACTGGAACCCAAGAAAATTTTACGGCCGGGGCAAGTGACCATAATAAGATTCGTGCTGAGTAAATGATTTGCCTTTTTTGTATAAAGTGGAAGAAAATTATTTTGAATAAAGACATAAAATCTGCCATTTAAATTTAGGAAATATAATCCATAAAATTTGAGGTCCTATAAATGGCCTTCATTTTTTTCCATAATTTTTAGGTTCTAAATATTGTGGTTCTTGTTGAGCAAGTGACACAAGAATTGTGTCATTGGATCTTGTTATGATTTGATGGTTGCCTAAATTATATGCCTGAAACCTATATAATTTTATAAACCAATGTCACCCCAATAACTTCAATAAAAAATGAAGGATAACAGCCTAAAGATAACTCTTAATTACTCTTAGATTTCAGCTCTGCATCTAGACTTCACCTTCAGATAAAGGTCCCTGGCAGTCTGTCCTATTCATTACATACTCTCTTTTTCTGCCAATTTTTTTTCTGATTCACCTGCTTTATCTTCTTAAATTGATAACCAGATTATTTGTTTTATCTCTTTTTATTGACTGCATATCATCTCCTTTGCTTCTATCTATGCCTAAAACACCTTTCTCAGGCCTGATATTTGCAAAATATTGAAAAATTGCATCTCTGGGTCATGGTTAGGGAATTCCCAACACTCTATTATACATGGACACTGTATATTAGAAAAAGCAAGTCAGTAGTTTCCATCTCCAAGTTGATCCAAATAGGCCCATTTCTGCTCCTTTTGGAACCCCTAGTGATTTCCTCCCATCTTTTTGAATTAAGAGGTCAACTCTTAGACACTCAGAAAGTTCACAGCAAACAACATTATATATTCCTGTGTTTTCCTGACTTGAAATCACATAATGAAAAATTATATTTTCAGAATGGATTATTAATATTAAATGTATTTGGCCTGCATGTATATTTTGTGATCTCCTTAAAATGATATCCCAGGGCTTCATATCCTACATCTTAGGGGCTACTCAGCAATGTGAACCTGCTATATCCTTGATATGTTCTTTCATTAAGCAGAAATAAAGAGTGAATATTACCTCCTTGTTTTTTTCTTTTTTTTTAAACTTATTTTTTTGAAGAAGATTATAAAGCAGATCCAAATATCATTAAGGAGACCATATGTCATAATTCTTCAAGTTCCCTAAAATGGGTCTGCTTAATTGGCCCATGTTTTCCTTTTGGAAAGTTAGTTTCTGGAGGACAGAGACTATGTATTTGTGTGTCTTACTTACCAGGATACAGAAAGGCATGCAACAAGTTTGGATGAGTTATTTCAGAAGATATATCTAATTTCTAAATGAGATTTGGATAACAGCCTAAGTCTAATCCCTCTGTGAATAAAGATGCAAAGGACTGTCAGAACAGTTTGGTTCATCAAGGTTTAAAGAGAAATTTATTATGACACTCTCTTGGCACAAGTGAAACCAACAGAATTAAACCCTTAATCCTTAGGAATTCTTCAAACAGGATCTGATTCAAAGAGGCAAGAGACAGCATTTGGACTGGATACATACTGCATGATTGGGGTGAGTTAAAGGTAAAATGATCCGAGGATAAATACCAGCAACACACTCATTAGTTTTTGGTAATGTCATGGCTTGAATATTACTTTCCAATTAAGTCTGCTTATAAAGAGGGAGTTATTTTCATTCTAAGATTAAATATTGATGCCTATTTAGTGAACAGTAATGGCTCTAAAGACCCACATATATGTTAATTTTTATACACCCAATTACGATAATGTATATAATAAAAAATAACATCTTTATTCTGCTAAATATTTTTCCTAAATTGAGGCATTTCCAAATATGAGGCATTTAACCTAAACAGGAGGCTATTTTTAAGGATATATTTTCAAGGTGTTTCAACAGTATTCCCTGCTGGATTAGACAGTGAATGTGAAGGAATAAGTAGGAAGCAGTCTGTCAGAGCCACTGGAAGGTTGGAGTGCCGTTAAGTAGGATGGTGGAGGCTGAGGGAGAGCAAGTGTTGGAGGGACTATTGGAATTGCATTTTTGGACATGCTGACCTAGTTTATCCTTCAATAAATGGAATATATCCAGTGGATTTACACATATAAGTCTGGAATGAATTGAACGACCTTTACAGGAGATTTTCACATTAGAGTTTTTGGCATCAGGATGGTGACAGATAAAACTGGACAAGATCATGGAAGAGGAACTATAAAAATAGGAGGACAGTTGGGCAGAACTAAGTTCCGGGGAACTACAGTATTTAGAGATCAAAAAAGAGAAGAGGTCATGATTTTTAATGAGACAAATATATTTGATATAAGGAAATACAGATGAACCCTCAGCAGTTTAAGATTCAAAGAAATAGTTTAAAAGAATTAAGGCTTATTATAAGAGAATCTACTTTATATTGATTAAGGATTGGCTTCTAGAAAACACTTACTACTTAGCCAAATGACCTATATTATTTGGTTAAGGTTTACTCTTTGCCGTGGCTTTTAGGTTTAACAGTGAAGAAGGCCTGTGGGTTTTTATGTAATTGTTATTCAAATAACAATTTAAATGAGGTATATCCATTTTAAATGATGTAGATCTTGTCTTGATTAAGTAGTGGGGATCAAGCTCATGTACACCAGGAAATAATATATTAGAATTTCCTGTGGAAAGTAAGTATTGTAGAGGAGAGAACTGTGACCTTATTTGCCCTAATTCAGAGGTTCCCTTTGCTTTAGTAGGAGTCATCTTTGGCACACTGCTAAGCCTTTTAGAGCTTGGTATTCAATATCCAATATTAAATCCTTCCATACACTTGATAGTTAACATCACAGAGATCTTAAATCTATTTCTCAAGTACTTAGCTACACAGGTAACTCTTTAGCTGGGATTTGATCTTTCAGCACATGTTTGCAACTTTCTCTGTGTAAGTCTCCCAAGACCATGGAACCTTGGGTAGTTTAATTTTGCTTCATTTCCTGGATCATACAGAAGTTATGGGGGCATTTCATAAAATGAAATGGGCCACAGTAGCCTTACTGGGCTCACCGGAGCCATAATGCAATGTATCTTTCAAACAGAGAAATAAGGTTAGGATGTGAGTATTCTATATTACACCATTTTTTCTCCTTCCTTTTCAATCTCTGGTTTTCAGGATGTATCTTTTCATTTTCCAGAGAGCTGTTTGTACCACTCTCTATGCAGCTTATTAAAGTGGAATACCAAATCTAGATTCATTGTTATGCTACCCAATGCAAAAGTATTTCTTCATAGTATTTCTGTGTTTTATTGGAAAAATTAAGACAATTTAAAAGCATAAAATCTATGCTTCTAAATTGCATCATTGCCCATGTGGATTTATGTGTATTTATCTCACCATGACCAATACTAAATGGTACCAGTTTATAGAAGTGTTTTCATCATAGCCTAGTTTCTTCAGCAACAGAACCCTGTGGAGGACTGCAGGTCTTTTGTATCTGCTATTAATGACAACATATCTATATTTTATTGATTGTAAGAGTATTTGGAATAGATGACAATTTCATTTTTCATTGCATTCTCTCAAGGTCTACTTCCTCCTTCGTTGTTGGTATAGAAAAGAAATTCTTAGTCTGGACTTAATGAATGTAGAGAAGCATCTCAAAGATCCAAAAGTCCCCTAAAACAGAAACGTTAGGAGTTGGAACAGTGTTTCTTTTTCCTTCTTTCACAGTCTTCTCCAGAGGGTCCATGAACTCTAGTACATGAACTCTAAAATGTGAATGGCTTCCCAGGAATATTCCAATGTAATGTAGGAATTGCTTACAAACAAAATTAAATTCACATAGCAGTTGATTAGGAATTACTGTCTTTGAATTTCCCTTCATAATGCACCATAGCACAGTTTTCCTAATGTCCCCACTCGCAGCTGAATAAGAACATCCCTTACAGTATTCTGCTAATATTACTAGTCCTATGCTTTTTGCAGGAAGAGAAGTAAAAACAGATTTAACCATAGTATAGGGAAGAGGACAAAGGTTTATGTATGAATTTAGGGATGGTGACAGTTAAGGGTGCTTTCACAATGTAGTGTTTCTATAACCCCCACAAAGTCACCCTAATAAAGGTACAGTACTGCAGAATGCTGAGCATTCTCTTTTTAAAAAGAAAAGTACCCATAAAAATGTAAACACATTGTTCTTTTAACTTTTATTGATTTCCTTTAATCACTTGGTTAGTATTCACAAAGAGATACCAGCTCTGAATGTACAACTAATTAAATAGTGAATATTAAAGGCTGTAGAATATAGTAACTTCTTAAAGAGCACCGATCTGAGTAAGGTATAAAGTGGGAATGAGAGAGGAACACCTCTAGACATATAGTCAGAAAGAGAGTTCTCAGCTCTTGAGAAATAAAAAGTGGGAAGAGGAGAGGCAGAATTTTGCCTTATAATTTTTTCTAAGACTTACTTTTAACCAATATGTGGCTGCATCCATAGAGATATATTGCATCAGTACCTTTTCCCCATCCACGTAAAGATAATTGCAAAAATCACTAAGTAAGTATAATAAATTTTGTATCTCCCCTGGATATCTAGTTCTTTCTGAAACATAGCCACAGATGTTTTCTAGGGTTATGTTTCTCAATTATCTGGGGTGAAGGATCAGCCTTTTATTTTTCTCAATCTGTCATGGACTAATACCTTTGTAAAACACAATACAAATGAATTAGGAGAAAAAATGAAAAAAGCACATAAAATGCAATTCTCACTTTGTTAACAGTAGATTCAACAGGCATAAAATTACTCTCTTCAATTTCTAAATGATTCCTCTCAAATTCCGCACATCATCTCAGACTGATAATGAACATTTTGCAGAGCATCTTCAGGTACCTATCATTGTTAGGTAGCTTTGATTGAGAGGTAGGGAGAGCAGTGCCCACATGGAGAGAGAGAGGGACTCTGCCTTTCAACTTTCTCATGTAAGAACTCTGCTTCACTTTGAAGTATGTCTTCTTTACTTACAAACAAAATTAAAATCAATTTGTAGGCTAGATTGAGACTCACTTAGTGACTCTCTCAGCCAATGGTTCTCCAAAAATTTTTGCATCTAATTTTGTGGACTTTTTGCTCCTCAGATTGTCTTTGGCTTATTTCATTTAGCATAATGTTTTTTTATTTCTATTTCATAAATAGACCTTTATTTTAAAATAATATGTGTGTACTCAGGTTATATTTTTAATGTTTATTTCAAAATAGTAAAGCAGATGATGTAATTTATTAGTTTGGAATTATTAGAATGTAGATGGAAGAAAAACCTAATATAAACCCTTGCTGTGCATCACTCATATTTTTTATAAGTTCCTTGCAGGGGGAATCTACAGTTTATGTTCTAAATGACTGAGTGTTAAGAGAAATGCTTATACACATCTTATAGACTTAAAGTTAATCTCCTTTTCTGAACTTTACAAACTTATTCCTGGCCTTATCAGACTAATCCTGTCAAAACATCTCCCTACATTTATCTTTTTAGACCTATCAATAATAACCAAACAAAAAGATTAGCAAAAAAAGAAATGTTACAATAAAAGTCATATCTCTATATTAGCTTAATCTATGAAATACAAAAGAATAAGAACAGTGAATTTCAAGAGCCCTAAATTACCAACTTAATGCAACTTGTCATTTCTTATCTTGGATCTCCTTGTGTATCTATTGATATACAAACCTCAAAGTTGACCACAGATTAATGCTGAAGGTTACTTTTAACCTTACCTTTTCTCAAAACTCTATGTATTTTATTTTTCATAAGCTAAGGATAAATTCAATAATACTCTGTGAAAAACAATCAGATGACCTCAAGGGAATTCTTTTTTTTTAGATGTGTCTTTAGATAATATCAGTTGCTTCTCTTAACTGCTAGCTAGAGGCTTTCCTGGAGAAGAAATATAAAAATTAAAATTTCAATACCTAGGCAATCACTTGATCCATCTTTCACCAGTGCAGGAAAATCCACCTCTCTCATCTAATTCTTCCTACCTTTTATGTCTTTTAACTTTTTCTCTCTCCTGGCTGGTCAGTGAGGCTGCATACTGATGAGAAGATGCTGTACAGCACCATGATCAGGTAGGTGTTCAAACCGGAGAAGGCATTGGGACAAAGTTAAAAAAAAAGGTGTTAGAACAGTTATATAACAAATTGACTAGTTATAATTATGAGAGAATAAGAGAAGGAAGGAATGACAAAGTGATACTTAATGATGGAAACCAGGACCCAAAAGAAACCTAGGCACATTCATTCTGTTCACTCTGGGTTCTAAGCTATATTATGCAATCTTTATAAGAAAAGGTTTAATGGAATTGTAAGACAATGCTCTTGAGCAAAATATCTTGTTTAGTGAAATATTTTTTAGTTTCACTTTATAAAATGGAAAGGCAAAACAAAAATAATCAGAGTTATTAGGTAATAGTATGGACTACCATGTTTCAAAATTGCATAAAAGAATTCCACAAAATATGGTGTTTTTTAAAGAGCATATCCATATGATTACTGTAAGATTTCAGATAAAAGGAGAGTCTGCTTTCCTTATAAACAGAAGCTGCAGAGCTCCTTAACCCACAAAATTTTTCACTGAAGCTTTATCTCCTTATGTGAAATTGAAGATTTCCCATATTTAAATGCATACTACCAAGAGGAGATTAGGGGAAAATAGTGATTATTATTCTGTGTCTACTAAACTGCTATTTGTTTGACTTCACTTATGCTTCTCCAACTTCTTTGTCATTTACATGAATGAAAATTGATCTAAACTGAGAAGAAAAGCTGGTATGCTTTGAAAAAATAGAATTTAAAGTACTAGGTAAATGCCATAAATGCCAACATGACAGAATTTAGGTATAAAAATGAAAGCTTGTAGATAGATTAAAATAAAAGCCGTTGTCCTGCTGATTGGGGCAGTTTGCCTTCACTGTCTACGTTAGAGCAGCCAGGAGATCTCACTGACCACAAATCACATTGGAGCAGACACTGAGACAGAACTTATCAAAACCCACATGTGACTTCTAGAGTGCTTTAATCAGAGTGCAATCACTAGAACAGAAAAACCAAGCGTTCTTCATTATTTTGCAGCGGGTAACCAAATATGGAATGCTGATTTAGATTCAAGATACACTGTTTTAATAGAATAATTAACATCTCTAATGTATAATCACCAGGAAGTTCCAAATAGTCTGGAATCCAGGATGTATTTAGAAGTATGGAGGAACCAGTGCTGGCAAATTTGGACAACACAAAATGGAGAGGATTTCTGAAGATATCTGAGATATCTAAGGGAGAACACAGGTGTTATTCTGCTCCTGGGAGCTGAGCAATGACTGATGTTTTGGTGGTAGTGAGAGGGTTTTGTACAATAAGCAAAGGTATGGCAGAGCCGCTAAAGGCACAAGCTCTGGAGCCAGACTGCCCAGGTTGAAATCCAGTCTCCTTCCATACCTGGGTGTGTAATCCTGGGCTTGGTCCTCCAGCTTCTCCGGTATCCTATTCCCCTGACCACACCTTCCCCCGCCAAAAAAGTATAGTACAGAGAGCTCTTATAAATACCAAATTAATAAATATGAGTAAAACATTGGAACACTGTGTGAGCATTTGGAAAATTAGCTTCTATTCTAGGTTTTAGATTCCCCCAACAATAAAAGTGAATGTGAGAAATGATCACCCTAATAGTGCAAGTATGCGCTATTTTGCTTCCTCTAAACAAATTATTGACCTGTTGTCCTGGTTTCTCCTTGGTATTCATGACAATTAAAATCCCTGTTGATGTTAAATCATTCATTATTATGTATTTACATCTATGTGCCACTTTTTACTGAATCTTTGAAGCGTGAGAGTATTAGCGGCATGTTTAGCTATCAGGAAATATGAATTATTATGCTTTCACTCCTCTTTCTACTGCTTTGCAGTGGTTGTTTCTCTTTCTTCTTTCTCAAAAACTTTTGCTCTTCAAGTTAATATAGTTTTGATTTATTTAACTAAGATATAAACAACTGTTACTTTAAAAAGTAAATTTCCTGAGGAGATATATTTATACTTATAAAAAAACAGGAGATCTCAGAGTCTTTAACTAAAGGACTGGATATCTAATTTGAATTTTTCGTTAATGGTAACTCTTGGGGAACAAGAAGACTCTGAAATTACTCAGCAGAAGTCACTACTTGTATTTGTAAAAAAATAATGCCATTGGGTCTCTACATCTTTTAGGAAAGGGTGAGAGATCACAGATAGGCATCTGTGAAAGGTCACCCATTCATTTAGCACAAACATGGTAAATAGTCACTGTAATATCTAGAGACTCCTTCTTAGTCTATTTTTTGGTTCATCTATATAAATAAGGAGTTGCCAAATCTCTTTCTGAGGCCTCTTCTCTTTCCAGCTAATACTTTCTCCATTTCACTCTCCCTCTAATATTTTTAAAGTGTTACCATCAAATGTCTGATGACTCCAAAACATATATCTTCAAACTAGTCATATATATCCAAATACCTACTCAACTGGTTCAGTTGTAAAACTTTAAGTGAACCCCAAGCTCAGCAGCACTCCTAAAACTGAATTGAACAGTTTCCTCCTCGAAACCTGGTCCTGGTCCAGGTTTCCCTATAGCATAGAACAGAATCTCTGTTCTTCCATTTGAGCAAGATGAAAACCTAAGAGTCATGCTTTAGTACCCTTTCTTCCTCTCCCTCACCCCCATATCCAATCTGGCCTTCTGGACTACATAATTTATCTCCAGATATCCCGAAATATATCTGTACATGTCTCTTCAATCAATAACCTCTGTCACATTTCCTAGAAGAATGTAGAGGCTTGCTAACTCCTTCCTTCCATTCTTTTTACCTTCCATTCATTTTCTACAGTGAAACCAAAAACCACAAACAAAAAATTTTTTTTGTTATTTTTGACAGCCTTAGTGTAATATAATCAACATATAATAAAGCACACATAATAAAAGTATAATATTTGGTAATTATATCTATATAATCCCTGAAATAATCAAAACAATTGTAATAATAAACACACCACACAAAATTTCCTTCTGTCCCTTGTGCTCTCCTGTCTTACTCACCTTCTTCCCCGCTCCTTTTGCTCCAGGCAGCTACTGAACTGCTTTCTGTCATTATAACTTTGGATTATCTAGGATTTTATATAAATGGAGCCATGCAGTGTATAATCTTTGTCTCACTTTACTTAGCATAATGATTTTGAGATTTATCTGTGTTGTGTGTAACAATAGTTTATTCCTTTATATGGATGAATAACATTCTGTTGTATGAATATACCACTGACAGTTTATCCATTTACCTTTTGATGGTCATTCTAGTTGTTTCCAGGTTGGGGCTATTATAAGTTTAGCTGCAATGCGTATTGTGCAAAAGTCTGTGCAAATTACATTTATTTGGGTAAATACCTAGGAGTAGAATGAGAGGGACATATGGTAGCTTTATATTTTACTTTTTAAAAGACTGCAAAAGTGTTTTGTAAAGGAGCTTTATGATGCTACACTAAAAATAGTGAAATAGGAAAGTTCCATTTGATCTACACCCTCACCAACATTTAATATGCTCAGTCTTTTTATTTCAATCTTAAAATATTCTTCTGGGTATGTTTGGTATCACATACCAAAATGTGATATTAACTGTGGTTTTAACTTTTATTTCTGTAATGATGAGTGATATTGAACTCTTTTTGTATAACTGTTTTTTATTTATCTTTAGCAGTGTTCATTCAAGTCTTTTGCCTCTTTTTTAAAACTTGACTGTATGCTTTTCCATATTGAATTGAATTGTGAGACTTCTCTATGTATTTTAAATAGATTTTAGGGGTCAGATATATGTTTTGTAAATACTTGCTACCAGTCTGTGGCCTGTCTTTTTATTATATGAAATATAATAATATATAGTTCTATTCAGTGTTTTTTAAAAAAACTTTAATTTTGATGAAGTCCAATTAATTGATTTTTTCTTTTAGTTTATATTTAAGAATCTTTGCCAAGAAAATGGTTACTTAAGTGTTTCACCTATGACTTCCGGAAATTTTATAGGTTTAGCCTTTACGTTTAGTTGTTTGACCCATGTTCAGTCAGTTATTACATATACTGTCAAGTAAGGGTTGAGGTTCATTTCTTTTTAACCAACATCATTTAAAAAACATATTGTAATTTATTCCATTGAATTGAGTTAGCTCTTTTGTCAAAAATAAATAGATCCCATAAGTGTGTACTTCTAAATTCTTTATTCCTTTCCTTTGACTTATGATGCGGACCCTGGCTCGTGGTGTCCTTGTCATTATGGATGAAATGAGACATTCGTACAGACTACCGGATCTGGTTGAGGAAAAGGGACAGCAAGGCTTTTTTCTCAAGGGGAGCAAAAGCCTCCGCCCTTCCTCCAAAGAACTTTTATTGTCTTACTGGGCACATTACAAGAAGGTCCTCATTTATTATGCACAGATTCAATGCTTTAGGTGGTTACCTTTTACAGAAAACAAAGGAGCCAATGCCGCTAATCACATCACAGAAGAGGGATATTTGCAAATGAAAAGGCAAAAGTAGTTGGACTGGTTACACTCATCCTTGGAAGGTTTAGCATGGATTTTAGGAAGTTGCTTTTCAGTAAATGTCCTCAATTCAGGATGAGGGAGTTTTAGCAAAAAGTAAGACTCATAGAGGCCTAGGTACATTGCAGGCCTGATTCCCCACAGGATAACATATCCATGGGTGTGGGTCCTGTGCATCTCCGAGTGGGAGCTGGGCCCACACCACACAGAATGGTCTACTACAGACCTGTATATCTATCTTTATTCCAATAGCACACACACCATCTTGATTACTCTAACTTTATGAGTCTTGAAATCAGGTAAAATAGTTTCTTTGTTTTCTTTTTCAAAGTTTTTCTTGTTGTTCTTTGTTCTTTGCATAGCCACATGAATTTTAGCATCAGTTCATCAACTTGTTAAAAAAGCCCTCTGAGAATTTATTGAACATATGTATCGGTTTGGGGAAAATTAACACGTTATCAATGTTGCATGTTGTGATCCATGAACGTGGTGCATTACTCCATTTATTTAGGTCTTCTGTAATTTCTCTCAGTTTTTTTTTTCAGTTTTAAATGTAAAGAACTTCTATATTTTTGTCAAATGAATTATTTAATGTTTCAGATTACTGAAGGTATCTGCTTCTTTACTATGCCTTTTAGGCTGTAAGCAAAATTTTTCTTAATTTTTTAAAAATTTCTTGAATGTTGGTTACTTTTACAGTTTGCCATAAATTTTCTAAGATATTGTGGATTTAAAAGAATCTAGATTATGTTATTTTCCTCTAAAATATCTTTTATTGTAACAGACTGTTAAATTCCTGCCAAGTCACTTTCATCTTGTGAAAACTTGGATTTTGGCTTCTTGAAGGGGAGTCAGTTTCGGTTTTGTCCTTATGCCTGGAGTAGGGTTCTTCCTCTGAGGCTGTAGTCTTTGTCTCTACTGAAAGACATGGACTTCCTCACTTTTGCCACTCTTACATGCCGGCACCCGTCCTGTCCTTTGTGGCGTCTGTAATTGCTTCTCAGCTGTCCCAGAGTACCTCCTTGCACAAGGACTGTTAGAAATCCGCCAAGTACATTAAAGCTTGGTTTTCTTCAGTCTACTGCCCCTGGCCCACCCATGAAAGTCAAAGTTGCCTTTATGGTCCGAAACTGCGAGCGCCTGACATTTTTCTCCAGTGAGAGTGAACCTGGATCTTATTTCTCTGAATTGAATCTTTAACACCACCCTCAGAGAGACAGGCTGTTAGAATGCAGGGCTCGCTTTCTGGCCTTTCCTTCCACCTAGGGATCAAAGCCTTGGGCTGCTAGCTATCCAAAGTCAGAAATAAGTAAATAAGTAAGTGAGTAAGTAAGTAAGTAAATAAATAGTTGTTTTGTATAGTTTGTCCAGCTTTTATGATTGTTTAGGGCCAGAAGGTGAACTACTTTGTCAATTCAAGAAGAGAAATGCTAAATTTTTTTAAAAAATGAAAATAGATAATTTATCAGCTCAAAATCTTTATGTCGCCTTCCATTTTTCTGATTTTATCTATTTAGTTTAGAGAGAGGGGGAGAGAGGGAGAAAGAAAGGAAGAGAAACATCAGTGTGCAAGAGATACACCATCAGTTGCCTCTTACTTGCTGTCAACTGGGGACCTGACCCACAACCCAGGCATGTGCCCTGACTGGGGATCAAACTGGTGACCTCTCAGTTCACAGGCTGGCACTCAATGCACTGAGCGACACCAGCCAGGGTACCTTCCATTTTTCTTAATAGCTAAAATACCTACTATTTATCTCTTTCCAACACACACTAATATGTACACACTGTGCTCAGCTTATTTCACTTAGTGGAATGAGTTTCATATTTACCAATGGAAACTTTTGTGGTTCCAATTGCTTGAATGGATAAAAAAAGGAGTTCTACAGAAAGTATTCTCACAGGGTGATCCAATCATCAATTCCTAACTGGGTAGGTCATGGTGAGAAGTCAAGTCCCAGGCCTGCAACTTCTTAGTGAGAAGCTTGTAAGCCAGCCCTTTCCTTTGTTCTTGTGCAGCTAGGTTAACACACCTTTGAAATGCCAGAAGTAATAGCCCTTAGAGGTTTAACCACCCTCAAGAGAGCACATAATCTTGTTAATTGTCCTGTAATCTAATCCCTACCTTCATGTAATCTTCCTTAAATTCCCTCCTCAAATTCCAATGCTTACAAGAAATTGCAGACTGTCATTTTCCCCGAAGCACTTGAGATTTTTACAGATTTATTTTACTGTTTTTTCCCAGCGACTGTTGTCAGTTTTGACTTAAAGAAACTGTTATAAAAATTCTCTATGAGTTTGGACATGTCTTACAACAGCATTTACTTGGTGTAGCCAGCATGATTCTAAGGAAGCCCACCCTCCACCACTCGTGGACCCGGATCCAGTGCCAGGGAAGAAGCAACGGCCTGTTGTGCCCTACCAGCTCTACCAGCTCCCACCTCTCAGCAGATGCACTTGGGTGAGTTTTCTCAGAGTCCTGAGCCTCCTTGCTTTTAGCAGCAGGTCCATGACTTTATTTGAGCTATTCTTTGAAAATCCCTGATTTGGATAAGGTTTGAGGTAACCCAAGGAAAGAAAAAAAAATGGGTTGCTGCTTTCAATATTGACTTTTAATTGGATTGCTTACTGAGTCTGATCAAAATATTGGCTGATTAAATGAGAAACTGACCTCTCTTTATCTCTGAAGGAGAAAAGACACTTGCTTCCCCAACCCAAATACCCAAAGGGTGACAGGAGTGGTTTCAGACACCTGAATCTGGAGTGGTTGAGAAGGGTGCCACAGTGTCCAGTGTGGAAATGCAACTGATCTGGGAGAAGCTGGTGGAGACCTGGGAGGGTTCTTCGTGAGGGGCACAGTGCCCTGGGATGTGTGCACCCAGGGAGGGACCGTGGCTTGGAGAGTGTTGCAGTTTCTGTTGCATTCATTAAGCTCCCACTGACTCTTGCTTAGGTATTCTTAGGTGACAGAATATTTGTGGGGTTGCCTGAGGACAAATTTCCTCTAGGGTGTGAAGCAGACCTATGGGGATATCCACCACATTTGTCTCATCCGGAGGTGTGCACATAAAGTCTAGTTGTCACTGGAAGGTTTTTCAGAATCTACAGATCTCAAATTAATGTGGAAATTGCACCTCCGAGGCCAACAGGACAATCAGCCTGCCATTAATACTAAGGTGGCCAAGATGAGGATCTTTTGATATTTATAAATTGTTTTTCTGTACATGCAATTAGAAAAAAACTGGCAATAAAATTGGGCAGAATTACTGAAAGAATAGTTATTTTGTCTCTCGAAATTTCAAAAAGAAGATTTAGGTAAATGAATTAACCTATGTTGTTAGGGGTCAATGCAATCCTTTGATGTATTAAAAGCAGCTGTTACTAATTTAAAAAATGAAAGATTATTTGGAACTTGACTTGTGAAGGGCAGATATAAATTATAAATGCCTCCAGTACAAAATTTGGATCCAGCTTTTTTTAGTTAGTTAGTTTGTTTTTAAAAACTAGTGAATTATTCTCATGGCTAGAAGGTCTCTGGGTCTATTTATGTATGTTGTAAATGTGGGATAATTTTCTACCTCCAAATGTGAGATAATATAAAGGTGAGCACTTGTAAGGATTGGGTATTCTAAAATTCTACAAAATATAGAAACTAACTCAAATGCTTTTCAAGATCACATGATCTGAGATCTATTTTTAGCAAACAAAAGCTAGCTGATGTTTGTTAGGTTAAGTAGAATAGACATCTTTTGAGTTATTAACATTAAATATAATATTATATTTTACCTGGGTTTTATAAAAATAAGTCCATGTTAATAGTTGGTTTTCTGTCTACAAAAATGTTTCTAGAAGTCATAAACCTCTTCATAAATTTGAATTCTTAGTTTTATTAAAAATTGAGGTTTTAAGGGTTGAAATCTTGACAACTATAGGAATAATTTTGCAGTGTTCCAGAAGGGCCCCAGGTACACCCCCAAGGTTTGATTTTTATGTTAAATTTGTAAATTTCATGGGAAGCATTGTAAAATAAATGACAAAAAAACTTCTAGGGTAAGAAGCTGCTGACATCAGAGGTAGACAGCTACCCCAAAACACCAGTGAGGTGTGCATACCCATGGGTTCACATCGAACTCAGAATTCATCTTATTTGACTGTCTTTGCCTGTCTGCTAGTGATACAAGTTATAATCATAGTTATTCTTTTTCTTTGGGCTTTTCTGTATCATTCAACTATTTATGATTACTGAAGATATATAAGATAATTATCAATACTCTTTTTATGGTTCACATAAATGTTATACTAGATGCCAAACAGAAAAATCAGACAGGGAGTAAAGCTTGAATCATGCTAGTTCACACCACAGGATAGAAATGCTCTAGAGTGGATTTTTTTTCCTTTTCTTTTCTTTGTCTTTTTGCAATGAAGGCCATAAGACCAGACTGTCCTCCATTTATCTGCCCTTACTTTTTTCAGAAAATTTGGCTTCAACTCACATCCCATGGTTACAGTACTGCCCCATTCCCAACGGTCCATCTTTCAACAAGATGACTTTGATACTGGGATTTCTAGGTATGAGACTTCCTACTCTGCAAGATCACACATATTATCTGACCAAAAAGTGGGTTATCTGTATACCTTTTGGATTGATTTATTACCCAAAGGGGGATTTGTAGACAAAAAAGTGATTTTAGGGAAAGTAATCTCACAGAGTCATCTGATCTGATCATCAGTCACTAACTGGGCAGGTCATGGTGGGTAATCATGCCCCAGACCTACAACTTCTTTAGTGAGAAGCTTGTAAGCAAGCCCTATCCATTGTCTTTGTGCAGCTAACTTAATACACCTTCAAAATGTAATGGGTATTACATTTTGTAATGTAATGTAAATGTAATGGGTAATAGCCCTGGAAAGCTTAACTACCTACAAGAGAGCACATAGTCTTGTTAAATGTCCTATAATCCAACCCACACCTTGCTTTTTCCCACCTTCATGTGATCTTCCTTAAGTTCCCCCTTTAACTCCAAATGTATATATATAACAAAACTGCAAACTAACATTCTTCAGAGCATTCGGGATCTTGCTTCCTGGCAATTGTCATCAATTTTAGCTCAGAGAAACTCTTATAAAAATGCTCCCCAGGTTTGTTTGCTTCTTATCTTGATACTTGGAATACTTTCCCTATGCCCTGTTTGAATAGATTATTTCCCCCAGTTACAGGCTCTCATACTTTCCTTAATTTTTTTCTTCAGCGAACTTTCCATTCTGAAACTGTTACAGAACCAAATTCAGTGCTCAAAGTGCTTTCTCTCCAGAAAAACAACAGCCCTCCCTGGACTTCCAGCACCCCACACAATGGGGTTTACCAGATTCTGAATTTCTACTTGCCAGAGTCACTTTTCTTCTTCTTTACATGTTTTTCTAAGGAATTACTGGGCATGCTCTGCAGGGACTTGGCAATGGAGCTAATTTTGTACTGTATTCAGGGTTCTGTTGGAGCATATGAAGGAGTTCTACTGAAGGTAAGTGAAATGCCAAAATCTGTAAAATCTCAAATACAAAGCCATTGTGTTTGCCATCACAATTTTTAAACAAATGAAACAAAATATTCAAACATGAACCATGTTCGCAGAGGTAGGGTTTGTGGTGATCTACACCCTGTTTTTCCACCATCACAACCACCTTCCAACGTTACCTCAAATCTTCATTTTCCTCCAGTTATAAAGAATTCAATAATTAGTGTGAAAAGCAAATCCAAAGAGCTTTACTTGATATGGATATTTTATTGAGTGAGAAACAAACTGTTTGCTAAGAGGGAGACTTAAAAACTGAAAATGGTATAAAAGTTTGATTATCAGTGTTTATAGCTCATTTTATAAAGCATGAATGTGAGGTACATTGTTTTCTATTATGACTGGTTACTAAAAACTTCCATTTCTTTAGTAGTACTGCATAATGCTTACTTGTTTGTAGCTGATTAACTAGGAAGCTATAAGGTATCACTGACATGATGAAAGTTGAATTATGATCAGAGTCAGCATTTGGGGGAACTAGGACAGTTTTAAATTTTGGTTATATAACTATGAGTGTTTGGTCTAGGGCATATTCAAATTGTGCCCTCCATTCAGGTTTCTCATTAATATTAGAACTCCCCATTCTAATATTGGAGTTATATCTAAAAATATATTTGTGTATCATCAGAATTTATGAAAATCACAGATTATCAATATCATAGATTTGTAAACAATATTTGACTATGGATAGAATAACCACAAGGGGGACATTAGTCTGACTCTATTAATCACATGTGGGCTTTGAAATTCCTGTTACAACAAATGTATGGAATCCATTAAAAATTTTTCATTACAAAGTATATATGGTTTAGATGCATTGACCCTCTGATCTTTAAATGTCCTCAAGAATAGATATAATGGTCAGTGTATAAGTGGAAAGTACCTTGAAATCCTTTTTGTCTTCATTTTATGGGAAGGGAAGGAATTCTACAAAGGCAGGGGGATTTGCACATAGTCATGATCTCATTTGTGATGATACCTTGCCAGGATTTTCAATCCTTATTCATATCTTATCATTGATGCCATTTCTGTTTCACTTAGTTCCCTAAGCTCTATATCTAGCAACATCATTCCTCTGTCACAGTAAAGGGCAGTTCTTTGCACCACAGCTCTACAGAAGTGGTGGAGATTGGACCCACATCTCCAGTTCTATTCTCTTTCTATGCCTCTATTGTGTCTCTCATGTAAATGGCCCATTTCTATTGCCATATAAAAGGTAGCATAAATTAGTGCCATGCGTTTATGACTTAGGAAGAAAAGTCTGATTTGTGATGTCTTTGGGAAAAGCTACGGTTGAACAGCAAAGTAAACTAGAGTTTCAGTCACTAGCGTACAGTTTTTAACATGGCCAAAGACATCTTTGTTGAGAGGTCCCTGGCCAAATGCCCAACAAATTCCCACCCTCTGACCTGAAAGCCTTTTGCTTTCCTTCTGGACTGGAGTTGTGCAAGTTAGTGCAATTGTCCTGAGGACCTGAGGCCCAGAGAGCCCTCTCAAGCAGCACCCTAAGTCAGAATTCTGTTCGTGTTAGCTGGGTTCACCTCATTGGTGCCAGGAAGGAAACATCCCCTCAAATGAAAGAGTCTTTTTCCCCCAAATTAATTGAGGACTAAAAATAGCTGAAAATGTCTTTAATTGGGGAGGAAAATTACATTAAAATGTCCTTTTTAGTGCAAAATAAAACCCTGTATCCAGCAAATGTGACAAGATTATAAAACATATTTTACTTTTTAAAGCAACCTCACCTGCCCATTTTTGTTGCATTGTCTCTAGCACACTCCCAGAGCCCACAGTTTTTATACCTATAGTATATTTTACTTCCACCATTTAAAAATCTCCTCTGGCCTCTCGGCTCTTCAGGTATTACTTGGATAGAGCTCTGACAAGGTTAGTGAAGAATACAGTGGCTGGTTTTGGCTAAGGCAATTTATCTTTGGTCAGTATTAGATGGTAATTTATAGTTCTAAAGGTTGCTGTAGGTTGGATAAAGGATGGAGTTTCACAGCCAACAAATTTCCATTTACTTCCCTCTATTTATTTTGTATCTATTTCTATGTTTTTTAAATCTAGAACTTCACTTCAAATTTCTGAATTTTTAATTTTCTTCCTGTAGTTTATAATTTTCTGAAGCACTGATGAGAGGAAATACCATGCACTGTTAACCTTACCGAATGGAATTAGGCCATCCAATCAGGGAAATCCCAGGGACCTGGCTGCAGTTTTGGGCTGATGCTGTGCAGAGCCTCAGCTTGCAACCTGGCACTTACTGTCCTCTGGTTTCTGCTCTTTATTTCTCTGTGCTCGAAAATGTGCACTAAAGGGACACTTACCTTCTTCCTGCCTCAGGCTTGTTGGGAATGACTCATCCTGCTTAAAGTTTTACAGATTTGGGGGCTATTAAGTTTCTAGTTAACTAAGCTTTAAATCTTAGTTGATTGGATTTTTTTCATTCATCTTCTGGACACTATGTCTTTAATTTGTGTTCACTCGTAGAGTAGGTTCCTGTCATGGGTTCCCTTCCCCTGCTGCAGTGGGTGCCCCTGGAGGGCAGAAACCTAGTGTGTTCTACAATAGTTTTTATCTTAAACAGCACCTGGTGCACTTGAAGGGACTCAGTAAATGCTTGTTAAATCACATGACTCAAGGATTCCCGTATTCTATCAGTGTACCAGGTTGATTATGTACCACTTAATTAATGGCTTTGAAATTGGTGAATCATTAAGTATAGCAGGAAGAACATGAAGTTTAGTTATGTAGATTAATTCCCAACTTTCATATTAACACAGCATATGAACTCTGAGACTCATTTTCTTCGTGTGTTAAATGTTAATATTTACCTCATTATATTTTGACAAATTATGTTAGTATTTAAATGTGATTTATGCTATCCTAACTAATAAAAACAGAGATTTTTAGTCCTTTGTGTATTTGTGTTCAATATACAATGAAATTGTGGCTTTGCATGTATCAATCGATAATAATGTAATGCATATTTTAATACTTATTATCTATCATCTGTCTATCTACCTACCTATCAGAGCAGCTATAATAATAAGAAATCTACAAGAGACAAAAGCAAAAAGAAAGCAAAAATTCTGGGAGATAAACTAGGGTTAAAGCCAGCTGTGAACCTGAGGGTTTTATTTTGATGGATGCCCAGATGTGGGATATAAGAGATGCAAGCTAAATTCCTCTTTAGGTGTTTTGTAGTCTAATATCCTTCCTCTCTACTTTAATTATTAAAGAGTAAGTCATCAAAGATGACTTGCTAAGTGAAAGGGATATTGATTTTAGAGGGTGTGTAAAAAAATACTATCAAGTGTGGTAGGTTTTTTATAGGATTAAGAGTATAAACCAGACTAGTTTCACTGCCCTAAAAATGCCCTCCCCCCCCCCCATTCATCACTCTCTTTTCTCACCCACAGCCTCTGGCAACCAGATATACAATTTTGCCTTTTTCAGAATGTCATGTAGTTGGAGGCATATGATACAAAGCCTTTTCAGACTAACTCCTTTCACTTAGCAATATGCAGTTAAGGTTCCTCCTTGTCTTTTCATACAATAGCAAATTTTGTTTTATCACTGAATAATATTCTACTACATGGATATGCCATAGTTTTTTTTTTAATCACTCATTGAAGAAGACCTTGGTTGCTTCCAATTTGGGGTACTTAATAATAAAGTTGCTGTAAACATTTGCTTTCAGGTACTTATGTGAACTCAGTTCATTTAGGTAAAACCCAAAATATATACAATTGACAGATCATATTTTAAGACTATGTTTAGTTTTGTAAGAAATTGCTGATTGTCTTCAAAGTACGTGTACCATTTGGCATTCCAGGCAGCGATGAATGAGAGTTCTTATTGATTTACATCCTCAGCAGTACTTGGTGTTGTCAGCGGTTTGGATTTTAGCCATTCAAATAGGTGTATAGTAGTATATCATTATTGCTTTAATTTTCAACTCCTCAATAACATTATGTTGAGCATCTTTTCATATGATTATGTACCATCCATATATCACATTGTCATTTTTTTAAAGGTAGCTATTTGTGCAAAACCACTCACATAATTGGATTGGCTGTTACAGTTTTGGAAACACAGAGAAGGTTTGGGATGGATAAAGGCAAAGGGAGAAGGGAAGGACAAAAATGATAAAACTCCTGACAGTATCAGAGAAGTCAAGAGAGAGTGGCAAGGCAGGGTGATCAAAAAGCAAACAAAAACAAAACAAACGAAACCTTCCTATTTAAAGATATTTATGTACCAGGACTGGCTGCCTTCTGGGTCAGGAGAGAGAGAGACTATCACTATAAATATAGAGTTTGTCACTAAAAGAATTAATGCCAAAAGAAATAAAAAATCAAATAATATTTTATAGCACAACACTGAAATCAGATGCAAAGTTCTGTATTTTGCTACACCAATAGCTGTAAAAAATCAAAAGTCGATACATTGCAAATTATACCTTCTCTTTCCCTGCCCAACCATACTTTTCTCCAGATACTGAGTGCCATAATGAAATGCATTTAATATAAGAGTAATGAGAATGCTTAGTGGATCTAATCTACATCTTAGGTTACATTTAAAAATTACATTAAAAATCGATCATATTAGTGAAAGTGTACAGTGATGTGGTGTTTCAGTTTGGCAGTGTGTAATGTGGTTATGTGTTGATGTAGCAATGCCACTCCCAGTAATTTACCTGAAAAATATATAGATATGTGTGGATTTAGCTAGAATTAAAGCCATGCAGCACTTTTTTTTGTTACTGCAGAAAATAGAAAGCAGGATATTTCCAGTGGGCAATAGATATATTAAGGTACACCCACATGTAATGAAATACAGGTCCAGCAGAAGTAAGGCCTGCTTGAGTGTGGTTGGTAGGGTAATAATATGGGTGTAATAATTTATAGTTTTAATTGAACCTTTCACCTAAAATGTCACATGGTGTGTTTGAGTATGATATTTTATGCTGTAGAATTACATGCTTATGATTTTGTAATAAAAGATTTTGTGATAAAAAAGGATCATTATTTGTGCCAGCCCAATATATATTGTATATTGTATAATATGTGGTCACTAAATATGAAGATATAAACAAATATTTGTCAACATGAAAAATTTTCAATATATATTTTTGCATGAAAAACAGGCTATACCATGACTATTCTTTTTATGCATGGAAGTCATATAAGGATATAGTGTAACAAAGTATAAAATGTTTCTTCTACTCTGATAATGAATGTATATTTATATTTCTCTTTTTCTGCCTTATTAAGAGCCTGTACAAGTCAGATGTTTAGCACATAGAACTTGAAGTCAGAAGGAAGTGTTTTCCATCTACCAGTTACATGATTAGCTTAATATTCTAAAGCCTGGAATTCCTTTTTTGTAAGCTTCACATTTTATATATGCACCAAATTGAAAAATGTTGATAAAGTGCTGATTCCAAGCTTTGAACATACAAGGTGCCAAGAAATGGTAATAATGACTTTCATGACAGTGATTATCTGCATCTTCCTAACTTTTTAAGCACAGGAGAGCCATTACATTTGTAACATTTTTTAGAAGTGAGAAAATAAAGAACAGATACAGATCTGTAGCTATTTAAAGAAAGATCATTGAAAACTATTGGTCTAAATTAGTGAGTATAAATATAAAAATGTAATGTATTACTTAGTAATATGTCAGTAACTAAACAAATATCTAAGAATATTGTAGTGTTTACTCTTGAGAGCAAGGATGGTGTTATGACTGAAATCAGAGCTAGGATATTAATAATGCTGCTTCTATTCTCATATGCAAGCTGAACATTCAAGAATTAGCATGCTTTACTTTTAATATCCATACATTTAATCATCAAGTCCTGCCCATCTTCCTCTTATATAACCCTCACATCCTTTTGTTTCTCTTGCTGTGCTCTCATTTCCTGAGCCATCATGTTTTTCCAAAATTAGTTCCGTAGCCTCTACACTACCACTCCTACCTCTAGCTTTGCCTCTTCCAGATACTCATTTATTGCAGCAAATCTCTTCTTCCTAAAAATGTAAATTTTAGCATATCATTCCTAGTGAGACTCTTACTTTTTCCCTATGGGGCCATTAGATGAAGCCCCCAATATATTTATTGAATTTATTGGGGTGACATTGGTTAATAAAACCATACAAGTTTCAAGTGTACAACTCAATACAACATCATCTGCACCCTGCATTGTGCTCTCATTGCCCAAAGTCAAGTTTCTTCCTGTCACCTTTTGTCACCTCTTTGCCCTCTTCCACCTTCCCCCAACCCTCTTTCACTCAAGCAATTGACATACTCTTGTCTGTGTCTGGGTTTTTTTTCCTTTGTATCTTTTTTACCCAGTCTCCAATCTTTCTCCTCTCTAAGAGCTGTCAGTCTGTTTTCTGTATTTATGAGTCTGTTTTTGTCCAATTTTCCCAAAAACGTTTATTGAATAGACTGTAACTCATTTGTCAAGTATTAATTGAGCATAAAAGTGTGAGTTTGTTTCTGGGTTCTCTATTCTGTTCCATTTATCTATATGCCTGTTTTTATGCCAGTACCATGCTGTTTTGATATGTGGGTGAGGGATGCACAAGGTGTGGCAGGAAGGGGCCTATCATTAAGCTCAGAAGTTCAGGGAAAGAGGTTTATAGATGTTGAGAAATAATGGGAAATAATTTTAAATACTTGAAAAAATTACATTTAATCTTTGAAAATCTGGATTCTTATTAAAGGAGATACATTTAATGTTAATAAATACTATAATACTATATTTGTATATGGCACATATAGAAAAAAGTCACAGTGAATGTTTGTTTCTTGAAGAAAGAGGAAAGGTATCTAAATATTTCTTCCCTTCTCGAAAAAAGATCAGGAAAAGCAAAATGCACTGTGGATGATAAATACACATATATACTTTTTCTTTTCTCTTTTAAAAATATTGATTATGGATATTATAAAACTTTTAGAATAAGAATAGCATTTGGCTTTAATGTGTTGGCACACAAATTATAGTTACAAATTAGCAAAGTAATCTAAAGCTGCTTTTGAGAAAATTCATATATAATGCCTTTTGTGTACTTGATATAATTTTTAAATTGAATAATTGTAGTACTATCAGGTAATTGGTTATATCTTATAAATAAATAGTATGAAAGTTTAAGAGACCAAAGAGTTCATTTTACTTTTAGATTTTACTCTCAAGTGATTTTCCTATTCTAATAGAACATGGACTTGTGAAGTTTCCAAGTAATAAATCATAATTCTTTACATTTATGTATGTGTTTGTAAAATATATGTGGATATATAAATGCATGCATATGTATATGTATTATATATATTTGCTATGTCTATGTATCTTTGGAATCTACCCACATTATTCTGTATATCTGTAGAAAGATATATTACTTCTTGTTTTAAGTTCTTCTTTTAAGAAATTTCAAATATATAGACAGAATATTAAAATGAATCACTTTATGCCTCAAAACAGTAGAAGATGTTAAAATCTTTCTGAATCTGCAAAATGCCCAGAGCACGCACTTCTAAACACTTTAAAGGTATTTCTGCCAAGATTGAAGTGATTGAACTCTGTAGAAGTTTTATTTCCTCTCCTGGGAAATAAATGTCTCACATTTTATACCTCAATCAAGTGCAGTTGTGAGCCTCTTTTCCACTTCCCTGCATTTTACTACCCTCTTTCCTTTAGAGAAACGTCTTGTGTAACCAGTATGTAGACATTTGGCTGCTGGATTTCAGCTCGCAGAAGGAAAGGAGCCCTGCGGTTCAGAGGTGTTCACCTACCCATGTCCAGGGAGTCAGAGTGAAAGGTGGAAGGGAGAGAGCCCAGTGAGGTGACATGGTGAGCTTCAAGATAATGGGTCAGCTTTAAAAACTATTTCTTAGTCCTAAAGAGCACAGAGAATGTCATAAGACTAAAAAATTAAATATTATATTTATTATGTATAGCTATTAATATAGATAGAATTCTACCCATCTCACTTAACCCAAACACTCCTTTTCATAGTAGTAAAAGATTTTAAAGGTAATATGTTAATTTTAGGCATTTATTTATTGAAACTAGGAACAAAAAGCATGGAAACACCTGGTAATTCTTTCTTATGCAAATTTTCATACGAATCTCTGGGAGAAATAAGGTTTTCCAAAAAAAGTACCATTTGGAAAAACATCTATGATTGTAAATGAATCAACAAACCAAAAACAAAGAAACTCTGCTAAACGCCATGAATAAATTTGGAGAGCCAGTGGCTGCTTTGCATCCCTCCTAATTATGCATCTTAAACTTGATTTCTCTAATCTTGACTCTTCTCATCATTATATTTTTCCACTAAATGGTTTTTACTTCCTCTAAATGGGTAACTAACTACACTTGAGTAGGGATAAACAGAAAAGATCTGCCTTTTGATTTGTATTTAATTCAGTAATTGTGTCTACTTTAAATAAATAATTCTCATATATTCATTAGTTTATCTTTCTTTTGAGGGTGTTTTAGATTGTCTTTTGTTTTGGGGGCACTTCACCAACATAGGTAGGCAGGCCCTCCCATTCTATCATGATAATACTTAAATCTACATATTTTTAACTTCTGCTTTTACATGTTTAATTGTGCTCATATTTTCCAATCTTGTAAAAAACATTAGTACTGTTCACTAATAGGTTTTTTTTCTCTTAAAAGCTCATGGTAAGGCTGTAGTGACCCTCTGCCTTAGAGGCGCAGACTATAGCCCTGTGATTTGTTTTGGCCATGAAATATGACTAGAAGAAACATTTATTATGTCTGAGTTGAAGCAATAAATTTCCAAGGCTCTTTTCTCTACTTCTCTCCTCCCCTGCCAGAAGAATTGTAGAAGCACCATGGGATCTTCAGGACTGACTGATGTCCTTGATGTCTTACATCATGGACATCAACTGCCTGATCATTAGCCAGGGAAAATCTCTCAGGAACAAGAAACTAACCTTCCTTGTTGCAAATTTCTGATATTTGGGACTTAACTAGCATTCACTCACCTCTACATTATGTTAATCACCAAACTATTTTTCTTTCATAATTTTACTCAATCCCTACTCCTGCCCATAGATTTTCTACTCTGAGGTCAGCGATTTGTTCTCATAGGACCACTAACACAATGAAACAAGGCCCAAATATTTCTAAGTAAGAAAATAGGAAATCTGGTTCTAAAGCTCACTGTTTCTACCAGCTCTAGGTGATAAAGCATCAAACTTTCCTTCCAAAAATAGTGTTATAAGAATAACTATATTAGCCCTATTTATATCATCACAGTGTTATAAAGGATAAAATGAGTTTATGTGGAGATTTCCTTTGAAAGGTGTTTTTTTGGAAAATATTTCATATTAGTACTATTAATGACCTTTTGTTGGATATAATGATGCTAATAAATGGCCTACTTTTATTTCATATTTATTGACCTCATTAATACTCCCCATGTTGATTATTTCTTATATCATGGAACCCCTTGATTTCTAGATACCTTAATATTGATTTATACCAAGCATTTCCAATCACATATTGTATGATTAGTCTCCCTCTTATCTTTGCTCTGAATTCAGGCTGCGTGTTTGGGGGTTTTAACAAAGAATGCACTTTCTCCTATTGTGTCTGTGGTTCATCCTATACTATGCTTCATTCATTGTTTGTTCTGTGATATGTGGAGAATATTGCAAGGATGCAGAGTTTATTGGTCATATCCTTAAAGTTCTCCCTGTGTTTGTTCTAGCAGTGAATAAGTGATGGAAAAACCAGCAGTCAAGGGAAATGAGCAACATTTTCATGTTCTTCCCAAGTTTCTTCTATTAAAAAAATAGATATCTGCTTGGTGTGGATCAGTTGGTTGGGCATCATCCTGCAAAGTGGAAGGTCACTGGTTCAATTCCCAGTCTGGGCATATGCCTGGGTTATGGGTTTGATCCTCAGTCTGGGAGAGTGCAAGAGTCAACCAATCAATATTTCTCTCTCACACTGATGTTTCTCTCCCTCTCTTTCCCCATCCCTTCCCCTCTCTCTAAATAAATATATAAAATTATAAAAAATTGAAACTAGAGCTATGAGTTCTGAAAATATTGGTATTTTATAGGGAACCTGAAGAAGCAACTGGGGATTGATACATGCCTTTAATGTAAATGCGGATGGGGTATTATAAGACATAATTACAAGAGTCTAGGGAGTCCCCATAAACATTCTGTATAAGGATTTATGGCTCCACCTTAAAATTTTGGTTCTAGTTAGAAGCCAAATGCCCTGTTATCACTGGAAGCCTCTGTTCATACTTGATGTTAACCTCTTTTTCTAGATTTATGTCCTACTTTGTTGTTATTTCTTCTCTCATCTTTATCTACATTCTCACTTGAGCTGATCTCATTTAGTTCTACTGATATGATGATAATATACATTTTCCCATTCCCATGCTGGGATTCTCTGCGGAACTCTGGACTCACGTGCCCGATTGCCTCCCTGACATCTCCTCTTAAGTTTTTAGTATCCCAAACAACCTCACTAAAACAATAGTGGTCTGTCCCCAGAAGCCTCCTCCCTATGCCAAATGGTACCCTATCTACCTACTCAGGGAAAATCCTAGATGTTATTTTTGTTCTCTTTCTGATAGAGCTATATTAAATCTACCAATAAATAAGTCCTGTCGGCTCTCACACCAAAACGTGTTTCAGATCTTCTCACCATCTCCACTGGTGAAACTGTAGTTCTAGCCACTGTCATCTCTTGACTGGATTAATATAGAAAACTTCAAACACAATATACTGTTTCCATACTGGCCCTTTACAATCAATCTCTGTACAGTAGAGTAATATTTAAAATGTAACAAACTATATGTTGATCTTCTACTTACAATGCTTAAATGCTTAGCAATAGAATGCTAGATAATAACCAATGCATTTTTAATAAAACATAACAATGCTTTATTAAATATAAGCTAGAACTATATGTAAAAATTAAAATGTGTAATGTTATTAAATAAAAATGGCAGTATGTAGAACATTATATATCAGGTTTGTATTAAAATTATACACACATAAGCAAAATATTCTTTGTACAATTTCTGTTTTGTTTGTTGTGTCACACTGACAATTTGAAGACGTAATTCATATATTTGGCAGGAGGGTTAAATTAGTTAATGTGTATAGCACATAGTAAATGCTGTGTAACTGTTAGCTCATATGATTATTGACCCCATCTTCAATTCCATGGCATCCTTTCTCTCCCATAGTTTTAAAGTGCAAATAGTTATTTGGAATTAAAGATAAACTAATATTGTAGGGTTACAATGTTATATGTTGAAATTGGTGATAAACAGTTTTTCTGGAGATACGGACTAGAAACCAATACAGTAAATCATTTATTTTAGGCAGGATAAGGGGACAAAACTAATTTAACTTTTAATGCTTTGCCTTCTACACAAAGTTGTGATCATTCCCTATGGATACAGAAAAGTACAAAACCAGTGAAAAGTCACAAAGCCACACACAGAAACAGGAATACAACACTGCAAGGCATCTTCATGGAGAGGAAGGGCAGATAGTTTCATTTTATTGAATACCTACTGTGTACTCGGCAATTTACTGGAGGGATTGAATTTAATCTCCACAATATTTCAGTGAGGTAGATTTAGTTCTCATCATATAGATGTAGCAAACTGAAGCTCATTGCTGTCAATAACTTGTACATGGATATACAGCTAGTGAATAATTAGCATATGAGGAGGCAAAAGACAACATTCAGATCCCTGGCCTTTTCACCACACCCGTGTGCCTTGGGAAATTGGAAGCAATGGTGTTTACAAAAGGGAGTACTTTAAAAAAAATACATTTTATTGATTATACTATTATAGTTGTCCCATTACCCCCCCTTCATTCCCCACCACCCTGCACACCCTCTCCCACCCACATCCCCTCCCTTTAGCTCACGTCCATGTGTCATAAGTCCTTTAGCTTCTACAGTCCCCCAAAAGGTGTACTTTTGATAGCACAATGTGAGCCACACCCGAACGCCTATTCTGAAAACAGATCAGCATTGAGATAGATGAACTTTTATCTAGATTAGCACTTACTTAGTTTTATGTATAGTTATATTGTGCTTTCAAATGTTTGAAATAATTTTTACTTAAATTTTTTTATTGTTTTAAAAAGATTGAATGAGAAAAATATAAATTTCATTCTTATATTTATAACTGAAGACTAATGATTTGACTCTGGGTACATATTGGGCCATGTACTAAGTGAAATTAATAGTACAGTTGTCTTAAAAATAGAAATAATATGAAGAAAAAGATAATTATTTCACAAAGTATAAATATAACATAGCAATTAAACTCCAGAGTAATATTTATCATATTTACTATGTGGAGAAAATATTCCTAGATGCCTTAATGTAAGTGCACATATATAGCAGATAACAACCATCTGAATATCAAATTCTGTATACATCATATTCACAAGATAATTTTAAAAAATCCAGGAAATCTGCTCTATAAGAAGCAGATTTATTTCAGTAGTAAACTAAGTAATGCAGTTCTTCAGTCATCGCCAACTTTTGCAATGGCTTTTCCAGCTTTTCATGTAGTAAATACCTGGTGGAAGACAGTTTTGAGCTGTAAATGTTTATTTAACTCCGCTGCTTCCTCTGGAAGGTGACACTGTCCGCCAACGAAAACTGATATTCTCAAAAGAACAAAGAAAATTAGTGGGCTAGAGGAGAAACTTGATATTTGTATATAATGATATAATTATGCTCAAGAAGAAATGTGTATCTTAGATGTTAAGGAAACTGTATTTGCAAAAAGAAAATTAGGTTTCAAACCTCTTTTTCCCCCCACTATTTCACACTCCAGCCAAAGCAACATGGAAGCAAAGTAATGGACTGTTTAAACATTCTGATTATGTTCAAGTGGAGGCTCTGGTTTTCATTCCCACATAGGAAATTACCATCTAAAGATAACCTTTATCAGACAGATATATTGGAATGTCATAAAATTGAGCTATAATTTACATATACTAAAATCCACAAATCTCAAATGTTCTGTGAAATTTGACAATTATACATACCCATGTAATAATCTTCATAAAAGGGATCCTTGGTGTATCTTTCTTGGCAATATCTCTGCCCCAGAGGAAATGTTAGGTTTTTCTATTCTTGACATTAGAATAAATGGAATTACCATGTAGTTAACATTGTCTGGATTCTTGCTCTCAACAAAATGTTTTTGAGACTATCCATGTTTTACATGTTTTAATCATCCATTTTTGTTATTTAATAAGATTCAATTGTGTGAATATATCATATATTTTTTGATCCATTTGTCTATTGAGGGATTTTTTTTCTAGTTTGGGGCTATTATGAATAAGTTTGCTATGAACTTGTTTTACATGTCAATTCTCTTGGATAAATAACTAGGAGCAGAATTGCTAGTCATAGTAGAGGTGTATGTTGAATTTTCATAAGAAAATGTTAACCAGTTCCCAAATAGTTACACTCCTTTAAATTCTCATGAGAAATTAGTGAGAATTAAAATTGGTCAATACTTCAACAGCTAACATTTTGGGGTATTTTGATTTTATCTGTCCTAGTGATTGTGAACTGTATCTATAATGGCTTTAATTTTCATTGCTTTGATGACTAGTGACTTTGAGCACCTTTTCTCATGCTCATTAGCCATTCACCTACCTTCTTTTGAGAACTAACTGTTCAAGTCTTTGTCTTATTTTTCTTTAGTTTTGTGTCTCATTATTCTCGTTATTAAGTTGTAAATTATTTTATATTCTTGATGAGCACCCATACATAAGGATGGGGCAAATGTATATTTATACTTGTTCATATGGAAACCATTATAATTAAATAAAAACAATACAAGAATAAACTGTTCCTTGTACTCGCACCTGTAAATCTACTTTTGCCCCACCTTGTGTTTTAGCCAATTTGAGGATTGCTTACTTATAACATTTTTTAAAATTAAATTTTAATTTTCAATGAGTCTAATTTATTTTATTTTATTTTTAATTTAATTTAATTTTTTATTTTTAAAGGCTTTATTTATTTATTTTTAGGGAGAGGGGAAGAGAAGGAGAAAGAGAGGGAGAGAAACATCAGTGTGTGGTTGCCTCTCCTATGCCCCTTACTAAGGACCTGGCCTGCAACCCAGGCATGTGCCCTGACTGGGAATGGAACTGGTGACCCTTTGGTTCTCAGGCTGACACTCAATCCACTGAGCCACATCAGGCAGGACATGGGTCCAATTTATTTTAATCAATTTTATTATTTATGTATATAATATAATATATTATATATAAATATTTATATAATATATATTATATATAATATATATTTATATATTATATATATATATTTAAAAACTTGGCTACCCTCAAGGTCACAATGATAATATTCTATGTTATTTTTTAAAATTTTAGTTTTTGCTTTGATATATAGGGCTGTGATTAACTTGAAAATAACTTTTATATGTGAAGTAGAATTATTATTTTTCATTTGTTGTTATCTCACCATCTCTGCTTAAAAACACCCTGGCTTGTGTGGTTTAGTGGACTGAGTGCCAGCCTGTGAATCTAAAGGTCACTATTTTGATTTCCAGTCAGGACACATGCCTGGGTTTGGACCAGGTCCCTAGTTGGGGGTGTGCGAGAGGCAACCAGTTGATGTTTCTCTCCCCACCTCTGTCTCCCTCACTTCCCTTCTCCCTAAAAATAAATAAATAGAATCTTTTAAAAAGAGAAAGGGAGAAATAAAATACACAGTGTATTTTCACATGCCAACTTTGTATAAAATAAATAAAATCAAGATTTCCAGTTTCTGGTTCTGTCACCAGAAAGGGGCTCAGCCTGGAATGGGTCTGCCTCAGGCCAGCCTGTAGTGTGTGGGTTTTTGACTTTGTTCAGGAAAGGTTTCTCAGTACAAGCCCAGGTGATTTTGAGAGTATGATTATTAAAGTTGGGGAAAGTTAAACAAAGGAAGGGCTTCAGGTAGACGAAGCCACAGGAGAGCTGCTTTGGCCCCCTAGAAACATTATAGGAAAGAAGTGAGCCATGGCAGGGCGGCTGTTAGAGCACTGAGAAGTCAGAGAAAAAGGGCCCTTGAAGACAGGTTCGGGGGTAATCCCGGGGCAAGGTGCCACTGCCCATTGCTCCCCTGTTTTCAAGTCTCACAAGGACTCAGAGTTTAGGAGAGAAAAGTAAATATGCACACCTGTGGGGGAAGAAGTCATTGATGTGCTCCAGAGAGACCCTACACTGAGTGTTTGTCTTCAGGGTGCTTATCTGTTTTCTAAAGGTGAGGATTTTAGGGGAGGTCTTAGGGGAGAATCTCAATAGAATATTCATCAGCTTTATGCTGATGAGCCAAAATGAGATTTTTTTGATTCTGACTTTATCAGCCCTTTGGTGTGGTTGGCACAAACGGCACTAATTGGATTTCTGTTATCTGTATCCCTGAGTAGGGTGATTTAAGCTATTTACCCTCTGGTTGAAGAGAAAAAGTGTAAATCATTTATTCTTAAATGTTCTTGGTCAGGGAAGATAAGGTTTTTGTGATTTACTGAATGGCTGTAAACTGCTTGGTTGTTTAACAATCTGTCTCAGTTTCCCTACTCCACTTGTCCTGGCTAACTAACCTGTTTCAGTTCTCTTGTAGAAAGTTTGGAAGTCACCACTCCATTCTAACAAGTAAAAAACTGAACAGACTGAAGAAAATCAACCACTCTTCTTGAATCCATAAGGGAGGGGAGACACAGAGTAAATAGTGGCCCTCAAGATGAGAAAGACAGGTGCACAGCAAGGTATGGCTTACCAGAGCAAAACATACTGAGAGAAACCTCAGGGCAACCAGTGTCCAGGAAAGAAAACATGAACCGCAACTGAGTAATTGCTAACAGCTCAGTGTAGACAAACCTGAATGTTAAGAACTCCAGAGGGACCTAGTCATAAGGGGGGCCCGCACAATATTGTGAGACCAACTACATAACTATGGTAAGTATTGGAGAAAGATCCCCTCTGGCTTCTGGCAGAGGAAGGGGAAAAGGATTCATTTTGAGATGCACTAGAGATCTTTCCTCTTAACAAGGACTGTCCTTAACAAAAACTGTAAGTGATAGGGGAACTCAAGAGTTAGAAATTTTAGCTTCAGTCATAGTTCATAGGCTTAAGTGATGAATGCATGTGGAAAGCTGTTAGTCCAGGAACTGGAATGCATGACTTCAGGAGGTTGACAAGCAATTCAACCTTTGTGCCCCAGGGGGTCCGCAAATGATGGAGACACATCTGAGCCTTTGTGTTCCAGGGAGGGAGCATCCTTGGCACATAAAGAATTGTTGATCAACAGATAAAGAAGTACCAGGAAAATCGCTGCTGCACTGCAACTCTTATCCAATTAACCTTTTTCCCAAACACCTTACCTACTTTTTCTTCTTATAAAAGATCAGTTTGAGATGAGAGTTAAAATGTTTTTGAGGATACATAACCTGCTGTCTTCTCAGATCACCAGCATCTGAATAAAGTGCTCACAAACGTGCAATCTTTGTCTCTGCTTATTAGTTCTTTTAGTGAAGGCAGCACAAGTGCCAACTTCCGTGGTTTCAAAAGCGGAGCCTAAATTTCTGGGGGTATGATCATGGCTTAATTAACCTGGGAAAGGGAAATACCCAACTTTGGCCAACCCTAGTCAACCTTTTCCAAACTAAGGGGACTAAAGAAATAAAAGAGAGAAACACTAGTGAATTTCAGAGTCCAGAGACAGAGGCTCATAAAAGACAGGGACCTAACTATAGGGCTATCTAACAGTTCTCCTACCCACTCCTCACCACCATGTCACTAAAAGCCCATGTACAGCAGTTCCTTTCACCTAGTACATCATGCTCTGCTAGCAATGAAAATTACAAGGCTTACCGAAAGGCAAAGAACACAATTTGAAGAATCAGAGCAAACATCCGATATGTGGTGTTTTTGTTGCCATTTAACTCATTAATTTCTTTTTTACTTATTTCAATGTTATTTCAGGTATATTAGGTACATAGATTTTTTTAAATTATTTATTTATTTTTAGAGAGAGGTGAAGAAAGGGAGAAAAAGAGGAAGAAAACATCAATGTGTGGATGCCTCTTGCACAGACCCCACGGGGGATCTGGCCCACAACCCAGGCATGTGCCCTCACTGGGAATTGAACCAATGACCCTTTGGTTCACAGACCAGTGCTCAATCCACTGAGCCAGACTGCCAAGTATGCCTAGATGTGATATATTCTTGATAAATTGGACTATTATAATTACTAAGTACCTCTGGCTTTACAGAGCTATATATCAAATTTTACATACTTGAATACTGAATACAAACTTTAAAACTCAGTTAACAACTGCATACACACGCACATATATATTTAGATAAATAAAATACCCATTTATAAAGAAAGACAAACTTAGAGCTACCCAAGATGATAAAAACATTTCTTATGGCAGCAATATTGTCTTATTATATAACATTTAACTCCCATGGACCATAACAGCTTTGTAGACTTTTTGTGAGTTGCTCACTCTTTGTCATAAATATGATAGATAGAACATAGTACAAAAGATGTATATGATAATGGTTGTAATATAATGTTCTCCAATAAGTCCCTCAAATAATAGCTTCATCAGCAACTCTTTTTTTGGCAATATTTTATCATTATGCTATGTCAGTAAGAAAGCAAACTTAATGGGTCATTTGAAAGAGCTGAGAAGGTGATTTGGAAAAGTTTTCCATGCTTGGAGCCTCTATAATTTTGTGTCATTGTTAATGGACACTTCTGAGGTATGAAAATGAGAGGAATGGGGGATATGAAATAAACAATGTTGTAAAAATTAGTTTTTTGTTAATAACATTACAAACTGTATGTTATATACATTATAAAAGTCTACACTCACGATGAGTTGATTTTATAGTTGAATTCTAGTGTTGTATAGAAGTTCATTGAACAATATTAACAAAGACATCAGAGACTCAAATAGGATCACGTTAGAAATGATGAGAAAAAGTTAAGTAAATGGCAAGATACTGTGAATGTGGAATAATCAGGTTTGGCAACTATTTGAATGTTGGGAGCAAAAAAGAAATAATTAAAATGTCCCCATTTGGAACTAGCTGACTAGAAGCATTATAAATGATAAAAGCTTGTATTTTTAAATAAAAAATGAATTCAGCATTGAACATGTAGTCATCCATCAGGCAGTTCCTGTCAAAATATTCAGCTGGGTGGGTGTTTATTAGTGCTGAAGTGATTACTAGTTCTAATTTTGATTATAGGTTAGTTCTGTCTAAAAACTTAATCATTGACTTTTTTTAGGGCTTGAGATGACATACTGAAAAATATAAGTTAAAAATTCTGTGCCATTTGGGAAAAATGTTCTCACAGATGAATAGAGTCAGGCATCTGAGGACTGAAAAAGTAAATCAACTGTTATCCATTCTGTACATTCTTTTTTTTTAAATCCTCACCCAAGGATTTCTTTCTCATTGCTTTTTAGAAAGGTAGGAAGGGAGAGAAACACTGATGCCAGAGGGAAGCATCGATCAGTTGCCAACCTGCCCTGCATTTGCCCAGACTGGGGATTGAACTGGCAACCCAGGCGTGTACCCCAACCTAAAATTCTTTTAACTGAGATTTTTGTTGTTTTACTGTGTTTTTTAAGCTAGTTTTTAAGGATCTAATAACCTAGATTATTTATGTATTTATCTCTTGCCAGGATTCCTGGAATTTCGGAAAATCATTAGAGAATTGGTTTTTTTTTGGGGGTGGGGCAGGGGTAAGGAGGATTAATTTTCTGGGGGAAATCAAGATTCTTACAGAGTGACCACAGTGGGTTTATCCTGAGGCCGTCTCACCTGTTGAGTCCCCTTCCTTATCCTGCAGCAGGAGGTAATGTTGAATTTTTCAGGTATAAAAGATATAAAAGGTAAGGATATTTCAGGTAAGACATAAAAATATCTTAATAAAAGATATGAGTCAATTGGTGTCAGTGATGAAGAATTACTGTGTGTTAGTGTAAGCATGTGAGTAAAGTGTTTTGTTTAGCCCTGGTTACCACACATGCAATCGCCAATAGTTAGAGACTACAGAATGATAACAAATGATGTGAGACATGAGAATTTCTGTATTAAAGAAACAGAATGAGAAAATGAAGAATAATAATGTAAGTTATCCTTTATAGAGTGACTTCTCTGTGTTAGGCACTGTGCTATTTTTTGTTGCTGTATTTCACTTGATACTGCCATCAGCCAAGGTAATATATCCAAAAATTCTCTTTTTACATCATTCACAAAAGATTTATCATGGCTCTTAGTCTTTCTTTTCCCTGATATATGTAATTTCTCACTTTCTTGTGTCTTTGACTTCATATTCACAGATTCCACATCTGGCAAGGGAAGGGGAGAGCAACCTGTTGTCCATCTTTCACACTCCATATTTTAAATTTCAGTGTAGTTGGTATACAATCTTATATTGGTTATATTAGTTTCAGGTATATAGTAGACTGATTTGACATTTTTGTACCTTACAATGTCATCACCCCACACTTATCACAATAATATTGACTGTATTCCCTTTCCCCTTTTCACCCATCTACCCACCCCCCTCCTTCTGGTCACCATCCCTTTGAACTCCTATTTGATGACTTCTTTTTCTAGGTTTCTAACATTTTCCGTGACTATTTCTAGGATGCAGATTTAATTGAAATCAATCTCCTACCAGACATTACTTGCCCAAAACACATTCCAGGGGAACCCCAACCTCCCAACTCAGGAAAGAAGATAAACTTGTGCTTGTGTGGTGAGAATGGTGATAGACTTCAAATAAACAACCCTGTATTAGAGCTGTACCCTCATTTCATAGCATTATTTACTTAAAGTGCATAATGGTTTGTTGGAATATATATTGAAAAAAGGATAAAAATTGGATGCATTTCTAGATTACAGGTTAAAAAAATTTTAAGCATTTTCTTTTCATTGAGAAGGTAATGGTAATTAATGATAAACGAGATCAGTCTGTGAAGCATTAGATGTTCTAAACATTATTTTAAGTGTAGAGTGTTTCCTAAATCTCTAAATCAAGTCCAGGGTGTCTCTAATCTTTTTAACATTAATCAAGTTGGTCAGGTTGTACTTGAAAAAGACAAACAGGAGTATAGCTAGGATGGTTTCAGTGTTATTATAATGTGTATTATGTAATTGTTAGGTTATTATAACCAAAGGTGGTAGCATGTATGGAAAAAAGAAGAGTCAATATATCAATATCTGCCCACATATGTCCATTGTTTGCAATTAAGAACTCTGGTTAAAATGTCTGGTACACTTGGTTTATCAGTTGATTTTGTGTTTGGCTTAATGTGTCAGGAAACCCCAAATGACTGTGGCTTAAACAAGATAGGCAGCCTAGGGCTGGGGAGGTGCTATATGGTGTCAGAGATACATAAGTGAGCATTTGTTCTTGTTTCTCTGCCTCGCTTTACATACATGTACCTCTTCATGGTCCTGAATGGCTTTTCTAGTCCTAGTTATGATGTGTACCTTCCATACCACCAAGCAGCATTGATGCAGAAAGGTACACGTTCTCTCTAAGACCACTTCTCATTAGGTAGACACAAATTTCTGCTCCCATCCTGATAACATGACCTTAATCACATGATCACATCCATCAGCAAGGCTATCTGGGGAATAAAGTCTTCTTTCTAGATATGTTTGGATAATATGTCCTAACATTAAAGGACAAAAAAGAAAAATGAATACGGGATAACCCTAGTCTCTGCCACATCTGAACTATTGCAAGAAGTGCATAACAGTTTTTTTGTTTTCTTCTCTAGCTCTCTTTCAGGTTCATGTACCACAACATTGCCTGGTTAATATTCTTTGAGTACTCTGGAAAAAAAACAAAACAGCATGAAAACTAACAATACTTAATCCAAAATAGTCCATTCTATAGGCAGCATCCATAATTTTATTCATGCTATTAACTTCTCTAAAGCCTAGCACTTCCCTTTTGGCATGTTGTAATTTTAATTTTTGAAAAAATCCTCACCCAAGGATATATTCATTGATTTTTAGAGAGAAAGGAAGGAAAAGGGAGGGGAGAGGGGGAGAGAGAGAGAGAGAGAGAACATCAATGGGTTACCTCCCATATGGGCCCTGACGGGGGATTGAACACACAATCTTTTGTTGCACAAGATGCTACAACCTGCTGATCCACCTTGGTAGGGCTGCCATATTGTAATTTCATATACCTTTTTTGGCACATCACCTTCCATGCAACTTTTTCTGGTTCCTTTTTCTTAATAGCAATCTATTCCTATATGAAATGCTGTGGTACTCTCTGTCTTTCTCATAGAACTTTTAAAAATTGCTCTTACTGGAATAATTTATTAATATATTGTTTTCCCTACTTGATTATAAGAGTTTTGAGAGCATGTGTTATGTCTTCATTATTTTTATTACTACAATGCTGAGTACATCATTATTTGTACATAACAGGTGTTCTCTAAGTATCAGTTAAATGTGTAAATTGATTTATAAATGAATGCAATGGATAGTTTCACTCTACATGTAAATAGTGGCTCATCTAATTTTAATTCTATGCACATGGTACCTGCTCATTTTGGGGTATGATGAAAAAAGACTATTTCTCAATTTGTATATATCAATTTAAAATCAATTTATATAAATCATAGAAAAAAGATACATTTTAAACTTTGTTTCCTTTGATCAAAATTTGTCTTCAGTAAATTTATGTTTCCAACTACAAGATCTTTCCAGAAAAATTCCAGCTATTGTTTATATTAATGAGAGCAATTTGTGCGACATTGATGTAACCTGGAGCCAAGGAGAGTGGTCTGGAGTGCGCATGCATGAACAATGACAACTTCACTGTACTAGTCAGCGGGGACAGTAGATGCCTTTCAGTTAGCCTGCATACTGTATGGCCATCACATTGAAAATGACTGAGCAAGGAATCTGCATGAAATTTTGCGCTGTTTGAACATTCCTCCATGGAACCTATTCAGATGATTCAGAAGGCCACAGCTATGGGCATCTGGTGATTGGCAGCTTCATCATAACAATGCATCCACTCATGCATCACATCTCATGCTTCACATCTCATGCAGAGTTTTTTGGCAAAACATCAAATCGCCCTGGTGACTCAGCCCCCACCCCACAGCCCAGATTTGGTGCCCTGAGACTTCCGGCTTTTCCCAAAACTAAAATCACCTTTGAAAGGGAGAAGATTTCAGGAAATTGATGAGATTCAAGAAAATATGACAGGGCAGCTGATGGCTATTGGGAGAAGTGTGTGAGGTCCCAAGGTGCCTACTTTGAAGGGGACTGAGGCATCATTATTCCATGTACAATGTTTCTTGTATCTTGTATCTTCTTCAATAAATGTCTCTAGTTTTCATATTATATGGCTGGGTACCTTCTAGACAGACCTGTCATCTATCTAAATAATGGAAACTCACATGGCCTTTATTTTCCAAACTTTCTTCAGTTAATATATTGAGTAAACTATCTTTCATAATTTAGAATTATATTTTATAGACTTTTTCAGGATGCTTTTTTATTCATTCTTTACATTTTCATTTCTCTGGAGGAAGAAGAGTAGAGGTAGAAATCCTCCAGAATTTCTCTTCACTCTTTACTTTTTTTCTCAACATGGAGGAAAAGGCTTTATCTGGTTGGTTATATGAGGAAAGGAGTCACCAAATACCAAGACGTAAGGCATGTCTGTGCTTTCCTTTCTGGGTAATTGGACTGCACGCTTCACAGGTTCACATTCCTGCCTCCTCACCTCTTGCCCACCGAAGCAGGCCTTCTCCCTGCGGGGAGACCTTGTATTTCTAGCTGCTTTGTCCATCCATACGTGGGGACAGGAAAGAAGAGTAGGACAGACATTTTCACAATTTCCAGGAAATATTCTCCAATCCAATTTTAAGATGAATAAACCTAACACTTAGATTGTTCTGACTCTTGTATCTACCTCTCAATTGGCTCAGAGCTTAGAGGGCATAGAATAATGATCAATAACTTTAATTTAAGCTTCAATAAATGTAGGTAGAGGGGAATACTGGATATTATGTAAGTAACTAAGAGTTTCTGCCATACCCAGATTTTTTAAAACCTTTTTTTTTTTTGGACAAAATGTTACATATCTGCTGGAAATAAATAACTATTTTTCCAGCTTTTTTGGGATACAATTAACAAACAAAATTAGAAGTTATTTAAAGTATAAACCATGATGATTTGATATACATATATAGTGAAAGGATTCCTCCCATCTATTCCATTACCACATTTATTGCCATACATGTTTACTTTTTCTGCATGTGAGAACATTTAAGTTCTATTCTTGTAACAAATTTCAACTTCTCCTAAAGCTTTTTGTGCAGTTTAGATTGGAAAATACATGGAAATAAGTAGTTATATTTGGCTGATTATAAAGGATCAGACTACCATATGAAATTACCAATATTTGACTATTTCATTCACAAAATAGCAATTTGATATAGAAACAATCACAAAAAAGATTATAAGAAGAACAGTTTGAAAATGCTTCCTTTTCAACTGACATTAAATTAGTCTTCTATTATGTGGTATTATTTAAATGATAAATCTCTTCATCTATACTATGAAAATTATTTCTATGTGGTATATAAATTTAGGAAGAATATAAGTGTATAATTTTATCTATTGTTTTTGGGATAACTACAGGGTGTCATTAGTTAATCACTTTCACTCTTTTGTATGCCAGATATATTATAGCAAACCAACAATAAATTTTAGGCTGAACCGACATGGTATAAACTATAATGTTTTCTCCAGTTTTGGCCCTAACAACCTCTATAAGCTTTCAAAGGGAACATTTTTAGCCAAAATAATCTATAGTGTCTCATGTTGTGGTTTCATATTTGATAATGATAAGGGAGAACCTACAGTGTTAGCTATGGAAATTTTGCCAGTTTGCCTTTTTCCTTTAGAAGGTAGGTGATTTGACTTGTATTAGCGACAAAAAGATATTTTATATATGCAAGGACTTACAAACTATGTCACACCTGCAGTTTCCTTGGAAAATAAGTTTATTGAAGGTTTATTCTAGGCCACTGTATAATTTTTATATTATTATATAGTGTGTAGCTGTCATACCAACTATCGCCAGCTTGGAGGCTTAGAGCAACAGAAGTTTATTCTCTCACAGTTCTGGGGCCAAAAGTCTAAAATAGAGGTGTCTGAAGAACTGCACTCATTCTGGAGATGCAAAGGGAGGATTCTCTGCCTCTTTCAGCTTCAGGTTTCCCCAGGAGCCCCTTGTGGCTGCATCACTGCTGTCTCTGCTTCTGCCTTCTTCTGAACTTTTGGTCTACCCTCAGTCTTCTCTTCTGTCTCTTGTGAGAACACATGCAATCAGATGTAGCTCCCAAATAATCCCAAATAATCTGTGATGATCTCATCTCACTACCCTAAATGTAATTATATCTGTATAGACTCCTTTTTTCCAAATAAGGTCACAGTCCCAACTACAAGAAATATATTTTTCAAGTGCATCATTTAATCCACTACATAAACAAAAAAGGTTAAATTAAATATACAATTAAATGACATTAATATTTTATTTTATTTTATATTTAGCAAAAATTAAAAATGTTTCCACAAACGTGTGAAACTGACAGTTGTGTAGCCATGACAATGAATAGGATTCAGGATTTGTTATAAATGTATTTAATTAATCAGCAACAAATTAGCCTCAGCCAACATGCTTTCATAAGTCATTCAATTAATGGTAGCCCCTAAGTTCTGGAAGTTAGCCATTTAGGAAAAAACTCATACCAATAAACATATTAACCCTGAAAAATATTCTCTCCTGAGCAACCTCACTTCTAAAAGAGATGTCAACCTACTTATGTCTCTGGAAGTCCATGAATTCCTGAACTCCAAGCTTCCCTAAGACCAAATGTATAAGAACAGTTTTATCTGCTCCAAAAACCATTCCTGATTAGCATAAATTGTCCATGTAACAGTTAACAATAAATTCCACTCTCTTTTTTTTCCTGATATTCATTGAGAGTATCATCACCTTTTGACACTACCATTTTAATATCTATACACTTTTTAAAATCCCAACTCAGTAATATGAATCTATCTTTTAAAAATATTTAATTTTATAGCTTTACTTTCAATACTATTCACTCCCCTTCTAGTCATTTTAAATCACATTGCTTTAGATCTCTTATAAATAGCATATGGATTATTTTTCTTATACTTGTGTTCCATAAAATGAAATATTCTTTTGCTAAGAATAAGAATATTCTTTATTTTTTCATAAAGTGAAAGCTTTCAAATTAGGCATGCTATTTAGTATATTTTTTAAAATCCTATGTTGTGGATATGTAAGCTAGGGAAAAATATTTTATTTTTTTATGACAGAAATTTTACTTCTAAAATAGAGGAGTTTTTGAGTGCAACTTGATGAGAAAAAGGTCTAAGAGTGTGTAGCTCCTCTGATTCTTCCTCAGAACAATATTTAGAAGATGTTTTCCTTCTCCTCCTTCAGAGATAATTCAACCTAGATTTTGCAAGAGGCCTGAGGAGGGGAGGCCTTAGATGTTGTAAAAAATAGCTTGTGTGACAGGACCTGAATAATCAAAATAGTGGCGATGGTGATAAGACAATGACAACAATGACTGTGGTGAAAAAAATAATGTAATAATCTTTTCTTTTTAATGGAAAGATCAACCTTGACTTCCTTTTAGTGAAGTATATTGTAAGTCTTCAAAAAAAAAGCCTACATACCTGGGTCTCACCTTCACATTACAATAATTTAATTTTTTGACTTTAATATCTTTAGTACATATATTTTTCAAGACATCTTATTTTATATAATTGCTTATCATGGGGAAGATATCTTGGTTTTCAAAACTAAAACTTGTCAAAGAAAGAAAAAACAATGTTTCTAAGAAAAAAATGTATTACCCCATTTTGAGCCATACTTTTCTCAATTATACTTTTTATTTTCTCTATTATAGCTGTTCCCTCAATGAAACTTCCAGGTTCCTGGAAAATGCAGTTATTAAGATTCTCAGAATACAGACCCATAGGCATTGTATGCAGTTCCAGAGAACTCCATTCTGGTTAATAATACACATAGAGGTTGCTGAAGTCTCCTCATTTCTGTGATACACTGACAAAAAAACTAAAAGCTGAAAATGGTTCCAGAGTTCCGCTGTGTGTTGTGCCACAAGTGTTAGGTCAGTAACATGACTAAACTGTGAAGTTAACATTGAGATCAATTCAGTAAATCGTACCTAACCCACAATGACATACCCTAACTTTACTAATTTTCCCTGGCTTGCTTTTTCCCTCTGCATTCTAACTGTTTAGTTATGTTAGCCTAATTTATAATTCATAAAATGTAACAATGTAGTTTTGTGTCTGAGCACATACATGGATTCTAATTTGGATAATAATCATGATGTCACCATATTGTAGGGCTTATTTTTTACCATGAGCTGATAGGTATCAATAATGTTTTATTTCAGAAATGACAGCACTGGCTGGTGTGTCTCAGTGTACTGAGTGCCGACCTGTAAACTGAGAGGTTGCTGGTTCAATTACTAGTCAGGGCACATTTATGGGTTGTGGCCCAGGTCCCAAGTTTGAATTACAAATGAAGCAATAGGAAGCAATAATGAGAATGGATTGGGCAGTGAATGTAATTAAGTTTTTCCAATGGCATATGATATTCACCCTAGAAAATACTGGAAGGATCAGATCTCCCCTTCCCCTTCAATGAAAAGGAAATATGTCGACTATTCCACAGATAGAGCCTCAAAATTTAGTTTCCCCTCTGTCCTTATCCAGCCCTCATCACTGAAGAAGAAAGCCAGGATTCTTCAGGCAAAGCCTGTCACCTTCAGATAGGGAGAGGAAAGGTCAGAATGAAGATATAGGTAAGCATCTGAATCACCTTTCACACCATAGAGTACGTAATAACAGAAGGAGAGAAGACAAAAATAAAGAACAAACAAAAAACACAATGGGCAGTCTATATAAGCAAAGAATCATATTTGTTACTCTATTCTCTTCATGAATAGAAGAATGAGCTTTGTTCTTGCGTGAGGGTGGAAAAATGAGGTAGTAGTGCTCTGTCTCAGGGTCAGTTTTTGTGTTAAACATTTTAATTGACCTCAGTAAAAGGCCTCGAGAAATAGGAAATACCATGTACTACCTCACAAAGAGAGCACAACATGGTCAGGCATTCTTTCCAGTGTTCTGAGAGAGGAATAGAGATCAGTCAGTGGTGATTCTTAATCAGAAATACAAGAACATGCAAAACAGCAACATTGGAAGGATATGGGCAAGGTGGGCCTCTTTGCCCCTAGGAGTCATTTTTAAAATTTTATTCTAACAATTGAGCTAACCATCTTTATGCTAAAATACTTTCTAAAAATCTGTTTTTGTATTTATTTCTTTTCTATAAAATAGAGATAGTAACATTTAACTTGTACAATTGTTCTGAGGTTTGAATGGTATCATACATGTCAAGTGCATAGGGTACTTGTATCATATCACATTTATATTTACATGCTGCCATAGTTACAATTATTACTGTTATTTCTACTGCTACTTCGTTTTAGTTCCTGTGCTGGGCCCTGAGATACTATAAAAAGCAGAAGACCTCATTTTATGCCTCCAGGAGCTCATTGACTTGAGAAAGAGATCTTATAAATCGTTAATACATGCTTTAAGAGTCCTCTGGAAACATTGCTATGAAAAGACAGTGAGGAAAGTCACCATATGTTTTAAAGAAGGAAAAACTCCAATGAGGAGACATCATTCGAACAAGAGCTTTAAATGATGACTGAGAGGTATTCCATGAGGGAAAGGCGTATGCAGATGCACAAGTGTATGAGAAAGCCTGACACATGCTCAGAACCAGAGACAGCTGACACAGCTGCAGCCTAAAGTTAATGACAGGAGATGAGCTATGTGTACACAGACAGATTTTTTGGTGTCAGAAATAAAATTAATTCTAGTCATTTAAAAGAGAAAGAATTCTATTAGAGAATATTATGTATAATGTAATATTTAATAGGGTCAGGAGTAAAGTTTACATTCCATACAGTTAGCAGTGCAGAAACTGGGAGAAGTTACCGTGATGGGTTTCATCCATCCATTTCAGACCTGCTTTTAAAGTGTGCTTGGATGATAGCCATTATGATAGGTGTGAGGTGATATATCATTGTGGTTTTAATTTGCATCTCTAATCAACAAACAACAAGTGCTGGTGAGGAGGGAAGAAAAGGGAATCCTAGTGCACTATTGGTGGGAATATAGACAGGTGCAGCCACTGTTGAAAACAGTATGGAATTTCCTCAAAAAATTAAAAATGGAGTTGCTTTTGACCCAGGATTCCACTACTGGGAATATACCCTAAGAATCCTGAAACACCAATTTAAAAAAACCTATGCAGCCCAATGTTCATAGCAGCATTATTTACGAGAGCCAAGTGCTGGAAACAGCACAAGTGCCCATCAGTAAAGGAGTGGATCAAAAAACTATGGTACATTTAGGAACTCTTACCTTTTGTGACAGCATGGATGGAACTGGAGAATATTATGCTAAGTGAAATAAGTCAGGCAGTGAAAGACAAATACCATATGATCTCACTTATAAGAGGAATCTAATGAACAAAGTGAACTAATGAGCACAATAGAACCAGAGACATGGAAACACGGAACAGACTAACAGCACCCAGAGTGGAGGGGGCAGGGGAATAATGGTGGAAAGAGGGGAAAGGATTAGTCAAAGAGCACGTATGAATGACCCATGGACGAGGACAACAGTGTGGGGATTGACTGGGTGTGGAGGGTGGGCTGGGCAGCAGAGGGCAAAGGGGGAAACATTGGGACAACTGTAATAGAATAACAATAAAAAACAATAAAAATAGTTTACATGGATAATCCAAACAGTTTCCTTGAATAGGACAAGAGTATCCTTCACTCTAGGGGTAGTTCAGCCCCACTGTCAGGGCATGGCTTCTCTGTGATCTGCACCAAACGTCTCAGGTGCTCAATAATCAATCTCAGTGAGCTTGATTACTGAGCTCACTGAGCAGTAGCTCCGCTTAGTGGAGAGGAACCACCTTTATTCTCTGTGCTCTGGGAATTGTTTGGCTTCTACCCTCCAGTTTAGTCTTTATCAGCTTTGCAGAGTTTAATACTATAGATATGCAGCCTTCTGCTAAGCAGACTCTAAAAGGGACCTTATACAGATTTCTGGGGTATTTTTTCTGAGAATCTCCTTTGTTTCCGGAGCTCTGCCCTGCATGATCCGGTCACTTCAGCTCCACAATGTCCAGTTGCCCCAAACTCCAGTTTATATCTCCTGAGTTTACATATCAGGATCTGGATGGGACCCTTCTCCCTTAGTTCATCATCCCAAATTCACTTCCAGGGAAAAAATAGGGCTATAATAAGGTTCTTCCATTTCTATCATCCCAGCATTCACTTCTTATTTTACCGACTATCAGATCTCTGAGGAGCATTTTCCCCCAATTTTAATACTTGTTCATAGGGAAGAATAAATCTGCTTTTACTTACTGCATTATAGTCTAAAGTAAAAGCTCTTCAGGAAATATTTTGACTTTTCTTTTGCATTAGGTCTAACAAACAAATAAGGGGAAAGTATTCCCAAAGTCCATTCTATTTACCACATGCTTCATAATTTCTGGGATTTATTATTAAAATTCTGATTCCTCCAGTCTACCCTAATCTAATCAAAATCCCCAGGAATGAGCCTATATTCTGAATAAGCTTCCCCAGCTTGTTATTGGGCAGAATTAGGATTACAAACCCCTAGAATAGGATTTAGATAAGCAAAGACATGGTTTATAATTTTTCTGTATGTGCCATATGACATGTGTATAGTTTATAAAAATGTCAGCAATTAATGAATCTGGATTTTGAACACCCTAATTGGGAAGCTATAAATCAAAATGTCAGGTGCCTCTTAACCAAATTGCTCATTATGGGGTTTAGGTTATTGTAAAATATCACTTTTGGAAATGTTATAATATGAAAGAAAGTTTGTTTCATGATATTTTCAGTCCACTGTTTGAGATGTGGGTGTGGTTTGAGATTCTCCCATAAAACTGAAAGGCATTATGAAGGGAAAACTCATCATGAACAACTACCTGGTTCATATAAGTTGTCCAAACACTGAGGCTGCTGTGGCAAGAAATTGAGAGAAAAATGTCAAATGTTGCTGACAGGTGAGTTTGGGGAGGTGGAATAATGAAGGGTAATACTTTAGCAAAAGGCAAACAAAGCAAAATTAGGGGGCTCTAGCAGTCAGACTTTATTCTTAAACTGTCTGAAGAAGGTCAGAATGCATCAGAAATAACCTTGTCAATGTTATATTTGGTTCTGAGTAACACTTGCAAGTAATATGATGCCATTTCAGATTAAGTGAAATAGATTAATACTGACTCATGTCTTCCTTTTAAGAGAAAAAAGTAAAGAATAATCTTTGGTAGAAGATGAGTAGAATTGGATTTAGCTCTTTCCCCATATTCTTATTCAGAATATTGGTTTCTGCCAAATTGTGCTTGGGAAATATTTCAGGTGACTGCCACCTGAAGCAATACTTGTGAAAACACTTTCCTTTTCTATACATATTTTTAAAAAGTATACCTTCTTTTTCAGAGTGAAATTGTTGATTAGCGGTAGAAGGCTAGGCAATTAAAGGAAATCATGGTGCTATCAACTTTCGCTTTCAACATTTTTAGGTTGAAGTTGGGTGTTTTCACCTGTTTATTGTGAGGGTGGGAAGTAGAATGGTCTGTTCGCCAACTCAGCCTTTTAGAACTGTCTGCTGATTATGCTGAGCACTTGAGAATGACCTCCATGTAGCACTTACTTATTTCCAGTCTTTTGACTCACTTCACTCCACCCTGCTTGACACCCATTGGAGGAACATTCAAAACGCAAACCATCCCTCATCAGATGATTTCACTATGGAAATGATTGGATCATCACTAAATCATCTCTGTGCTGAGGGAGGGAAATTAAACATGTGCCATATTTTCCCTGAGTCAGCAGTATGCTCTGAAAAGCAACGTAGTTTGAGCGAATGCAGAGAGGGATGCTGAAGGAAGAGGACAAAGAGTTACCACAACTCCTTTTTAAGTTTCTCATGTAAAATAATTTGATTTCTACATATTTGAGTTCTGCTTTACCTTAACAGACATTGTAGACAAAATAGATATTGCTATTTCTCCCTCTACATCTGCCTGCTTGGACTAGTCATTCTTTATTTGTATAGTTGAATTTTAATTTTAAAATAGTTATAGACTTATTAAAGAGTTATAAAGAGAATTCAGAGAGGTCTGCACACCCTGCACTCAGTTTTCCCTGTTGATAACATTTTACAAAACTGTGGTTCAGTTGTCACAACTAATGACCGATAGTACTGCATTATTACTAACCAAGTTCCCTAGATCTTTCTTAGTTTTACCTGAAGTCTATTTTCTGTCCTAGGATTCCCTTCCACATACCACATTCCATCTGGTTGTCACGTGTCCTTAGGCTCCTCTAGACCAGTGCCCTTCAACCCTTTTCATCTCATGGCACACAAACTAAGTACTAAACTCTGCAGTACACCAAAAAATAATTTTTTGCTGATATGACAAAAATATGTATAATCTTGATTCATTCACACCAGCTGGCTATTGTTGTGCTGGCTGTTGTCATTTTTTAATGTGACAATCTAAGGGGAAGAGGTCAAGTATCCCTGACCAAATAGTCAGGTATTACATGCCTACAAAATTCTTGTGACGCACTGGTGTGCCATGGCACACAGGTTCAAAGTTGCTGTTCTAAACTGTGGTAGTTTTTCAGTATTTTCTAGTTTTTCATGACTTAGTCATTCTTTTAGAACAAATTATTAATTTACTGGTCAAGCAAAAAGCAATGGAATAAAATATAAAATAATATAAATAAAAATAATGTAAATATATAAATGTAAAGGAGAAAAATAAACTAATTTTTAAAAATGACTTGAAATATCTTTGGTTGACCTCTAGTATATCAAAGCTCGGATTTTGGAGAAATAAAGACAATGCTCAGTACCCTAATTTATTTAGGTAGGTTCTGGATTGCCTCTTAAAAATGGAATTTTTTGGCTACTTTGTATATACAGTTCCCACAGTGGATAAAAGTCTGAAAACACTGTTTTCCCTCCTAACATTTTAGCTTTCCGGATCAATAGCATTTGAATTGATAATTCAACTACAAATTTGACAATGAAAGGTAGTGTGTTATTCTATTTCAGAATAAATTCTTTATGAAAAAAATTAACTAGTATGATATTAACATTCCTGTTAAAGGCATATCTCTCTGCCTACTCAGTAGTTATAGCAACCTCTTGAACCAGGGAAAATACCAAAACATTATAATCAGTTCTCTATGAAGGATCTAATATAATGTTGGTACCTTATTAAGAAATGTTTAAATTGATGTCTATGTAAAAGCAGAGTTGTTTGTATTTGAACATCATTTGCAATGTAATTGAGGGATGTGTACAAAGGAATCGGGGAGTGTAATCAAATAGGGGCAAGGGCGTGGGAGAAAGGGAGCCCAGGAGGCAACATTTGTAATCGCTAACTGCATGGTTTTGCTGCAGTCCCATCCCAGGAAAAAAATGATGAAAACAGGTATTGGATACCATATTTCTCTTTAATGTTGTGATTCTTTTTCAAACCAAGAACTGATATTGCCTTGCTCTTGTGTTTGGTCCCTTGGCAAAAACATTTCACTGAATCTCCTTTATTATAACTGAAAACAGGGTTTCACAGGTCAGCCTTTGTGCCCTCCTGCGGTATTGTGGACTCGGGAGATTCAGGCACCAAACAGACTGCGTTTCTGTTCTGAACCAACTACACAGTAACTATCGATCCATTGGCAACCTCTTTGATCCTGTTTAGTCTTAATCCCTAACCTGAAGGTGTGTAATGACCATTTAAAAAGGAAGAATTTTGAAGAATGTATCATACCAGCTTATTCAAATACATCCAAGATAAAGTTATAGGTTTACTTTAAATGAAGAGGAAATAATACCTTATTTTCTTCCTGTGTTCACTGATAATTTAAAGGATATAGAGTATCCTATTTATTTAAGCTGTTTACAAGATGTGCATTGTATACATATAGAAACCCACAGTAGGATTTAAAGCTAATTTTCATAAGTGTATTTGAACAGATTTTCTTTGTCACCGGAAGCATTATCACAAACATAAATGACAAAGTCCCAAGAATGAAAGCATACATGCCTTCCTGTTTGCATTTGCAAAGCTCTAGTTTCCATGTAATCTCTGGTGCATGGATTATAAATGAAATATATCAGTATCATTGAGGAGTATTTTCCAATGTCCTTTATTAGCAAACATGTTAGCTTTTTTCTATTCTCTGTCAACTCTCCACCTCATAGCAACAATTTCCATTTTTCTTTGCACTGAGATATCATTGTGGCACAAGATGATGAATGATACTCAAAGAACTGTTCCCGAAGTATTTTTGGAAAGACCATGTGTTCAGCAGAGTTTGTGTCTAAAGGTACAGACCACAAACCCAGATTCTCTCCATATGCTTGAAGGTCAGACAATGGCAATGAACACTGAAAGACAGACACCTCTTGTCACTGCTTCTATTTATGATTCATCCTTATGAAAATCTCATTTTAGAGTGCTTTTCTGAGAAGAATTTGGATTCAAAAAGTAGAAGTCATCTGTTTTAAAGTGTTTTTCAGGTTAAGCGCAGTATTATTCGTCTTTTAGGAGAAAGTTGCTTGTAAGTCACAATAAGGTTACTTTTTATGTTTTAAGAGGAAAACTCTGAACTACAACTTTATTTAGCTTAAGTGAAATCTTTAATAAGTATTGGTGTCTAGCTGTAAAATTTCCACATTTCATTCCTGTTTGCCAGTGGCTTCATCACCTTCATATTTTACAGTATTTTTATAAGAACCTTTCTATGTTCATGTAGAGTTCCTCTCTATATTTTTTCAGAAATAACAAAAATTGAGAAAGTGACAAAAAGGTTTTATTATATAATAAATATAATTTATGTCTGTCTTTGATATGTCATGTACTCTGACAAATCACATGGCTGTCTCCTTCATTGGAACCCCAACCCAGATGAAACCCTAATATATAAATTGATAAAAATTGAAATTTGTAGAGCCAACTTATCTAAAAAATGAGGGCTGTCATCTCCCTGCCCAGCTTATTACGACACTCTATGGAAACCACATCACACTTGAGGATATACAGGTACCGAAGGCACTCACAGAGTAAATAGTGACTACCAGGCCACTGCCTTCGTCTCCTAGTAGGGAATAATTTTCCACTAACAATGAAAATCATACATGTACAAAGGAGACAGCTGAATATAGCACCATAGCTTATGAAGAGAAAAGCCCTTGGTCTAAAAGGGGGCAGGAGTATAGAGAGGGAAAGAAGAGGTAGAGGAAGGTATAGGCCAACCTTGAGAGAATGATACAAATTGCCTTTTAGAACTTGAAAATAGTCTTCATGTGTTTTGGGTCTACTACTTGTCTTCAAACTGTTAGAGCTGAAGTCTTTTTCTGCAATACCACATTTCCTGTTACCTTATGTGAACTTCTTTTCCACAACATATTTCAAGTCCCTGTCAGTTTATTTTTCCTGGAGTCCTGTTTCAGTGTATAGATCAACTGGCTTTGTATCTTTTCTTGCTACTCTGTTACATTGGCCAGCCTCAAACTTGCCTCATCTCCTGGTGAACTTCATTGTCCATTACCCATTTTAGCTTCCTGCTTTAGGCAAGTCTTAAAAAACTAAGTTAACGTTGTTTTTATATTTGTTTAATCCAGAGGAAAAAAAAGACAAGCATTTGTTCACTTTAGACTAAAGGAATAGAAGATGTATCCATCTGGGATGAAAATAAAGCATAGTATTCTATAAAGTACAAGGATCTGGCTGAAACTGAGCAGAGCAAGTCCAGGGCACTGATTCCAGTGCATGGTGACTGCCTTGCTTCTTCATGATCGTTAAGTAGCTTAAACAGAGTTCAGATAAAATTAGCACAACTGTGCCTCAATATCCTTCCTTGGACCAGGTCTACTAAGAATTTAGACTTTTCCCTTTGGAGTTAAAATTTACCCCAGTGTCCCGGGATCATCCTGCAACAACATCCCGCTCTTTGCTACCCTTTCCCTGATAGTTTTGATCAGGCTGTTATTTCCTATTTGATAGTCTCCCCATCAGTGTATCCACACTTCTAGGCATAAACTCTCTTGGTCAAAACTATCCTACTGACCCAAACCCTTTGCATGAAATTACGCACAACCTACATTAATACATACAAGTTGGATTAAAAAAAGATACAAAATATATAGATAAAAAAAATGAAAGTAGCCCTCCTACCAGTCCATAGTTTCTCAGTTTCTCAAAAGTAACCAAAGTATACATATGTGTATATATTTATAAACATTTAAAAACATTTAAATATGTACATTACCCATATAAATTGCATTACTATTGTTTAAAAGTTAAGTCATTGCATATTTAAGTATTTTAACATTAAAAGCATATCTTGAATATATTTATTAGTATATGTAGATTTATCTCTTTTTATCTGGTCTGTAATATACTATAGTATCAACCTTGTACAAACCTTAATTATTAACATTTAGCATGTTTTAATTATTTTGATATTAAAAATGCAAAGAACATTCCTCTTTATGTTCATGTATATACATATTGTTAAAAGTGATTTACCAAAGTGAAATTTCCAAATCAATACATTTGTGTACTTTATTTTTTTAATTTATACAATTTTATTTTATAATTTGACATAATTTTAGACTTGCGGATGTTACAGAAATAGGGCATAGAGTTTCAATTTGGTAGCCATTGTCAAATTACAAACCAAAAATACGTAGATATCATTAAATTACAAACCAAAAAAATGTTAAATTCAACTAACAGTAAATTGCAGTTTTCCAATATTTTCCTATCACTGAATGTTATCAATCTTTCCTTTTCAATATTACTTTAGTTAAAATTAAAGGACAAAAATATATTTCAGTGTTTAAAATGCTTTTCTGAGATTATTAATATGTGTTTAAACCTTTTTTGAATTGTTTGTTTTTATCTTTTGCTTATCTTTTTATTGCTATTTTCTACAGAGGGTTTTTAAAAATCTGGTTATGATTGTCTTCAGGCATTACTCTCTTCCCATCAGAACCTGTTTCTTCCCTAAAAAGAGAACCTCACATTCTCATGACAGGTTCCTCATTGAGCATGCTGCCTAATTTTCAGTCAAAAAAGTTTTTTTTAAATATAGATATTAGCACTACAGAAGGCTGTCTTTGGTATGTTATCCTTAATTTAACAAAGTAATATATTTGTTAAAATACACATGATATGCACATTTGTACAAAAAATACTGGGAGGACAAACATAAAGCTGAAAACAAAATCGCTTATCCACCAGGGTGGGTGGGTTAGAAGTAAAAAGAAGGTAGAGCTGAGTGGGTAGCAGGAAGGAGGGTGAGGTAGCATTTTTGTGGGTACGTTTTTCAATAGCTATGATTCTTACAATGAAAGTAATATTCTATTACTCTTCACTTATCCAAACAATAGACAAATAATAAGACCCACTAGGCTCTGAATACAAACACTAACAAATGAACCTTAATTGTGTTAAAAATGAATAGCATAACTACACTGAAAGTAGTGGGGAAAATGAACTAAGTCACTTAGTTCATTAGAAAACAATATCTTGTCTATATACTGTTTGGCCAAAGACAAAAATAGTTATAAATAAATACTGTAATCTCTTTAATAAATGTTAAATTATTAAACATTTATTAAAAATCCCTCACAAGGGATTCATAAATTTATTAAACATCCCTCACAAGGGATGGGGTGGCAATTTTTAAATTATTACATGTGTGTGCCAGAATTGAACAAATGTGCAAATATAGTAGACATAATAATAGCCAGTGTCCCACAGCAGTGAGAAAGAAGCTATAATGCTAAAATGGAGCAGGCTAAAATGAGCCCTGAGGTGTTGGGTTGGAATCAGTAGATGGTCATGTTGGTGAGCATTAGTGTTCATACAAGTATCACCTGGCTTTGTCTGTAAAACACCTGAAGCCCTGGCGCACAGTAGCAATGAGAGTACGTAGTGTCAGTGTCAGCTCTTGGTTTCTAAACACCATTCTCCCGTCGTAGAAGGAGCCAGGGCTCCTTGGGGGAGAGGTTAATGCTAAGGCCAGGACTGGGAAAATACAAGAGAAGTGTAAAACACCGTGTAAGGTCACAGAGTAAAAAAAGAAATTTGAAAAAAATTGGGGCTTGTTGCAAGAACATAGAAACCAAACTGAACAATTCGAGGAAAAAAATAAATTATGATGCAGTTGGATTATAAACCATAGAATAATATATCCATTAGTTAATTCTGACATAAATAATCAAATAAGGGAATGAGGAGGACCAACTCTTTATTGTTGTAGAATTCCAATTTATAAAAGTAGAAAGAATGAAGGAAATAGAAAATCACCACTTGGCAAACACGCTAGTAATGAGAAAGCAACACATAAATGCAAATTGAGGAACAGTTGACAAAAATGTTGATCAATACTCTTTAAAAGTTTCAAAAAGAGAAAAGACTAAGAAACATTACAGCAGGAGATTAAAGAGAAGTAGCAAATAAATGCAATGTAGGATTTTGGACACTATCCTAGAATGGAAAAAGAATATTACAGGAAAAACCATTGAAAATTAAATAAGGTCTTTAGTCCAGGGGTTCATTGCTTTGCTGCTTGTCTTTGTAAATAAAGTTTTATTGGGTCACAGTCACATTCATTCACATAAATATTATATGTGGCTACTTTCCCTCCTCAGGGACTATGTTGAGTGGTTGTAAGAGGTTATATGGCCCGGAAATAGTTATTATTATGGTCTTCATAGAAAAAGTTTGCCAACCCCTGGTTAATATTCTTGTACCGATGTTTATTTTATGTCTTTGTTAATTGTACTGTGAAAAAGTATGATATAATTAGCATTAGGGAAAGCTGGATGAGGAATATATGAAAATTCTCAGCTTTATTTTAAAATTTTTCTGTAAGTCTAAAATTAGTTAAAAATTAAATGTTTTTCAAAAAGCAAGAACAGAAGTGAGGGAGAGGTGATTTCATTATAGAAATCTGACCATTTTTAACTGGTATGGATCTACTCTACTTTTTAAGGGCTGATGTGGTTCTATCATAATGTGATCAACCATTTTACTATTAATGGACATTTACTCTATTTCACTTTTGCTACTAGTAATAATGCTATAACAAACAAAAAGAAATATATGACTACTATTTCTAGCTAAAGAACAAGTGATAGCTATGTGCAACAAATAATGTTTTGCAAAATGTTATTGTAACAATTCATTTATAAAATATAATTGTTTTTAAATTTAGTCCTGTTATACAATTTATCAGACATGCTACTAGATGAAGAATTCTCAGCCTCTGCACTATTGCTATTTTGGGCACAATAATTTTTTGTTATTGTACTGTTTTGCTTAGCAGCATCTCTGGCCTCCACTCACTAGGTGGCAGTAGCATAGCCAAAATGTCTCTGCACATTCCCTGATACCCTCTGGGAAGTAACGGTTAAAGGTTCTCAGATGAAAATATTAGTTTATTTTTACATATTGTTATAGAGAAAATAGTTTGAAACCCAAACTTATTTATTATTGAATATACTGTTTTAATCAGTAATGGAAAAGAAAGCACAGCTTAACCACAATTAGCTATTTCTTTTAAAATATAAGAATGGAAAAAAGAATAATACGTTTCTAAATTTGATTTTTACTGTGACCAGTTACTTATTACAACTTTATGATACATATAAGTAAATATGATATTGTTATCATGCTGTAACTAAACTTGATTATTTTTTTCCTAAATTATAGAATTACTACTTACAACCACATAAGGGTATCTGAAATGTGAAGACACCTGAATTAAGAGCTAACAATAATGCAAATGTAAATTACTTGTGGATTCGAATGGCCTTGTACAAAAGCTACAGCACAAAGAGACTAGAATGCGTCTTCAGAGGGAACGTTTGTGTTTCTGGCTCTGCTGCACATTAGCTGTGCGAAGGTGAGCGAGTTATGAAACTTCCATGAGCCACAGAGATATTTTACCTGTCAAAGGGGGAATACAAACTTCCTTCCATCCCTATCTAATAAAGGCCTCAATTCTATATATATAGTTTATAAAATAATATCTGACATATATTGGGGCCTCAATAAATATTTGCTAAATGAAAGAATGAATGAGTAGGGCATTTGTAGAAATGAAGCGAAATGGTATACTTGAAACCACTTTGAAAAAATATGAATAATTTTGCTCTAATACATTACATGAAAAACTACCATATTTAACATACTTCTGAGATAGCCAGGCTTTACCAATTTTATCCTTAATAATTAGGCATATTACGAGAATTCACTGTGGGGAAGATGGAGATGAGAGCGCAGAATTTGCAGCCTTCTCCTCCAGATTCAAGCAGATCGGTACATACATCTTTTGTATGCAGTAGTCCCTCCTTATCTGTGCTTTCATTTTCTGCAGTTTCAGATACCTGCAGTCGACTGCAGGATGAAAATATTAAATGGAAAAATTCCAGAAATAAGCAACTCACAAGTTTTAAGATAGACACCATTCTGAGTGCATGATAAAGTCTCCCAGTGTCCAGTTCTGTCCTGCCTGGGAAGTGACTTGTCCCTTTGTCCAGAGTTATTCACATTGTGTATGCTCCTTACTCCTTACTCACTTGGTAGCTGTCTCTTGTCAGATTGACTATGGAAGTATCACAGTGCTATGTTCAAGTAACTTTTATTTTACTTTGTAATGGTCCCAAAGTGAAAAAGTAGTGATGCTGGCAGGGATGCTTTATGTATATATATAAATTTATGGGATTTGGTACTATCCATGGTTTCAGGCATCCACTGGGGGGTTTCAGAATGTATCCCCTGAAGACAAAGTGGGATTACTGTACTAGATTCCACCTTACACTTAAAAACAGTGGGACTGGTCACTTTTCAAACACACATAGGTACAAAATGAGGATAATAACAACAAGATGAAATAACAACTCCCAAGAACTGAACACCATTGTGACAAGACAAAAATATGGTTATGATTTGGACTTAGATGAGACTGGAAAGCCGTCATCAAAGCAGAAGTTAATGTCTGAAATCCTTGAAGTCCAGAGGAGTGTTCATCCAGGTACTCCTGTTCATCCAGGTAATCAGGTCACACAGAAGGGATGATGTTCAAAGTGAAGCAGCAGCTGTTCAAAGTAATTAGTGACCAGACTGTCCTAGACACCAAAAGGCAAGATAGTTTTTCAAGAACTGGGCAAACAGGAACCCGGCAGGCAATGTGCAGAACCTGAACGAGCAGGACAAATGGAGCGAAGAAATAGACATAAGTCACTATTAACAGGAAGAACACTGACAGGGGAGGCAGAGCGTTGCCTGGGGCTCTGGACTCATTGGTTTCTGTCGTGGGCGGAATCACCGCAGCCTGGCTAGTCTTAGAAGAGACAATAATTGAGAACTGTTTAGGGCTGTGTGGGTGTGGGCAGAAGCAGGGAGGTTTGACATCAAACAGATCACAATGTATTGACAAAACAGACCAATATAAAACTCTCACAGAGTTGGATTTTTCTTAATTTTTCTTACTTATCTTGATCCAGGGCTGAACTGTGGCACAACTTGAAAATAGATATCCTTAAGCTAAATGTCATAGAACTCTTTGAGCTAATGTATATATAGATGCCTGTTTGAAAACTTCTTACATATTCATTTATGTAATGCCAGTAAACCTCTAAGGTATATATGTATACTTCCCAAATTTAGAAAACGTCCCAAATTTAGAAAATGAGGGGCAGAAATGTGAACTACCTCCCCTAAAGTCACACAGGTAGAAAACAATTGATCTGAGATTCAAGTGCAGAGCTCAGGCTGGAGAAGAGCACGCACAAAGGAAGTGCAGCAAGCTTGGAGTTTCAGGGAGCGGAAAGAAGGCGAATACCGCGGGAGTGTTTGTTTTTCTATCCCTACACACAAAGAAATTAAACTGATCAGCGATGGATTCTGATAGCTTCAAAGGAGCATGAGTGTGTCCTATGCCATGTTAACGTTGAGCTTACACTGTTTCCTCTTGCAACCCTCCAAAAAATACTGTCCTTATAGATAACTCCCAAAGGACTTTACTCTGGATTTCCCTTGTACAGTATTTCCTTTGAGTATTTATAATTTAAGTTCACTCATCTCCTTAGATTAGCTTATCTTCAAAGTTGACATTACTTGATCTTCCAGATCAGTTTGTTACAACAGCCCCTTTTCTGTGATGTCGTTACTGTTCATTACAGGAGACCCTGATTTTATTAATGTTTTCCCTTTCTCCAGTCTCTATGATTCTCATCTAATTGTGCTTTATCCTTCTGAAATATTTTTGCATCATAGATTCTTCCAAATTCAGATTATGAAAATTTGGCTTCTAAATCTGTCTTGCAGTCTTTCTGCCTCAGTCTTTCCCTTTCCTTCCAAGTTCATCCTGTATCTTCCTACCAGAATCATCTTTCCTAGCAGTCAGTTGCTCCAGCACTGTATATAAGGGGTGGGTGAAAGTAGGTATACAGTTGTTCATGTGGAAAATAATATGATAATTCATAAATAATAATACAAAAATACACTCTGCATTTTGCATACTCACAAATGTAAGCCTCATTTTGCCTACCTCTGTATTTATGTCAACACACTGGACATAAATGGTCTAATTAATATTCCTTGGCCCTGAGCTGTTGTATACTAATACTATATATAAAAAAGCATAAGTTGTGTTATATGGCTCATCATTATCTATTGTAATACTAAGATTGCTCATGCATAAAAATAGAGTTGGGTATAATGTTTACATTAGACATGTTAATTTTAAGGACTGAGGTGATTTGCTTGAAAATGCTTCATAAATAATAAATCAGCAAAACATAGTTATTATTGAGGGTTTGATACAAGTTAATCCTCTCAGCCAGATATTATGCCTTACTGCATTGGCATCTATTTTTCCCCTCCCACCTAACAGCACAATTGATCTGCAGTAACAGAGCCAGTCTCTCTAGAGCCTGAACATCCCTGGTTCATTCTCTCCCAGCTTCCCTTGCAGCCAGGGCTTGTGCACATGATACAATCCTGGTTGGTGAAACTGGTAAGAAAATCTGCAAGAGAAAGTATTTTCTGGAACATTTTTTCTCAACAAGAAGAATGTGTAAAGATAGTACAACCCTGCTTTTTTTTTCTGTCTTTATGATGCTGGGTCAGGATGTGATACCTAGAGCGCGTCTTGCAAATGAGAGTGAAGGTAGTGGAATAGAACAAAGGACAGAACTTGGTCTCTGAGAGGATTTGTTAGCTCCTATCAGCCCTCTTCCTGCCCAGTGAGCTTCTTTTAGCATAACAAACTGTATGTCCTCACAGTTTTTAACACTTAAATAAATATTCTGGTACTTACACTTGAAAACTTTGATGATACTTATTTCTACTGCATTCTTCATAGTGCTTACCATTGTTTTATGCATTTAATAAGTTATAGTTGCTGATTATTAATTATATTACTCTTTAAGGTATTCCTTTGTGAAATAATGAAACAACTGGTATTCTTTTGGATGGGCCAAAAAGAAGAGTCACATCAAATGAAAAAGCATTAACAAATGAACATAGCCCTGTTCATTAGCAGAACTCCACAGGACTAAGGCTTGAACAAGACTTAAAATTACAGCATTCAAGCTATAGACAATAAAGTACCTCAGTAAAATAAAAATATACAATCTAGTACCATGCTTCCCAACTCCAATGATGCAATATAACAAAATAAAATTCCATAGCTTCGTGTGCCTAAGATCTCCTAATTGCCTTATTGTTAATACCATTCAAAGTTTTTCTACTTGTTTTCCATCCCAATGGAGTGTCACTGTATTGTAAATTAAATTCAGAAAAAAATGATCAGGAATAGTTTAGAAATACTAGAACACTTGAGTGACTAAATAGCTCATGATATTCCTGGAGAATAGTTCTTAGAAAATTTAGTGCCTATTATTATAAACGAGTGTCATCAAAAGAAAACTAGTCTGTCAGCCCCTGGAAATGTTCCACAGTCTATGACCCCAGTAAAAATAGCATCAAATGTAATTAACCAGGTAAAAAATACCATATCTGAAACACTGCTTTTCAATATTTTGCAGGCCCACTTTTTAGCTCTCATCAAAGTGTGAAATTGTTGTTTTACTCTTTGATAAAAGACTTCTTATGATTATTCTAAATTTGGTTAAGTTGCTGGCAGAAAAGCTGACTCTGCGGCTAAAATAATTTTGCAAACCACAAAGCTCCTTAGGAAGATAGAAGTTGTCTACATTAACTGACCAAACTGAAGTTTCAATTTGCAAACACAGCTGGAAACCTTTGAAAGCAACTTCCAGATGTCGGGACAGAGCTTCTTCCAGCCTTTGAACAGCTCCTGTCAAAATGACAACAGGAAACAGACACTATGCCTGTGGGATATTGAGTTTGTTTCTTATCTTGAAGCTGCCAATTTCATTCGTTTCATAACCCAGGACAGAGGCTTATTATTATCTAACTGTACTTCGTGAACATACTGGGTTTCAGAAATTCTGCTGAATCTCTTCAGTGCAGTGAGTTTCTTACTGTAAGTATAAACATAATTTGAGAAATCTTTTAACATGCAGAGGTCTGGGATTTAACTTCAGAGATTTGCATAATTATACTGGAAATAAAACTCAGGGGTCTGAATTAAAAAAATTACTAATAAACTTTATTTTTAGAGTACTTTTAGGTTCACAGCAAAATTCAGAGGAAAGTACAGAGACTTCTCATATAACCCCTGTCCCGCACACCGAAACTCTCCCCAACTATCAGTATACCGCATTAGAATGGTACATTTGTCTTAATGGATGAGGTTATGAGGGGGGACCCAAAAAACCCCAGAACTATCTTCTGGAGGGTGGACCCCTTCTAGTATAGGTTTCCCCGGCTATGTGAGTGTTCTAGGGACCCATCTCTATCAGCATACCAGCTGGCATTGTTGTGAGAGGCTGCATTCAGCTTCATTGAATTTTTTTGAAGACTCTTCAATGCATTTGCCCATTTCACAATGTGTGATTTACCACTGCACCTGCCCACACCTTGCTAAGCGTTCAGCATTTTTTGACCAAAAATGACCCCCTTTCCCCACCCTCCCTATTCACATGATCTTGCCCTGAGTGACTTTTTTTTTGTTTCCCTGGATGAAAAAAATTCTCAAAGGGAAACATTTTGCCGATGTGGAAGAGGTGAAACAAATGGCAGAAGCCCTAAAAGTCATCAAGATTGATGAGTTCAAAAACTGTTTTCAGCAGTGGAAAAAAAAAATCAATAGATGTATTGCATCAGATGGAGAGTACTTTGAAGGTGACTGAAGTTTAAATATGTAAGAATAAATACACAATTTTTTATAAGTAAGTTCTGGGTGTTTTGGGGTGCCCCTCCTATACTGACCCATCATTAATACCCAAAGTCCATAATTTACATTAAGGTTCACTCTTGGTGTTGTACATTCCATGAGTTTGGACAAATTTATAATACCATATATCCATGACAGAGAATAGTCTTAACTGCCCTAAAAATTCTCTGTACTCATCCTTCCCACCCAGCACCCCTGGGCAATCACTGATGTTTTTAATGTCTCCATAGTTTTGCCTATTCCAAAATGCCATGTAGTTGCAATCATACACATATAGTGTGTAGTCTTTTTAGACTGGCTTCTTTATTTAGTTTTATACCTTTAAGTTTTCTCTATGTCTTTTTATGGCTTGATAGCTCATTTTTTTAAACACTTTGTTAAGTATTCACTGACTATATTTATGTGGGTTTATTTCCAGACTGTATTCTGTTCCACTGATCTATTTGTTTATTCTTCCACACATACCTCACTATTTTCATTACTGTAGCTTTATAGTAAGTCTTGAAATTGGGTAGTTTTAGTCCTCCAATTTTGTTCTGTTCTTTCCACATTGAGTTGGCTCTCCTGGCTTTTTTGCCTCTACAAATAAACTTTAGAATCAATTTATTGATATCCACAAAATAACTCGCTGTGATGTTGATTGGAATTCATTATGTAAAAAGAAATGTGCTTTTAATTTCAAATTCCATTTGTTCTTTGCTGGTATATAGAAAAATAGTTGACTTTTATATATTAACATTGTATACCAAAACCTTGATAAAATTGCTAATTAGTTCCAGGAGGTATATTTTTGTCATTTTTTTCATATTTTCAATGCAGATGATTATGTCATCTGTGAACCAAATGGTTTTCTTTCTTTCCAATCTCTATATATTTTATGTCCCTTTCTTGTCTTATTGCATTAGGTAGGCCTTCCAGTATGAAGTTTGAAAGAGGTAGTGAGAGAGGACATTCTTGCCTTGTTATTGGTGTTAGTAAAAATATTTATTTCCCTCTAATAAATAATGATAGTTCTAGAATTTTTAAATATATGTTCTTTATAAATTGAAGTTCCCTTCTATTTCTAGTGTGCTTAGAGTTTTTAATAATGAATGGCTTTAGATTTTCTAAAATGCTGTTATTAATATGATCATATGATTTTTCTTCTTTAGCTTGCTGATATGGTGGATTACATTAATTGATTTTCTGGGTTAAATCCCATGTGGTCATGGTGCATAATTCTTTTAGACATTGTTGAATTAGATTTGATAATATATTGTTGAAGATTTTTGCATCTATGTGCGTATAGATATGGTCTATAGTTTCCTTGTAATTTCATTGTTTAGTTTTTGTATTAGGGTAATGATGGTCTCATTGAATGAGTTAGGAAGTATTTTCTTTGTTCTATCTCTTGGATGAGATTGTAGACAGTTGATATAATTTCTTCCTTAAATAGCTGTTAGAGTTTGCTAGTTAACACAACTGGGCATAGAGTTTTCTGTTTAGAAAAGTTTAGTTTGTTCAATAGATTCAGGCCTATCCAGTGTGTTGTATAATTTTCTCACATTTGTAAATTTTCCAGTTTTTCTTTGTTATTGACTTCTAGTTTATTCCACTGTGATCAGAAAAACTACTTGTGTCATTTCAGTCTTCTTAAGTTTTTACAATTGTTTTGTAACCTGTTATGTGATCAATCCTAGAGACTGCTGCATGTTTGCTGGAGAATAATGTGCATGGTTTTTTCCTCACTGAGTGGAAAGTTCTGTATATGTTTGTTAGTTTCATTAGTCTATCATGTTCATGTCTGCTGTTTCCTTGTGATTTTCTCTCTTTTCAAAACAATTTTTTAAAGAGAGAGTGAAGAAAGGGGAGAGAGAGAGAGAGACAGATTCATTTGTTGTTCCACTTATTTATGCATTCCTTGGTTGATTCTCGTATGTGCTCTGACTGGGGACAGAACACACAACCTTGGTGTATGGGGATGACACCTGTAACCAAATGAGCTACCTGGCCTGGGCTGTGATTTTTTGTCTTAATATTCTACCCATGAAGGAAAATAGGGTATTGAAGTATTCCTACTATTATTGTATTACTTTCCATTTTCACTTTAGTTCTGTCAATGTTTCTTTATATATCAAGGTGCTATAATGTTGGGTGCACATGTGTTTATTATTGTTATATCTTCCTAGTGAATTGACCCTTTTATCTTTACACAATGTCTTTCTTTGCTTACTGTGACAGTTTTGACTTGTAGTCTATTTTAATCTGATGTAGGTATAGCCAATCTGCTCTCTTTTATCTACCATTTGCATGGAATATATGTTTTCATCCCATAACTTTCAGTTTGTGTGTGTCTTTAAGTTTAATGTGAGTCTCTTGTAGACAATTATACTTTGATCTTGTTTTTATATCTATTAAGCCACTCCATCTTTTTTGGGGGTAGTTTACATTTTACATTTTACAATTTACATTTAAAGTAAAAGATAATTTACATTTAAAGTAATTATTGATAAGGAAAAGGATTTGCTATTGCTATTTTGTTTTTTTTTTCTGTTTGCATTATAGTTCTTTTGTCCCTCTTTTTCTGTCTTGATATCCTCTATTGCATTTCTTTAGTATTGATATGCTTTGACTCATTTATAAATGATAACCTTAAGTTAGGTTGCCATCAGGAATATGATAATTAATCTGAACTAAAAAAGGATTACATTGAGCTGTGTATCAAGGAGAACAAAATGTGGATTGAGGTTCAGAAATATGGTTGATTCAGATCTGGGATTATAACAAAGTACAGTGGCTTAGCCAGACCTGAGATATTATGGGTTGCCAAGAAGAGATTGCAATATACTCTCTTAGAAGTAAAAATAGTACATGTATAGTATTTTCAGGATGGATAGGGAGTTCCTGAAAGTGATAACTACTGTTTTCTTCACACATTATTCCTGTTTCTTTTTAGTAATGACATTCCCTATTGTCTTTGTGAAGTAAATATTCTGCCATTATCAGTAGAATGATCTCTTCATAAATTTTGGAATAGATTCCAGTTGGCTCAAACCAACTAAGACATCTTTCAAGAATGGCTATGTAACTTCTACTTTTGCAATAAAAATAACCACTCTAATTTGAGTAAAGAAACAAACTCTCAGTCTAAAGATTTAGGGCTTAGAACTACTGAAGACAAAAGGAATGAAATAGAGACAGAGTTTTGCAGGAACAGAGAGTGGGGTCAGTGACTAAGAAGGGAGACAATCCGGAGGGAGTCATGCCAAGAAATGAATCCAGTTAGCATTCTCAGGTTCTCTTTGATGAAGTAGAGACCTACTTCTCTACTCATCATTTCACTTAGACATCAACTTTACTTTTTATTTAAGGTAGTTGGTTTGAATTTTTGCTCTTTGGACATAGACAATTCTTTACCCAATAAAAAGCCAGGTGATAGGGATAAAAAACTGGCCTCTTTAGAGGAAACCCACCATGAGTAAAGAATGCTTTCATCAGAGGTGGGCAGGCTTCAGAACCAGGGTGTTGGAGTGAATAGATGTGACAAAATTAGGTGAGATCACTCTCCCACTCCCTGTGCCTGTGCACTCCTGAAAGAAGGTAATCATGGTCAAAATGAAAGGACTGCCTGAAATACTCCACTGGAGAAGCTAGACAGAAGAAAAAAGTCTATTCACAACTGGCTGAAGAGGGGAATATCAGAAATGTGGATAATGGTTGATACCAGAATAGGATCCATTTAGTAGTTTGTAAATCTATGGACCATGGTAGGATGAGCAAGTAGTATAGCTAATAGTCTCAGACCAACAGAGCAACAATAGGTAAGATACAGTGAATCTGTAGATGGCAACTTTGATTGTGAGAGACATCCAAATGGAACACTCAAAAATTACCATTGGCTATGGACCACAAATAGTTTAGCCTATGGAGGTGATAGTTAAATGGAATAGTATATATATAAATAACTTGTTTCTCTTGGTACAAAAACACAGTTGATGACTTGGCAAAAATGGCTCTACCTAAGGCTAGAAGGTTTGAGTTTCTCTAGCAGTAGCACAGGAAACAGCTTCCAGCTGAGGGTGAGTCCAAGCACACAGCCATTCCTGTATATGCATTGTTGGAAACCTCTCTGGATGCTTAAAAGTATATGGAAGGGAAATTCTTTGAAAAGGCAGGATTTATCATTAATCTAGTGGTGAGGGCATATATTCACCAGCTGATTAAGGGGGTTGGGTTATAATCACTCAGGGTATAATTATTCAAGATTTGCAGACATATTCTTGGTTGCTATCTCCCAAGTCTAGGAATTCAGTTCTTGCTTAGTAAGACACTGCACCTTTAGCTGTAAAATCTTTGAAAGATGCAAACATTAAATGGAGTAAAGGATTGCCAACTGCAGCAGGGAGACATGCAACAGCTTGGCAGTCTGGTAACCTAAATTTTATGCCTGAATCTCAATTTTAGGTCCTCTGGATTTAGCTTGTTAATCTTCAAAATTAGAAGCTTGGAAACCATATTCTCTGAGAATTTTTTTGCCCATAAATCACAGGTAAATATAACCTCAGGCAGAAGCTGATTGCATATATCAGACTGATTCAAAATTTGAGAAGCATCTTTGCTAGAGCTGCTGACTTGGCAAAAGAGAAAAACATATCTAGTCAACCATGTAAGATGTGGTTTTTTTGTTGGTGTTGTTGCTCAGTCCTTATCAGCAGATGCTGTTGGAAATCCTACCACTCTAATAGACATTTCCTTCTTTTAGAGTAAAAATGTGTAATTATCCAACTAGAACAAACAGATATCTTCTAGAGTAGCTGCCTCCTATATTGTAGTTCCGTTTTTTAAACTATATTTGGGTACTACCTGCTTCAAATCGCATATGTGCAGAGTTATTAGAAAATTACTGTACTTGTTGCATCTCATCACTGATATTTTTTTCTCTTCTCAACCAATTTTCTTTATGTATCATCACATATATTTTTAGCCAGATTGCAGGGAAAAGTTGTAAAACTACATTTGAATGAAAAATAGTTTATTATATATTATACAGATTAATATTTAATGAGGTCAAAATTGAGATCAAGTATTTTTTTATCTCTCAAAATACTTCAAATTATTTTTCTTTTTTATTTAAAATTTTTTATTGTTGTTTAATTATAGTTGCCCCCATTTCCCCCCCATTATTCTCCCCTGCCCTATCCACCCCCTGTTGTCTTTGTCCATGGGTCCATTATACATGTTTCTTGATTTAACCCCTCCCCTGTTATCCCCACATCCCTCCCCTCTCATCACTGCCAATTTGTTATTTATTTCCACGTCACTGGTTCTATCTTGCTCACTTGTTTGCTCTGTTGATTAGGTTCTGCTTATAGGTGATATCATATGGGATATGTCTTTCACTGCCTGGCTAATTTCACTTAGTGTAGCACACTCCAGTTCAATCCATGCTATTGTGAAGGGTAGGAGTTCCTTCTTTCTTTCTACTGCATAGTATTCCATTGTGCAAATGTACCACAGTTTTTTGATCCACTCATTTACTCATGGGCATTTAGGCTGTTTCTAGCACTTGGCTATTGTAAATAGTGCTGCTATGAACATTGGGGTGCATAGATTCTTTTCAATTGGTGTTTCAGGATTCTTAGGATATAATCCCAGCAGTGGAATTCCCGGGTCAAAAGGCAGTTCCATTTTTAGTTTTTTGAGGAAATCCCATACTGTTTTCCACAGTGGCTGCACGAGTCTGCATTCCCACCAACAGTGCTAGGGTTCCCTTTTCTCCACAATCTCACCAGCACTTGTTGTTTGTTGATTTGTTTATGATGGGCATTCTAACTGGTGTGAAGTGGTATCTCATTGTGGTTTTAATTTGCATCTTTCTGGTGACTAGTGATGCTGAGCATCCTTTCATATCTCTCTGGGCCCTCTGTATGTCCTCTTTGGAGAAGTGCCTGTTATGTCCTTTGCCCATTTTTTAATTGGATTGTTTGTCTTCCTGGTGTAAAGTCATGTGAGTTCTTTATATATTTTGGAAATCAAACCATTGTCTGAGGTATCATTGGCAAACATATTTTCCCATATACTTGGTTCCCTTTTCATTTTGCTGATGTTTTTCTTTAGCCATGAAGAAGCTTTTAAATTTGATGTGGTCCCATTTGTTTATTCTTTCCTTTATATCCCTTGCTCTAGGAGACATATCAGTGAAAATATTGCTTCATGGAATACCTGAGATTTTTCTTCCTATGTTCACCTTGAGGACTTTTACGGTGTCACACCTTATATTTAAGTCTTTTATCTATCTTGTGTTTATTTTGGTATATGGTGTAAGTTGGTGGTTTAGTTTTATTTTCTTTGCATATACTTGTCCAGATCTCTCAACACGATTTGTTAAAGAGGTTATTTTTACTCCATTTTATGCCCCAGCCCCCTTTGCTGAATATTAATTGACTTTAGAGACATGGGTTTATTTCTGGGATCTCTATTCTGTTCCATTGGTCTATGTGTCTGTTCTTATGCCATTACCAGGTTGTTTTGATTACAGTGGCCTTGTAATATAGTTTTATACCAGGTATTGTGATCCTTCCTACTTTGTTCTTTCTCAAAATTACTGAGATCTTTCAGGGTCATTTATGGTTCATAAATTTTTGAAGTGTTTGTTCTATATTTGTGAAATATGTCATTGACAATTTAATAGGAATTGCATTGAACCTATAAATTACTTGGGTAGTATGGACATTTTAATGATGTTAATTTTTCCAATCCATGAACATGGTACATGCTTCCATTTATTTGTGTCTTCCTTAATTTCTTTCTTCAATGTTGAGGAGTTTTCTGAGTACAAGTCTTTTACCTCCTTGGTAAGGTTTATTCCTAGGTACTTTATTTTTCTTGTTGCTATAATAAATGGGATTTTTTTCTAATTTTTGTTTCTGATATTTCATTGTTGGTGCACAAAAGTGCCTTTAATTTCTGAATATTGACTTTATATCCACTGTTTTGCCAAATTCACTTATTAGATAGAATAGTTTTTTGGTGGTGTCTACAGGAATTTTTTTATATATGTGATCATGTCATCTGCAAACAGTGACAGTTTTACTTCCTTCTTTCCAGTTTGGATGCAATTTGAAATTGTATTCTTCATTTCCTCTTGGCCCTTGTTGATAGTTTCTATTTCCTTTTTCTTGTTGATATAGTTTGCAGTGAGTTCATTGTAGTTTCCCTGTAGTTTTTGGTAATTCTCCATGAGCTCATTGAGCTTCCTGATAACCATTGCTTTGAACTCAATATCTGATAGTTGAGTTGCCTCTATTTCATTTAGCATTCTTTCTGAGGCTTCCTCCTTTCCTTTCATTTTGGGTTTGTTTTTTTGTCTTCCTATTGTTTGTGAGCTTGTTCTTGTTAGCCTCAGCTTCTTAAATTGATCTGTTCTGAGTCCCTGAGTTTGTGGTGTGAACTTCTATGGTAGGAGACCTGTGAGATTCATTGGTTCAATCTCCTTGATCTCCCGAACTTGTTGCCCTTGGGATGCCATTTATGTTGGCTGTCTGTATGTCTTTGAGTTTTGATTGTTGTTGGGTCATTCTTTGGTGGGTCCTTCCCTCCAGCTGGTTGACTGAGGTACACTCCACCCACCACGTCTAGTATGCTGTTGTACAGGTGCTGCCAGAATAAAAAAAGCACAAAGCCCAGGGAACCAACCCACATCCAGAAAAATATCTCTCCCTGAAATCTCAGTATCAATGGTAAATGAGCAAGTATTAATAAGGGTGTAGGGAGATTAAGACTATTATAAGAAAAGAGAGAAATATAGTAAATATTCTAGTGACTTATTATGCACAAACTTCCTGGACAAATGAATATTAAAAAGCTATGCAGGAAAGAAAATATCACTAATGCTGGAGAAAACCACAGTGGATTTTTGTCTCGGTAGCCTATAGTATTTACCACTGTTTTTTTTCTTTCTGGATCCACCTCTGGTGGTGTCACATGTTGACCCCTTCTGACCTTAGGCACCCTGCTCTGAGATTGCCAGAAATCTGTTGTCTATAATTGTCTCCTTCAGTTGTTAATTAGTCACTTTGCACTCAGCAGTCAGGCTTAAGACCCATAGGGCGTGGCAGAATTCCTACTCAGGTTGGGCCTATCATTTCCCCTCAGGCTGCTGCTCAGAGGGGAGTGGTCTGCCTGAGCGGGATGACTGCTGCAGTATAGGAGTTGACTATGCACTGGGATCCTGGCAGCCAGTCTCTCAGCTCTCTCCCCCAAGCCTCTGATTCCAGTCTCTCTCTTGAAGTGTCTCTAGTCCACTCTGCTCCTCCTTTGCCAGGGATTTACATCTGTTGCTGTTCTCCTTTCATTATTAATCTAGTCTCTCTGCACTCAGCAGTCAGGCTTAAGCAACACAGAATCAGGGCCATGTCTCTCTCTGGGTCAAGGCTGTTGTTTCCCCCCAGGTTGCTGCCACTCGGAGGAGAGTGGTCTGCCTGAGAACGATGGCTGCCACCATTTGGGAGATGACTCAGCACCAAATTCCCTGCAGCTGGTCTCTCTGCATTCTCCCCAAAGCATCTGTCCCCAATCTCTCCTTAGGCATGTCCAGTCCACTCTGCTCCTGCCTTGCTGGAGCCCTGGGTAAGTGACAGCCAATGAAAATTTGTGCATTGGCCCTTTAAATGGCGCTTTACATCTCCAGTGATCTGTCTCTGGCAGAGAGCAACCCTGCTGCTTTTTGCTGCTGGTTGTTATCTGTATACTTTTTGGGCTCTGTTATTCTGGGCTGAGGATCCTAGCTTAGTGTTCAGACCCCATTCTTCTTAGGGGGAATCTAACCTGCTACTTAATTATCTCTTTGGCGCTGCTGCCTGTGGGCACCCAGTCAGCCTTCTCGGGTCTCTACCACACTTTGTACTTCAGGTTGTGCTGAAGGTGGTTCTTCTGTCTGTCCAAGGTTATAAGGCTTCTCTCTCACTATACTTCAGTTGTTTGCTCTGGGTAATTTCTCCACGATTTAGTTGTAATTTCATATTGGTCCTGGGAATTAGGTTAGTTTGGCTTCCACTCACTCCTCCACCATATTGCCACTCCAAATCAATTGTGAAACTGATTCTTCTGTCTGTCTGTGGTTATATGGCTTCTCTCTTGCTGTTGTTCAGTTGTTTGTTTCAAGTAATTTGTCCACAATTTAGTTGTAATTCCAGATTGGTCCTGGGAGGAGGTTAGTGCAACTTCTACCCACTCCTCTGCCATCTTGGATCCCCCTCCAAAATATTTTTCTACAAAATTTTTGTACTTACCCAAAGACAAACATTATAATGTTCTTTATTCAGTTTAGCACAGAAAACTGAGTAGGGAATATTGAAACCAAATACAAACAAACCAACCAAAGTAATATTTGCTATTTCTTCATAGTTATTCTTTTTATGCTTCTTTATAGAAATAAAGTACTGAAAATATGAAAGAGTTTTTACTCATTTTATAATCTAGGAATATAAATTTTTCTCTTATAGCTTTAGGTAAATTGCTTCATTGCTTGCTATCTTCATTTCTCAAACAAAAATGAAAAGCTTAATGATATGTAGAATCCTGAATAATGTCAAACTCATAATGAAACAATCAATTGCCTTTGAGGATTTATCTCAAATTTAGAAGCAGTTAAAATGCAGAATGAGAATAAGATGATTACCTTTATCCATTTGTATCAGTGTTCACCAAAATATGCTTATTCAAGCAACAGTGTTGTTAAATATTCTATGGGGAATAAGGTTCTATTATTAACACTTTTTGGAAACACTGTTGACTATATTCCTTTCTAATAAGGAGATAATACCACTTCTAGCACATTAAGAGTACTGATTAAGTCTTATGGTTAGAACTCCATTTATCTTTCTTTAACCCGGTTTTTCCCAAGTGTATTTGATCTAAAAAGAGCTTTCTAAAATTATGCATATTAAAATATGTAAAACACATACACGTTCACATACACCCCACAAAACAATCTCTGCAAAATTGCCTTCTAGATAATACTTGTACTGAAGTTCTTTGGATTTTGAACAGGGGAATGATATAAAATGTCTATTATCTCAGAGTTCCTATAAAAAGGTAGGATGTAGCAGTAGTATTTCTCACCTCTGGCTATATGTTCAGTGATAAGTGGTTTCACAGTATGGGTATGTGCTTTTGATCCCTGTTTTCACACATAAAATCAATCCAAGGGACTCTTTTTTCTTACAGAAAAATAAACACCATGGATACACAAGATTAGTTGCTCTAGCATCATTCTAGACTACAGCACAGTTTTATTTCCATGGGTACCAGATTGGTCTGAATATCACATATTTTGTTCTATTTATCTCATTTTAACCCTGGAGGTTTGTACAGAAAAATAATAATATTACACCATTATATTTGGTTAGAAAGTACAGTCCTTGAAGGAAATCTATCCTTATATGCCGCACTTGACTTCACCCCTGCCACCTCTGGTATTTCCTGTGATCCCTCCCTTATTCAGTCCTTCTGCCCTGGGATCTAGTCAGATCTCCTTGTAACAGTAGGTCCCCAGGTTATCTACAACTTCTATGTGACTTGGCCTCCTCCTCTATGGATTTGATTATTGCCTCCACTGGCTCATAGAACTGACAGAAACACTTACTTGAATTTGCCAATTTATCAAATGTTGTGATAAAGGATACAGATGAACAGCCAAATGAAGAGATACGTAGAGTGAGGTCTAGGGGATTCCTAGTGCAGGGGCTCCTGTCTCCATGGAGTTGGGGTATATCACTCTTCTGGTATGTGGGTGTATTCTCCAACTTGGAAGCTCCCTCACCCCCCTACTATTGTGGGGTTTTTTGGAAGCTTTCTCCTGAAGTCATGATCAATTATTAACTTCATTTCCAGCCACTCCTCCCTCTCTGCAATATGGGATTAAAAATTTCAAATTTCTAGTTATGGCTTGGTCTTTCTGGAGACGAGCCCTCAGCCAGGAGTCCACTCAGAGTCACTTAATAGAACGAAAGATGCTTCTAGTGCTCATATTACTGAGGAAATTACAAGAGTTTAAGGATCTCTGTGCCAGGAACTGGGAGAGATTATATATATATAGTCTCTCACAGGTAAAGTAGTACTAATAGTGCCTACCTCCTTAATTTTGTTTATTAGCCAAAGGCAGGTATATAAAAAAGAATGCACTATGCCAGCTCTAGTTGCTCAGTAAATATCATTAACTGAGAAAGGCATTTCTTAATGATTTCTTTTATCTTAACTTTGTTATGGGTAACCATAGTTTGTTCAGTTGTGCTAGCCCACTAAGTAGGTGCAACTTTCTCCCTGGACTTCTAATGTTGCATTATAATCTGCTCAAATAAATGATCCATTGCAATATAGAAAATTGTTATTTATGAAAAGAGCATGAAGAGCTGTCATTCCTGCACCCCAAGTTTTCATTTTAAGTAAAAGTTGCCTGTAGCACCTCCTTCTTCCTCTTGATGTCCTTCCTAGTATTCATTACCTCATACCCCCATTCACCAAATGCTCTCATCCTCCATGTCATCCCCTTGGGTGTTAGACCAAAATACCTTTATTTCTTGACTTCAAGTCGTTTACTAAATTAGAAGAGTATTTTCAACTATGCTTTCTCCTTCTTTAAACTTTATCCCTATCTCCTAGCCACATTTGTGTCATTTTACATCTTTAATTTTTTACAAATTCATTTTCAATCTTCCCCCTTGGTTCCTTATCTCAAAATATTGCTCCTCTTAAGTGCGCCTTCTAAATTGGTTTAGTTAATTTCCTGTCACCAAATAGTGCATGCTTATGTTACTCCCCTGCTCAGGAAACTTTAATACCTCTCATCCTTTGCCTGGACCTAGAGATCTTCTTTCCCCTCTAGCCCCTTCCCTGTTTTTCATGACCACCCTTTTTAAAGGGTACCACTTTGGCTCAGGTTTTCATCCTTGCTTTTGTGTGTGTGTGTGTGTGTGTGTGTGTGTGTGTGTGTGTGAGTAAAAGAGAAAGAAAGAGATTGAGATCTTTTGCCCAAGTCTCAGTTCTGATAAATATTTCATGTTTCAAGAGGCTATTGTGGTGGCTTTGTAATAGATCATTTGAAATGATTCTGTTGATGTCTACAAATATATAGTGATACTTTTAAAATCCATCATACTTCATTTCCAGGAGTGGTTGCAAATGAAGTATACCAATAATTTGATACATTAAATGCCTGCCTCTCTAATTATCAAAGCTAGATCCAACATAGACTGAATCTCTGTCAAATACCTGTTGTTTATTATTTTGTTTATTATTTAATTAATTAACTTGTCAATGTAATGTCAGTGTCACTTGGTATTACATGAGTGGTGACATTTCACATATATATTGGTAATTTTTGACTTTGGATAACTATATATGTTACCTAGACTTTCTCTAAGGCTATTTCATGATTCTAAGGTAGGTGTGTCTTTCAATAAATGTTTATAGTATTTAAATTACATTATCTTTGAGCTTTAATGATAGGTACTTTGCTATATAAATAGTACTAGATTCTTTAAAACTCAGAAGACATTTCCTTTATAATTGAAACTTGTTGAGCTCCACCTACCTAAGAAATGGAGTATTTCAGAGTTATCTGAGTATCACTTTGGCTCCCTTTCTTTTAGCTGTCATTGCCTACAATCACTATGACTTCTAAAAAATATTTTTCATTTCTAATAACAGGAAAGATTGCAAAGCAACTGAAACCCAGATGGCCAGTTAGATGTATATTGAATGGACAGAGAAGTTTGACTGAGGTTGCTACTCATGGAAAAGTATGTAAGGAAAGCTGGCCATGGACGTTCAAAGAAAGTGCCTTTTCATCTCTTTGACTGTGTAGTAGATATGCTCAGATATCTACAAGGGGGTTTATACACACTGTGTGCTGGAAAACCCAGTCTTATTAATCTAATAGTAGATTCTACACCATTCTATGATTCTAAAACCAGAAAATACAGGGAATTAACAATTCAGAGGCACTTTTATTGCAGTGATAGTTTTCTTACCATGGATTTAGAACCTGAAATAAACCAAACAGATGTCTGACTCTACATAATCATGAAAAAAGAATCTACCAGATAAATTTAAATAGAAACACTAGACTATGGAATATGCTAAAATTATTTGTTTTCTATTGAGTAGGTATGCTTTTTTCCTGATTAAACATATAGATAATAATAGCATTTTAAAGTTGTATTAACAAAAATTTCTCTTGAAAAATTCATTGGTTCACCTAAATCTCTTTGAATCTCAAGCTAATATTCAGAAGTAATCAGAATCAGTCAATCCACAAAGATTTATTCAGGACATATCATACCAGGGCTATCCATTGACTGAATATTAGACTCTCTGGAGAACTTTTAAAAAATACCTATTAATAGATTTTGCCACAAACCAATGAAAAATTGTGATTTAGACCTACACATTAATTGTTGCTGCTGCTTTTAAAATTTCCCAACTTATTTAATCTGCAAACAAGTTTGAAAAACACTGTATACTGCTTAGTGTTAGTAATTTTCTACTGTCCTGGAGTTTTGGTATTGGATAACTGTTTTGATTTGGACTTGCACCAAGTTGCTTGTGAAAGAAACTTAGCAAATATCTCAGCTAACAAGAGCTCCAAAGATAACTGGTCCAAAGCAAAATTGGCCACTGTACAAATTAAACAATGTGGTTCTTAACGTCCTCTTTAAACAACAGTCTGTGTTTTCCTTCCAGCTCCTGCTTTTTTTCCATAAAATAATAAGAAGAATTAACAAGAAAGTAAGAGAGGTTGCATTTTCAGAAAAGCATGTTTTCTAGTGACCCTCAGTTGACTAAGCACCCAGAACTGTAACCACAAAAAATGCTGAGGAAATCTGGGAGGCACATTCCAAATAGTTTTTTTCTACTTTTATTTACACCAGTATTATTCTTACCTCGCATCCTCAAGCTATGCACATAATTTTGATATACTTGGTTGGCTTACAACACTTTTCTTACACATTGAAAAGTAGGTGATGTTTTTGTTGGAGAGACATGTTTCTCATCTAACAAAAATATAACATATATAAAATCTCTTTAGGGACCTATTTCTAAAAGATGAATCATTTTTCATGAAAAGTATGATAGCTAATGTGCTCAATGATACTGCCAAACATGTGTGATAAAATTGTAGTACTAAGAAAATTATATAAATGTGATGCCCCATTAACCAACCTTTACAGTTTGCTGTTTGATCGATGCTGATGAAAGTTTTGTTCCTTGGTTAGAAAGTCATCTCTATCAATTAGGACTATTTAAAAATTTAGATGTACTTTGCTTTTACTCTAAATCTGTAGAGAAAAGTCCTATATTTATTCCATTTTAATTTAATTAAAATGTAATTGCTCTGGACATTAACTATATGATTGCATATTTAACCTTTAACTTTCATTGCTTGATGAATTCCTTTGGGTTGTTGTTTCAGAAGAATATAGTAAGACACAAATTTTCCAGATTTATATATTCCACTTACAAAAATTGTACTTAGTAATGCAGAAGACTTGGGAAAGATTTCAGTATTTCTTCCTCTCAGCCAGGATCCAATCAGGAGACAAAAATCACACAGTAGATTGAAATTGAAAATCACACAGTAAATAAAGAACAGCTAAAACAAACAAACTCATAGACACAGACAACAATATGTTGGTTACCAGAGAAGAAGGGGGATGGAGGGAGGATGAAGAAGTTAATAGGGTCAAATATATGGTGACAGAAGGAATCTAGACTTTGGGTGGTGAGCACACAATGCAATAGACAGATGCTATATTATGGATTTATATACCTAAAACTTTGAGAATGTATTAACCAATGTCACCGCAATAAATTTAATTTAAAAAAAGAATCATTAATGATAAGGAGTTTTCTATAAAGGAGTAAAGAGTGCTGTAAACAAAAACTACTCTTGAACTGAGGGAAAGTACCCAAGGAAAACATAAATCTTAAGGCTTGAATTCAGACCTCAAGGAGAAGGAGTGATTTCAGACCTGTGATGGCAGAGAAGGTGGATGGGGTAACCCAGGTCAGAGCTTGTCCACAGTTGTTAAATAAATAGGAAAAACTCCCTCAAGATGCAGAAGAAGAAAACCATGGCAGGTACTGAGAAACAGAAAATACAGTAGTCCTCTGTTATCTGTGGTATTGCTTTTCACAGTTTCAGTTACCCATGGTCAACTGCTGTCTGAAAATATTACATAGAAAATTCAGAAATAAACAAATCATAAGTTTTAAGTTGTACAGTATTCTGGATAGCATGATAAAATCTCATGCTGTCCCACTTCATCCTGCCCAGGATGCGAATCCTCTCTTTGTCCAGTGTATCCATGTTGTACACACTACCTGACTGTTAGTCACTTAACAGCCTTCTCAGTGATCAGATTGACTGTCATAGTATCACAGTGCTTGTGTTCTAGTAATCCTATTTTACTGAATAATGCCCCCATAGCACAAGAGTAGTGATGCTGGCAATTTGGACATGCCAAAAAGAAACCATAGGGTGCTCTCTTTAAATGAGAACATAGTAGTCCTTGACTTACTAAGGAAAGAAAAAAAGTTGTATGTTGAAGTTTCCAAGGCCTTATGGTAATAACAAATCTTATATCCATGAAATCATGAAGCAGAAAAAAAATTGTGCTTGTTTTGCTGTTGTACCTCAAATTTCAAAAATTATAGTCACAGCCCTGGCTGGTGGCTTAGTTGGTTGGGGCATTGTCTTGTACACTAGAGGTTCGCAGTTTCAATTTCCTGTCAGGGCACATACCTAGGTTGCCGGTTCCGTCCCAGCTGGGGCATATATGGGAGGCAACTGATTGATGTTTCTCTCTCATATTGATGTTTCTCTCTTTCTTTCTCCCTCCCTTCCTTTCTCTCTAAAAAATCAATAGACATAACTTCGAGTGAGGATTAAAAAAGTTATAGCTGGAGTGTGTGATAAGTGCTTATATAAAATGAAAAAGGCATTAAATTTGTGGGTAAAATACATGAACAGAAAATGTGTTCCAATTGGGGGCAATGTGTTGTGCCAGAAAGCATTGAGCCTATATGAAGATTTCAGCAAGAAATCCCCTACTGAAGTGACAACATTCATATAACTTTTATTGTAGTATATTGTTATAATTATTATATTTTATGATTATTTATTATTAATCACTGTGTCTAATTTATAAATTAAACTTTACCATGGATATGTATATATAGGAAAAAACATAGTGTATCTAGGGTTTGGAGCTATACATGGTTTCGAGCATCCACTGGGGATCTTGGGACTTATCCCACAGGGAGAAGGGAAGACTACTGTATACTTTTAGGGTACTTCCAGAATGAAGCTGGGAACCAATCACTGGTATACTTAGAAGCCTCACTGGTAATTCACATGAAACACACCACTGGATCTCAATGACGGGCTGCTCCAGGCACTTGATGAGGGCAATATAGATAGCCATCTTCTCTGTGTCTTCAGGTGGTAGAAATGGCAAGAAGAGCTCTCTTGGGCTTTTTTTTTTCTATAAGGACACTCATCACATTTAAGAGGGTGCCAATCATGACCTAATCATCTAACAAAGGTCCCCACCTCCAAATCACATCACATTGGGGATTACATTTCAACATGTAAATTTTGAGGGCAGACAATCATTCAGTCCTTAGTATTCTTCCTTGATCCCCCAAAATTTATGTCCTTGCATGCAAGATACATTTACTCCATCCTAATAACCCCCAAAGTTTTAACCCATTCCACGATCAACTTTAAAGTCTAAGCCCAAAGTCTCATTTTAACATCATCTAAATCAAATATGGATGAGACTTAAGGTATGATTTATCTTGAGGCAAAATCCTCTCTAGCTGTGAACTTATGAAATTGAAAATGTTATATACTTGTAAAATGTAATGGTGGGATTGGCATCAGATAGACATTCCCTTTCCAAATGGAAGAAATAGGAAAGGACAAAAGCATAACAGGTCCTGAAGGAGTTCACAACTCAATGGGGAAAATCCTGTTAGACCTTCAGGCTTTAGAATAGTTCTCTTTGGCCCCATGCTCTGTCCGGCAGGCCCACTGGGGCAGGGTATCACCTTCCGCTCCCACCGGGACACTGGTTGTGCCCCAGTTGCCTTGCTGGTAGGGGTTGGGCCCCCAAGACTCTTGGCCCTGTTCCCACAGCTTGGTGAACAGGGCCTCTCTGCTGAGGTGTCCTTTGGAATATAGGTGGATACAAACACACCCTGTGGCTGTGCACGCTGCATGTGGGCAGAGTAGGTAGTGTGGGTACCACCAATGTTTTCTGCCTGTGCCTTTAGAAGAATGGCCACCAGGGCCTGTGCTGCACTGGAGTCAGCTGAAGCCACACTTTGGTCAGCTGAAGGGCATGGCCACCAAGTGTGGGCAGGGGAGCCCTCCATACCAGGGAGTGCCAGACGGTGAGCTGAGGTCCCAAAAGTCCTGGGGGCACCTACCATAATGACAATTTTAGGTTTGATCTAAACTAGAATTGATGATGAATTAAGCAAGATGTCAAATAGGAGGTTAATATACTAAACAAATGAATCTTGAAACAAACAAAATAAAACCAACAAGACTCAATTTTTAGAGCTAGTGAAAAACAAATTGAAAAATAAAATTAAAATTTCTATCATCAAAATGGCCTTGTAAACATTAAGTGCCTAGGAATAATTACAAAGACTTCAAAGCTTCTAAAATTTACAAACTAAAAATAGCACTGAAACAATGAAATTAAATCTAAATGAATGTACCAATATGCGACAATCATGGATTTAGAGTTTCAGTGACATAGAAATGTCGATCTTTCTTAAATTGATCAATATTATAAATAAAAAAGTAACTATTTTCAACATTTTTTTGGTTGGAAAAGTCACTTTTAAATTTTACATGGAAATGTAAAGGACTAGGAATAGCTAGAATATTTTTGAAGAGTAATATATCATAACATGATCTATAAAGACTTCTATAAAACTATAGGTAGATAGATCAATTAAAATGTATAGAGATTTTAGAAACAAACTCATACAAATATAGTAATGTAATCTATGCTAAAGATACCCTTGCAATTCAGTGAGGAAAAACATGATTCTTTTAAAACTGATGCTTAATGACTAACTATCAATAGGTTTTAAAAAACCCTTGACTTCCTATGTAAAATTAATTAAGTCATTTAATACACCTACATGTGAAAAGAAAAAATATAAGAATTTACAAGGATATTAAGAGAATAGATACATGGTCCTATAAGAGTCATTATTTCTTAAGAGAGACACAAAAGCATTAGTCATATAGATAAAGATTGACAAACAGAACTATATACATAGTAAATTTTATTTACCAAAAGGCATAAAAGAGAGACCATTAAATGGAGAAGATATTTGTAATCATATATCTGATTAATAACTCATATAAAGAATATATAAGCACTCCTATAAATTATTAATAAGAGGGTATCCAATTAAAAATTGTCCAACAATCTGAATAATCACTTTGCAAAGGAAGAAAACTGACTAGCCATGAGACTGTGAAAAGGAAAAAATAGAAGCTCAATCTCATTAGTCATTAAGAAAATTTACTTTAAAGTAACAGTAAAATACCAATGAACTTCCATCAGCATATCTAACATTGTAAAAAGCAACGTCATGTACTTGCAAGTAAGCAGAGTGATTGGAATTCTCATACACTGCTGGAGGGTCACACACTTGTGTAAACACTTTGGAGAACCGTTTAGCACTCTCCATGGCTAAACATAGAGTGATGGCTCCCTTAGTCAACCTCAAAAGTAAGGTGTTCCTATGGGTACCACTAGAATAGTAACACAAGGTTTCTAGCAACATTATTTATAAAAGTTGAAAATTTGAAATAACCCAAGATACACTTTGATATTTTAGCCAAAAAATATAGATTTTGGTATATTCATTCAATGGGATAATTGATATACTTAATATATAATGATGAAAACATTAAAATTTCAGAAAAATTTAAGTATTGTTTGAAGTAAAAAATAGAAGAGCTAAAGAGAGAGAGGAATATACAAAACAATAACTCTATCTTCTCTTTTATCCTTAATTTTTTCCATGTTGGTCCAAAGTGTTCCTTTGGCTTCATGTGGCTCTGTCAATGTAACTGAGAACCATGGATTGGGTTACATCCTTTCATTTCATCAATAGCACTGAACCCAGGTACAAGAAATGGCCTGTGAGAATCATAGTCACTCACAGTATGCCCAAGTTCCCAACTTTTTTATTTTCATTTTTTTCTGTTTGCATGGATATTCTTTTACTTTCATTTTAAAAGAACTTTGAATTTTCTCTTTCTTTTTTTACTTCATTTTTATTGTTGACATTATTACAGATGTCTCCATTTCCCCCCACTTTGCCCTAAATATTATTTTTCAATTATAGTTTACATTCAACCTTATTTTGTACTAGTGTCAGATGCACAGCATCATTGTTACACAGTCGCACACTTTACAAAGTGATCCCCCAGATGCTTCCAGTGCATAGTTATTACAATGCTATTGACTATATTCCCTATGCGGTACTTTACAGCTCTGTGACTATTGTGTATCTATCAATTTGTACTTCACAATCCCTTCGAAATTTTTACCCAGTTTCCCAACACCCCTTCCTTCTGGCAATCACCAGTCTGTTCTCTGTGTTTATGAGTCTGTTTCAATTTTTTTGTTTACTTTATTCTTTAGATTCCCCATATAAGTGAAATCATATAATTGTCTTTCTCTGACTGATTTATTTCACTTAGCATAATACCCAGGCCCCCAGTTTTAAACTTTTTGTCCCACTGTGCACTCAGCAGTAAATATTCCCTGTTGACTATCCTTACTCTCACACTGAAAGAGAACATTTTGGTAGTCAGGTGAACCTTCTTAGCTTTCACACTTTTTCCTGACATGTTCTACTTTGATGTGCTGATTAATTAACACTTATTGAAAACATGTCTCTGGTGACCCCTCTGTTGGTTTCTACCCTTTGTATTAACAATAAACTGATAAAAAAGGAATCTGTTCAAAAAGACTCATGCTTCTGTGACAAAAGAATATCTATTAAAACATATTTAGAAATAATACAACAGAATATAAAACACTTTTTAACTTGGATGCAAAAGATACAGTGGTTTGAACTCTTTGAATTGGACACGTTAGGGAGTCCTTGATTTAGATACAAGTTTTTATCTTCTACTCATTTTCTCACCTTTTGTCTTTTTTCCCCATTAGATTTGAAAAATGAAGAAGAAATGTCAGAATGTCAGTATCACCTTGAGTTCACCAGGGTAGAAGCTCAAAGTGCTTTTATAACCTCATGATTAGACTGTTGAGAATGTCCTTTTTGCTGTATTTTCAGAGGCTATGTAGGCTTTTATTTCTTTTTATATTTGAGGTTGCGAATATAGCCTAAAGGTTAGAGAATGAAATTTGTTTAAAATGTCCTCATTAACCCCATGTAAGCAGTCTGTCTTCAGTGGGAAATCTCATCCCTACTTTCCCGACCTGCCAGAGAGCAATCTTCTTTAGAGCCCCCTCTGTTAAATGGTGATCAGTTGAAAGAGGTTAGCTGGATGAGCTTTATGATCTTTAATTTGGAAGGTGTTTGATATTTGTGTGATTTTGAAAGAGTAACTTCAGGCTATGACATGATGCTCATTTTCAGTAGCAATTCCCAAGGATGGTGCTGCATATATAGACGTGTCTATGTGATGTGCAGCCAAGGGAATAGGGAATTTCATCATTTGGTCGTTTATGGATCTCTCAACTATGGATTCCACTATAACCATGTTTCTTATAGGTATAAAACAATAGAAATGACTAAGTTTTTTCAATTATATCTTATAAAATGTGAATTACATCTCCTATAAATTATGGATTATTAGTATATTTAATCACTGTATATGCAAATGGTACAATTTACTATAGAAATATGATTATTTCCTGAGTATTGATTTCCCCCAAATTCCAAGCTCTCTTCCTTTGCACTCACCTGTGCCCCTGGTGGGGAAGAACAAACGTGAAATAGTTTGTCTTTGTTGCTCTTATTGTCTGATTCTTGACCATACATTTTCACTTAGGTATTGTTTATTGTTTTCTTCTCTCTTATTATCCCACATCTAAGAAGAAACCTCTTTTGTATCATTCCTCAAACTGTTATTTTATATATATATATATATATATATATATATATATATATATATATACCTTAAGGGCTGAGAGAGAGATATATATATCAAATAAATAAATATATATATATATTTGCCAATGAGGTATTATTTGTAAGGACTCAAGACAGTATTTCTGAAAGGTTGTTGTGCATAAGCATTACTAAAGAGGGTTTTTGCAGCCAAAATTAGAGACTTTGGTTAAATAGGTAACTGGTGTGTCTTAGGAACCTCCAATGTTATTGAGTTGTAACTTCTGAAAACATTTACATAGCCAGCCCTTAGAGCAAACCTCCTTTTATAGCCATCTACTCAACGTGTATTCCAGCAGCCATTTATTCCTTCAACAAACATTGAACCCCTAATCATAGGAGCCACTCTAGTTTATTGGAGTTTTATTGGTAAAAAGAACAGAAGAAATTCTGCCCTTATGGACTTCCTTTCAAGCAGTAGAGATAACCAATAAACATAGCATGTTAAATAAGTAAATTTTATGTAATGTAAATGCTATCAAAACAATAAAGTAGAGTCAGTTAAGGAGGCACAGGGATGTGAGTTTGGTGGGACAAGATGGAAATTTAAGTACCGTGTAAATGGTAAGGCTCATTGAGAAGGTGACATTTGAACAATGATTTGAAGGATGTAAGGGAGTTCGGCCTGTGTGTACACGGGAGAAGAGTATTCTGGGAAGAGTAAGGAAAGAGTGTGCCTGTAGTGGTTAAGGAATGCCAGGATGGTTGCTATGTCTGGTGTGGACTGAACAAGGCAGACAGTTTTTAAGGATTTTAGCAAAGAACTAGAAAGCCAGATTCTGTAAGGTCTTTTGACCCATTGTAAGAACTTGGCATTTACTCTCAATAATATCAGGTCCCATTCAAATATTCTAAGCAGAGGAGTGACACATTCTGTCTAACAAGACACTCAGAGTGATTTTAAAAAGATCACTCTGGCCACTATGTCAAGAAGAAACTTTAAAAGGTCAGAGGTAGAAGCAAGATCATTCCTGCAGCTATTTGCAGGCAAGACGATGGTTGCTTCAGTCAGGGTGGTAGCAATGGAGGTGTTAAGAAATTCTTTGATTGTACTACATGCATTTTGAAAAGAGAACTCCTAGTATTTCATAAAAAAGTGAATGTGGTGTGTGAAAGAGGACAAAGATGACTCCACATTTTTGTACTTCATAACAGGAAAGATAAAACAGCAAAAGTAAATAAGCTTGGTGGAGATAAAGAATTCAGTCCTGGAATTACTGAGGCTTGAGATATCTGTTGATTGCTGATTTGGGAGAAGTGGTGGATATAAGTACCTACATTTCAGAAAAAGAGTTCTGAGCTAAAGATGCAAACATGGGACTTGTCACCATCTAGAAGTGTGAAAGTAGATGTGAGTGCAAAGATAGTGAGTAGAAGAGGGAAGAATTAAGGCTGAATTCTGAGCTGCTGTTGGGGTACCAGAGGACTTGACTGCTGGGTGATCCAAAACTGAACCTGAGCAATAGGAAGCTCTTCAGCCCTTCCCTGTCCTTGGAATGTGTGGTTCTGCTCACAGTTCCCACCGTGGCAGCCATTTTCAAGGACTCAGCCTTGAGAGAGTAATGTGTTTTGGAGACCATCTGGACTGACTACAATACTAAGCATAGTTAAGGCCTAAGATTCTGGCAGGTAGGTGCAGAGAACTACTCTTGCTGCTGAAAAAACCTTGTATATAAGTCCTTGGTTATTAAATCTGCCGCCTACCAGTGTAAAATGGTCTGCCTCTTTCTTTGATTTCTTCCTGCCTTGTATGAGTTTGGAGGCCAATTTGTGAACCAATAGGTACCAGAATGTTAAGAGGACAATAGAGAAGAGAAAATTCCAGAAAAGAAAAATGAGAAAATGTGACCAGAGATGTAAGAGTAAGACCAGGATAGAATTGTGTTCTGGAAACCAAATGGGTGCAGGAAAGCAAGGGTGGAAGACCTGATAGCTGAAGTAAAATGAAGACTGGAAATTGACCATTGTTTTTCCTAATGAAGATGTCACTGAGGAGTTCAGTTAGAGCAATTTGGTGTAATAGTGTGGGCAAAAGGATGACTGGGTTGTGTTTAAGAGTTGAGGGAGAAAAGTAATTGAGAACAATAAATACAGAAAAGTCTTTTTTTTAATCTGAAAATGCCTTTATTTCACTTTCATTCCAGTAGGATAGTTTCACTAGATATAGAATGCTGTTTTGAGAGTTATTTCCTCAGCACTTTAAAGATGTCATACTACAGTCTTCTGTTCCCATTGTTTTTGATGAGAAGTCAGAATACATTTATATATTTTTTATTGTTGTTCAAGCACAGTTGTCTTCATGCTCCCCTCACCACTTCCCCTGCCTCACCCATCCTCGCCTCCCACCCTTGAACCTACCGCTTTTGGCTTTATCCCTGTGTCCTTTATACATGTTCCTTAATAGCCCTTCCCCTGTTTTTCCCCAATTATCCCCTCCCACCTCCCAAACAATATGGAATTTCCTCAGAAAACTAAAAATGGAACTGCCTTTTGACCCAGTAATTCCACTGCTGGGATTATACCCTAAAAATCCCAAAAAACCAATTCAAAAGAACCTATGCACCCCAATGTTCATAGCAGCACTATTTACAATAGCCAAGTACTGGAAACAGCCTAAGTGCCCATAAGTAAAAGAGTGGATCAAAAAACTATGGTACATTTACACAATAGAACACTATGCAGCAGAAAGAAAGGAGCTCTTACCCTTTGTGATGGCATAGATTGAACTGGAGAGCATTATACTAAGTGAAATAAGCCAGGCAGTGAAAGACAAATACCATATGGTCTCACATATAAGTGGAACCTAATCAACAGAAAAGTCTTTAAAAGAGCTTTCCTGTAAAGAAAGAATGGGTTAGGGGAGGTAGGAATAAGAGAATGATATTTGTTTTGCTTTGAAGATGGGAAAAACAAGAGCATATTTGTATGGTAAGGGGAATAATTAAATGATTAAGTAAATCAATGATGTAGATAACAGAAAGGGCAACTACTGATGTAATATTCTTTGATGTGGGAGATGGTAGGATATAAAGCAAAAGTGAATGGATTGACTTACAGGAGTACAGAGAGCTCATTCATAATAGTAGGTATAGGAATCCTTCAGCCCAGGTTGGAACAATATTAGTGAAGTTTACTGGAGCAGTTACTTAGAAAAATAAGACTAAGTTATCAGTAAAATAGGCTATGGAAATGTTGTAGTTATTTGTAGTCAAGGACAGGATAAGACTATCAAAGCAAGTGGATGAGGGACAGTGGAGGTCAGAGTCAGTGGGGATGAGGATTTCAGAGAACTGAAAGGCCATGTGTTAGAAGACTTAATTAGAAACTAAAATAAAGACCAGTTTTGGACAGAATAACAATGATATTTAAGCTAAAACTCTCATCAAGAATTGAATAACAATGCCCAGGGGATCAGTAAATGGCATACTTAAACTCAAAGGTTTTCACCAATGGCATGATGGGAATTTTCTAAGGTTAGAATGAGGAGGATATCAGACACTTCAGGCCTAGAAGTAGGGAAAGTTTTCTACCATTGTTCTTTACTGGTGTCTCACCTTTTCTTCCTAATTCTGTTAACTCTGCCCATGTATCTGTAAGTAGCATTAAAATCCCTTAATTAGATTTTTGTGTGTGCTGTCTCTTTCCATCAGACATCTGTGAAGTTCCAGAGGCTAACAAGTGAAGAAGTGAGCTCTATAATACTAATATTTTTCAAATGGAAAATTAAGAATTATTTGTCTATGATGTAGAAAGGAAACTATCTGTTGGTTTAGAAGTTGGTCTGATGTCTTTCAAGGTTCTTTTAAATTTTAAGACTGTGGCATAAAAATTCGATGCATTCCAGGAAATAGAGCATTAAGTGAATCAGAACTACATGGGTAATTGTATAATTCTCATTTTTAAAAATATATTTTCCAGTACTTAAAATTAAAAGTCCCTTATTTATTCTAATCCAGTGGATTTTTGACATTTTTGGACTGTAGTTTCTTCCAACTATCATTCACTGAATGAATAGATGATCTATCCTAAGAGATTGCAGTGATGCTCAACCTAACTTTCATAGCATAGAAGGAGCTTCAATGATCTCAGTATACCCACTGATTTTTGTCATCTATTTCCTAAGATGGTTTATTGAATGTACCTTGAGAATCTCTAAATCTAGTTGTGTTTCATTTTCATTCTTTGGCATTATCATTTGTATATTATGGATCAATATTACTAATCAATACCAATAAATATAAGAAAGAGAAGAACCTGTATTGAATAAACACTATACATTTCTGATCGTATTCATCTTGGAAAAATATCATCATCCAAAATTTCAGCTTAAAACCCTAACAATATGGTAGAGTATAATTCTCATTCATAAAGTATGTAGAACACCATCTGTTTTACACATTCTTATTGACTGAAAGCTAATGGCAGCTCCCTATTACCATCAGAAGATATACTCAGCAATATACAATAATGTAATGATGGATTTTCCCTATGTGTACTTATTAATTTATGGGCATTTGGGTCTATCAGAAAATGTAAATGCCAAGTGGTCAGCAGAAATAAATGAAGTATGCATATAATGATTTATTTATATATCTAATTATCAAAGACAAGGAGATTAGTAAAGAGAGAGAACAAAAATTGATCAAGAACCTACTTTATTCCAGGTACTATTTATAAATATTGTGTCTTCTAATTCATTTGATCTTTGCAAAATTCCTGAATGATGGCTATGCTTATTTCCACTTTATAAGTGAGAAAAATAACTAAAAAATATAATGTAATTTGCCAAAGATATATGAGGGGCTCACCTGAGATTCAAATCTAGGACTTCTGAACCCAGATCCCATGGGTTATTTCATGAAATTATATGAGTTGCTATTATGGGAAGACTAACCATTAGCTATCTTACATAGTAGATTTACATATTTTTCTTTGGCTTTACAAGAAAAAGAAGGTATAGGAGGAGGTAGAGAAGGAGGATAAGGAGGACAAGCAGAATGAAGAGAATGGAAAATATCTATCGAGAGGAAGAGAAAGAAGTATGTGTGTTCATGAATACATATTATATGAAACACAATAATGAGAATATAATTTGACTTTGATTGCTATGTTTTTGAATTTTGGATTTAGGGTTAATGGTTACTGTAAATTATAATTATTATTTGAAAATTTTTCTATATGAAATAAGGTTTATGGTGTCTTATATACAACAGAAGGTAACTTCTGCTTGAGACATTAGAAGGCATCAGAGAGTCCTGAATTTGTGGACATCTAATTCACAGAAAGGAGGAATAAAGTCACTCAGGCTTTCAGCCAACATCAGGAAGGACTGGTGCAAAGAACAGAAGGGAGGGGCTTAAAACAGGACTCATAGAATTGAGATCGGAATCCAGATATTAACCAGTGGTGAGTTTCTGGCAATGAAGAGTAACACAAGCATCCAGGTGCAGGAACCAAGTTAAAGGTCAAGTGACCTACATAAAAGTTGATGATGAATGAATGGCTGAGTAGTAGGAGTAAAGATTCTTATATTCTCCTTCACATATGGAAAGAAGTGTTCCACAGCTTGACAAATGTTCCACTTTCTGATGGCTCAAAGTGATGCAAGTTAATGCCCTGATCTGTATGGAAATGATCATATTCATAATTTTCTTTTGGCTCAAGTTGATTTCACAAGAGAGATCCTGTTTTAATCTAAATTAATTTTTAAAAAACTCATAAAATTTGTCAAGGTTTATAAATGGAGATATAAATAGAATTTATTATGAGGTGTATGGATAGAAATCCATATATTTTGTAGAAATTATATTGAAGGAAAAGCACTGATGTCAGGGAAAAATTGTTTTTCCACAAGATTTTTTTATTGGTTTTCCTTCTGTTTAAACACTGCAGGTTTCATGAGTCTAAGGTGATATTTCTGTTCAGATATTTGAGTTATGTTTCAGAAAGAGCTCCACAATACCAGTTTTTACATTTTACCTGTCTTTTTTTAATTGCAAAGGCTGTCGGAGTTACTAAAATATGGAGGTAAGTGTTATTTCCACTTCTAAATAAAGTAAAAATAAATAGCAGTCAAAAATATTCATTCATTAGTGGTGTCATCTGAACTTAGAATTTCTGAAATGGATTTTCCCAGGGGAGCCTTGGAAATCTGTATACTGGACTTTGCTACACTGCAGGACTTCCACTTAACTTGGATAGATAATGGTACTCACAGATTCATTAAGGAGTTATTCAAAACACAATTTGGAGCATCATGAGATGAAAATAGTCTCTATATTTTAATGTCATCAACACAAAACTCTAGTTTTTTCATTGCACCTTGCTTAATCTGGCATTGTTTTCTACCAATAATGAAAGTCAGGATAAATAACCAACTTTGAGCAACTTTCTCTGGTTTATAATTTGTCTCCTGGATATATTAAACCCCCTGCCCAACAGCAAAGGCAGGTATTTTTTTTCCAGATATGCCAAAGAAGTAAATGCATTGTAAATGCTGTCTCTGTTTTGTTTAGTTTTGTTTTTAGAATGACCTTGCAGAAGTTCAGTCATATGCCGCTGGAAGATCTCCAGCATACTTGTAAGAGAAACTGACAAGCATCTAGGATAATTTCCCCCTAAAGAAGAGCAAAAGCTATTTTTTCCATGTCATTGAATAAGATGTTGATTCATCACAGAGTTACACATTGTTATAGAGAGGAATTTTTGCTATCTCCTTCTAACCCTTCTAAGATACACCATATTTTCTCTTTTATGCTTAATAAAAATTACCTGAAAAGCTTTAAATACATACAGGTTATTATATTGTGCTTTGTGTGTACTCAATCTAGAAGGGCTAAGGCAATTCTAGGAAAAAAGACATTTATTTAGGATTGAATGTCAGATGTGATTATGATTTCCCAGTGAAGATTACAAGAAAAACATTAACTGAAATAACTTTTTTTTATGTATGCTTCTTTGGTATGCTTGTGTATTTTAAAACAGACTTTCTTCTTAGTTTTCAGATGTATGGAGGTTTGACATTCTGCTTCTGAAGTCACTCAACTGATTATTTATATATATATTTTTTCTTTTTTAGATATTTGGAAATAACACTTATAAGGCAAAGACAACTGCACACTGTTGTGTTCCAATCGTCATTAAGGTGCTTTCTTAATACATTATCTGACTTTTTAAAAATCGTAACCTATGGAAAGGAGAGAAGGCACAAGGATATTAAATTGAGTGCCTAAATTACTTTCTTGTTAAAAGAGTTCCCACTTTTAATATCCTACCTTGAAATGTAAAAACACACATTTGTTTATTTACATTGGAATGTAAAAGCATACTCTTTTTTAAAAATTGAAAAGTATCTCCAATCACACAGCTTCTACATGTGTCAAGATGCCAAGATGTTTGGTACAGAATCAACCGATTTTGAAGTCTCAATAGATTGCTAAACCTTTCTTTAGTGCCTCATGTTTGTGGTGTGATATTATGTAACTTATTTGATTTCATTCAAATTGTATCATGTTTTCTTTTTTTTTGGCCCTAGAATCTGCCAGATTCACAAACTCACTGAAAAAAAAAATTCTTCCAAACTAACAGCTAGGTTGTTTGAAACCACATAAATTAAGCGACTAGTTGTTTTACATCTTGTTCCTTGTTGTTTTTCTTTTATGTGGTGGTTTTTCCCTTTGAGCCAGTTATGCTGTTAGTCAGTTATGGCCATGTATTAAAAGCTTTTAGAAAGATGGTTAAAAAGAATGATTAACACTTTATAAATGCAGTGAGTGTGGTAGAGAAAAGTGGAAAGATTTACTTAACATTACATTGCAAAGTAATAAAAACTGAAAATAGAATCTAGTTTCTTTGGCTTTAGTTAAGTTCTCATAAAGAGAATTATCCCCACTTACTCTGTGCAATGGAAAAACTTTGCTTTACTGATGATTTTTCTCTACCAGTTGTCACTAAAAATAGCTTTATTGGGAAGAGTAGTGATTGCTCCATTCAGGGAAAATCCTTGAGTTATCCATTCCAAGAAATGGATCCAAATACTTTTCAAATCATATATGCTTGTGGATCCTAATGACATTTTGGAACAATGAAGGCATTCCATTTGGCAAACAATGGAAGTGAAAAGCAAGTCTTAATGTAAATATTTTCTCATCAATATAATTGCAAAGCTCTCAGTGGCTTGTAATTTGTGATTACTGTGTCCATCAAAATATGTTCATGGACAACTATTTTTTAGTCCTCTACAGGGGATATGTTTATTGATTTGAGAGAGAGAGAGGAGAAAGAGAGAAACATCAATGTGAGCAAAAAACACCCATCGGTTACTTCCTGTACCAGCCCCAACCAAGGGTTGAACACACAACCTAAGAGTATTTCCTGATTTGAAACTGAACCCATAACCTTGTAGTGTCTGGGATGATGTTCCCTCAAACTGAACCAACTGGCCAGGGCTGGACACATCTTAAACAGAAGTTTTGCTGTGATCACATGGCAAGGCTTTCTGTTTTATTATTTATCCTCAGTGTTTGTGTTGCCCATACAATGGACACATGGAAGTGTTTTTATATTCATTGGTACAGAAGTGTATTGTGGCAGGATGAGAGAAATACAATAGCAGCAAGAAACGTAACTTATCAGAGGGCAAATATTTGCGGCTTGACTCCTTTGGTTGGAAGCCTTAACTTGAAATTCAATAAGAGCTAAGATCGTATTTTATACAAAGCCATACAGCTGAGCTGCATCTTTTGCTTTAGATTAAGCTAGAAAGGACACGGGATGTTTTAAGTGTGCTGTCCGGTGTATTGGAAATGCTGTGGGCAAACAAACTGCTGCAAGCCTCTCCATAAAATACCGAAAGGATATTTTGGTAAATGCGCCACTTTTAATATCTAAGATGATTGATATGACCTGGTAATGTATAGAGAAGTCTTCAAAATAGCTTCCCATATGGTAATAACTTGTTTTGCTTGTTGCTCAAAACTTGTATGAAAATGCCCTTCTTTATCTCTGGGTTTTAGTTGAGGAGGCAGGATTGGAAGAAGCTGAGAAAGTTGGTCTGGGGAGCAGAAGATCCCCCTTCTGACTCTGCTCCTAACTTTGATTCAAGTTGATTCAAATTGTGTGTCCTTGCTGCACCTCAGTCTTCTCATCCACAGTCTGTGGGGTTGACACAGAACTCAGAAGTGCTCTCAAACTCTGGCCCTTTACCAAATGTCTTTAAATATGTACTCAGGTGGAGTAGCCCAGCTTCCAGTTTCCCTGTCTCTGCTGCCATGGAGCTCAGGAACAGAAGTGTCATATCTTTGTTCTCTTTACTCATCTTCAAGCTCATCATTTATTATGATCCCATGTTTCTCTGTAGTTGGGTAGGGGTCTGAATATTTTAAGTTGAAGAGATGCCTACTAAAGGTATCTCTTCTTCCTCTATATTGATATTGGATGATGATGATGATGAAGATAAACAGTTGAGAAAAACAAGAGTTGAACAATTTTTTTCTTTTAAAGGAGCAGTAAGTAGGCATGGGAGTATGCACACACAGACACACACAATCAATGAAAAGCAAGAGAAGGCAAGTGTGAAAGAGAAAGAGAAACAAGCAGAGAAGGAAGTGGGTTTAAATTTTAGCTCTGCTATGCATAAGTGTTGAGTATCTTAGTTACTTAGCATCTATTTTAACTTCCTTCCTGTGTGCCATTAAACTTACATTCCCCAGACGCCCTTCCAGTTAAAGTTCTGACTACAATTGAAGTCTCACCTTTAAATGCCCTTACATGAAAGGTATCAAAACTAAGGAGAGAGAGGCAAGGCATGAGGCTTCTATTTTGTGTTCAGAGGTGGTGAGGTTTTGAAGCCCTCAGCTCCAGAAATACTTCCTTATTGTGTAAGCAGGTTGAGTAGGCAAGTTCCATGTCATGGCAGACACATTGGCTCTTGTGGTAACACAGCTTTGGAGTGTTGCATCAAGAATTCATCCATTAAATTGTCTGTTAAACTGCTGTCTAATAACAGCAATTGTCTGTTTCTTCAGCCTTCCTAACAATTTTGTAAGCCATTTACTATGTCATAATCAATTACTTTTTCCTTAACTTTTCTAGAATTTATTGGTTTTCTTCAATCAAAGCCTGGCTAATTCAGTTTATAACCTTGATACATTACATAATTTGTATAGATCTATGTTTATTCCTCTGTAAAATATAAAATAAAAATACTTTATAAAATTATTGTTCTTTGCAATAAATAAGACAGTATATGTGAAGTACTTAGCACAATGATTAACATATTAAGCATTCCACAAGTATTTGGCATTGCCATAATTATTGCTCTAAAAAGATGGAGGAAATAATATAACTCTTCTATTCTAGCTATGTCCTGATGTATCACACACACGCATCCTCAAACCTGGTAATGTAAAATAATGATTTTATTATGTTACAAACTCTATTGTTTAGGGATTCAGAAAGACATATAGGGTTGCTTATCTCTCCTCCAGAATGTCTGAGGCTCCAGCTCACAGGTCTAAAGGCAAAGGTGATTCAATGACAGGGCACTGTTATTATCTGAAGACGCATTCACTCACAAGTCCAGCACCTGCACTTGAAGGACAGCAGACCACAGCATGTACACATACAGGGGTGGGCAAAAGGAGGTTTCCAGTTGTAGTACAATAATCAATAAATACCAACACAAGAATAAACTGTGTTTCATGTACTCACAGCTATAAATGTACTTTTGCCAGCCCCTACATTTCTCAGTGTGGCTGATTTGTTCAGAACATATGGCAGCATTCATGGTAGCTCCAGGAAAAATTCCTCAGTTCAATTTCAGCAAGCCAAATTTTACAGTCTATACCAAAATAATTAATATATTATGAATAAGTAGACTTTATTCTAGAGATGCAAGGTTGATTTAAGATTTAAAATTTCAATGAGTAGACAGATTCTCAAGTAGAAGATATTTTTTAAGAAATACATGGATGGTCTCTACAAAATAAAGCATGTATAATACTGGACAAAATGTCCAAAAGCAACCTTTGCAGAGCTCTGAAAGTTAATCAAAGGCATACCAAAATTTAGCAGTATTTATTCTTGGAAAAGTGCTATAGATTTTGTAAGAACAGAGATTGTAGCCTTATCTGGATCTACTCTCATCTCTTTACCCTCCCACTTACTTAACAAGAATGGTAGTTTTATTAATATAGATACAGCCACCGTGGTTGGTGTGGCTCAGTGAATTGAGTGCCAGCCTATGAAATGAAGGTTTGCTAGTTCAATTCGAGTCAGGGCACATGCCTGGGTTGCAGGCCAGGCCTCCCAGTGAGGGGCATGTGAGAGGCAACCACGCATTGATGTTTCTCTCCTCTGTCTCCTTCTCTCTAAAAATAAATAAATAAAATTTTTTGAAAATTAAAAAGATATATAGAGATATGGCCTTGAATAGGGATGACTCTTTGGCTGGAGGTAACAGACTTAATTAGGAGGGGGAAGAGTGAGAACCCATGGCCTTGTCAGCTAAAATTGTGAATTATGATGAATGGGGAAAACCCAGAGCTTTGACCCTATCATTTCAGTTGCAAAGAGGGGTAGATTAGTCTGAAAGTTTTTGATGAGACCATGAGCTAGTAAAGAAACTAGGGAGCTAGTGGAGGAGATCTACAATAGTCAACAGTAACATTAAAGCACAGAAAATTTAAAAAACTGGTTGAGCTTTGAGTGCATTTCCCAACATATATGGACATTGCTTGGCATGGGGAGGAAACCATGATGCTCACGATGGTTGGGCAGAACAGTTGCTCTTTCCATGACCTAAACAGTGAGGTATAAACCAACAGTGGTAATCCCTAGGAAGCCAGGCTTAAAATATAAAAATAAAGATTTGAAAATGTGAGAAGAGAGATCAAACCCTGAACAGGAGAAGATATACTCCACACTTTAACTGTGAGCAAGTGCACTTCCATGTTTGTGTTCAATGTGGTGGTAGAGACTGGGGACTCTGAAAACAGGAGGGGAAAAAAGACATATACATTGGCATTTAATATGTAAAGTGATTTTTTTCTTTAAAGATGACCTAATTTTGTATGCAAAAAAAATCCTAAGCAATCTATGCTTTTATAAAAATAACTCCTTGAACTACTAAGCCAGTTTAGCAAGATCTCAGACCTAAAATTAGAGTAAATTATATAAAACAAATTTAGGTGTTTTGAAAAGACTGAAAAAATTGCATAGATAAAGAAGAAAGGGAGAAGGTAGAGATAAACTATATGTGCTTATTAATATTAATGTAATATTTCACAATTAAAAAACAGAAAAGAAGAAAAATATAATTTTTTCCACAACTGGCCTCTTGGGAAAATGTGAATCAATTGAAAGGCAGTAAAAAAAGAGTGTTTTTTTTTCTTAAAGATTTTATTTATTTATTCTTAGAGAGGGTGGAAAGGAGGGAGAAAGAAAGGGAGAGAAACATCGATGTGAGAGAGAAACTTCAATTGGTTGCTTCTCACATTCTCCCATTAGGGCCTGTAACTAAGGCACATGCCCAGACCAGGAATTGAACCAGTGACCTTTTGTTTTGCATCGATGATGCTCAATCCACTGAACCATACCAGTTAGGGTGAGATTTGCTGTTTTCAATATTATTGTTGTTTTGGTTTTATCAGGAACACTCAAGACTGATTTGAAAATACTCCAGTATGAGACAATGCCCTATCTGAAGAGCTAAAGGACTCTGAAAACATTACCCAGTTGCAAAGAATCAATAATACTTAGATTAACCTACAGATTTGTTTTCTTACACTAACACATATTTTCGTTTCAGTTGGAGAAAATATACTATCAATATGTATTTGAAATCAATATATAAGCTATAATAGTATGCAGACAAATTTTAACTGAAATTAATGAGTACAAAGCATGGATGGGGAAAAATGAAAAAGCAGAAAACATAAAAATAGGTAAAATAAGGTCAGACTTAAATGATAGTATATAAATATCAAAGATATGGAGTTCAGAATTTTACCAAAGAGACCAAAAAATGTGTTCTGGACAATGCAACTGGAATCTGAAGATAAATGACTTTACAGATATGTGTAATAAATGCAATCAAATTATGGTTTTTATTTTTATTTGATTTGACATTGAGAAATCTACTCAGTGTGAAGAAAGGTGTGAGGAGAATATATAAACTATAGTCGGCAGTAAAAAGATAATCAAAATAGAGAAATAAAAGGCTGTGGTTTCTCCCCATTACTTAAGAAAATAATTTCCACAGGTTGGTCAAATGGTTAGTCTTCCAAAGATCACTTACAGAAATAAGGCAGGCTTCTCCCTCTTCCCCAGATAACTAATGTTTAAATGTAATAGAATATTAATATTTTTCAGATATATCACCCAATGATACTATTGAGTGAAGTAGTTGGGGTTTAGGTCTGTGAGTGGCACATGTGCCATCTGTTGTGGGGTCAGTGGCAAGTGCATATTCCACCTTTGTCTAGTTTTCTTTTCTGTTTCATAATCTGGCTTTCATACATCCATACTGTTTTCACCATTTCTCCATGTTTATGTCACAGTCTAAAAACTGTCATATATTTAAAAAAATGACAAAATACCACGTGATAAATACATAATACGTGCATCTAAAATTTAGGTTGTACTCAGCAGAGGTGATAGCTAGCAAGTGTACGTGTGTGTATGAGGGAGAGAGAGAGAGAGAGAGACTATTAAGAAAATTGAATGATTATGATTGTAAACTTTGGGCATAGTGGATATTATGCTCTTCCGGCACTCCCTTCCCAAGATTGAAGTTTTTATTGCTGTAGCTGCAAGAATGATGGTGGCTGTTAGCCGTTAGCTAAGTCTTGCTCTGGTATGTGGCCTTGGCTGAACAGAGCTGTTTTACTCAAGGTTATAACTGAAAGCTTTAGGGGAATAAAGTCTCAGTCCCACTTTTCCAATTTTGGACAAGTCCAAAGAGACATCTGAACGCTAGTTGTCCACATGTAATAAGCTGAGGACTTTCTTTCAAATGTTATCAAAATCCAGGTATCACCTCTTCATAGTCTAGCTTCCTTCTGTCCCTTAATGTATCCATCTTAATACCATTCAGTAATAAACCTCCTACTTGCAAGTCTTTAGCTGAGTCTGCCCCCTAGGGAACATGGACTGAGACATTTGGTACCAAAAATAGTACAAGAAAATAGGATTTTAGAGTTGGGTCAACCACCAGTTCACCAGCAATGAGAACCCTACCTGTGGTGATAGGTGGAATATGAACAGACCATAGCAGATAGTAAGTTTATATTCTATCAAGTTTATATTCTTGCCTGGACGTTAACTATTGTGGTATCTTCAGTGGAAAGAATAAACTGGCAAATGAAATGTATCAGGTGTTGGAGAAATATGAGAGAAATAAAAATGATAGGAGTGCAAAACTGGAGCATTTGATAATTGGAGACAAACCATAAAAGGCCCAGGATATGTAACAAATTAAAGGTTGAGGCCCTTCTACACAGCACATAGAGAGATTTTATCTCCTGCAGTCAAAGGATGGAAAAAGCATTGGATATAGCCCACCACTTAATTAAAAAGTAGCAGAGCTCTCAAAGTACTTACTTCAAAGTACTCAAAGTACTTCAGGGTTCTGTTGGTCCAGGGTGAGTCCCCCGTGAAGAGAATGTGATCAGTGACAGCAAATAAATGAAACTCTTTGGCCTTGCAACAGTCAGCCCATTTATTTCTGTTAAAAGTTGAATCCCTATTTGTTTGAAGATAAAGCCAACTTCTCTCTTACAAGAAGTATGTATCTCTTGCAGATCTTCTGCACGTTCCCTCCTGGCCATCAGGCCAATATTTAGAGTTAAGGCCTAAAAAACTGCAAGATGTTATGTTCTCTGGGATTTCCTAGGGGACACTCATTGACCATTGCTCTGGTGAGAGAGGAACTGGCATCACTGAGAAGGACAGTGGTGGCTGTCCTCTGTAGGACAGGACTTGTGGTATAAGATGTTATCTAAAAGGTCTCCCTGATTGTAATGGATATTACACAGTACTAAAAATAACAGAAGGCAGATGGTGGTGTTTACTCACACAGGGTTGGTGCAGTTACTGTGATGACTAGAAAGATCCAAGAGTCTGCCCGGGTCTAACCCACAGAGAGCTGTGGGAGTGCTGAATAGAGACTGGTATCTACAGAAGCAACTTAGATGGGCAGCCAAGAAGGGTGTTGCTCAATCTCCAAATCCAAAACAAATCAAGTTAAGATTAACTGAGAGATTGAATACAGCCACCCCAATAAAAAGATACAGTTTCTTGCCTGATTTCCAGACCTGATTTTGTTTTCAGACCCAGGAACCACTGTCTGAAGGGTAAGTAGGCTCCCTGGAAGGAACGTTCTGACAACATTGCAGAAACTGCATAGATGTGGTAATGATTTCTGCAGCCCTCCCCTAGAGATACACATAGCTATTTACCTGGGCAACTGTGCACTTGGTAAAGGCTAATACCCAGGCATTTTTGAGGACTGTTTGGCACAGGGCTGAACTGACATTGATAACCAGGGAACAGTAACATCACCATGGCTCCACTCTTACAGGAATAAGAGGAGTTATCCATGGACTCCTGGACTCAGTGGGGTCATTTCCCATCTGCATATGCATGATTGGAGTGGTCATATTTGGTTATTGACAGAAACTTCAATTAATTGCTTCACATGTAGGGTAAGGACAATTATATAGGGAAATACAAGTAAAAAAATTTCTAAAACTTCATCTGTCTCAGCAAGGTATTAATAAAGGCATTAATTGGAAAAGTACATTGGCATTAATACCAGGAGGTATTTGAAGATGGTGGTGGTAGAAATGTATGGTTTCTCAGAGAGTGATTAAGTGATTTATGATTAAAAGTAAAAGGTATATCATAATTTTAGCAAGTAAAAGGAAGGCATATTTATTTGCTTCCAAACCAAGTTAATTAATAGCTTTACTATTCAGAAATATTTTTATATTGTATAGAAAGTAGATGTCTTTGATATTAAGAGATTTCTACGTAAAAAAATACTATTTATAATTGTAAAACACAAACAATTGTTAAATATGCCTAGATTTCAGAGATGACAAAATGTGTGAAAATGTGAATTATAAAATATTGTATGAGTTACTAAATCACCAGGCCTTGGATATGAGTTTGGTGTCTCAGAGAGCACACAGATTTGAATTGCTTTTATGTTTATGTTAGATGCAGCCCATTCTATTACCTTCTGGACACAATGCAGAAAACACTCATTCCTCCTGCTTTAGTAAGTAAAAAATATTAAGTTATATGAGTAAATATTATGTGAGACATTCTCCCTTTTTTAATTAAAAAATGACTGTGTTTTCAGTTCTGAATAAAACTCTAGGCCCTGAGGGTATAATCTGTTGGTAGATGAAAGGGAAAGCTATTACTTCCTTACACATGCCTCTGCAGACTATGATTTTCACAAAGCTGTGCCAGCGTATGGTCTGTCTTCTTTAGGAGAAAAAAGAGTTCAAGAGAGCCAGGTCCTAGTTTTTTGCTGGGGAAGCTGAGTGCATCTTTACATCTCACATATAGTCCTGCTCTGAGTGTAAGACACAGAGAGAGTCCAGGCATTCACACAGTTTTAGTGATCTCTGAGATCTGAACATTGTGAAAATTTTCTACCAAACCCAGATTTTCAGAGAGTCTTGGGCAAATGAGCTTATAAGTGTACTTAAATATTTATAGGGACTGTTATGAGGGACAGGTTTTAATTAAGGAAAGCTCCAGGAGGTGTGTATCTTCAAGAGAGTAGATAAATTCCAGAAATTTCCGGACTTTGAATCCTGTATTAGTTTGCTAGGGCTGTCATAACAGAGTAACACAAACTGGGAGGTTTAAACAACAGAGATTTATTTTCTCTTGATTCTGAAGGCTTGAAGTCCAAGATCAAGGTTTCAGCATGGTTGGTGTCTTCTGAGGACCTCTCTCGCTGGTTTGTAGATGGCCATCTTCTCTCTCTGTCTTCATAGGGTCATCCCTATGTTCACATTTGTTTCCTAATCTCTTCTTCTTGTAAGGACACCAGTCGTATTGGATTAGGGTCCATCCTAATGAGCTCATTTTACCTTAATTAACTCTTTAAAGGCTTTATCTCCATATAGAGCCACATTCTAGGTACTGAAGGATAGGATTTCAATATATGAATTTGGGGTGGGGTGGGGCACAATTCAGCCAATGACAAACTCCAAGGGATTTGGCCTTCTAAAGGAATTTAGAATCAAAGAGCTGAGAGGAATTACACAGGTAGTAGTAATTTCATTGCCATGATCCTGGCCTCTGATGTTGGGAGTTATAGTGATTGTGATGTCTGTCTCTTATGTTTGATATAACTTCAGAGTGTTTGAGCCAAGGTGTTCTGGGCTTAGAGATAGTGTAACCAAACACAGGTCTGGCTGCCTGCCACTTTGAAAGCCAATACTCAAGAGGCAAGTGTGATGTAAAGGAAAGTCGTTTTATTCAGGTGCCGGCAACCTGGAAGATGGGGGATTTAGTCTCAAAACCCATCATCATATCTCAGTGCAGGCAGGGGTTTTTATAGGGAGGGAGAGGGAGAGGGGCAAGGGGTACAAAGAGATCAGGGGGAGAGGCTGTGGACATGCAGGAAGTGCTTTTGCCTGTTCCTGTATATGGATCTTTAATGTCATGGTCCTGGAATTGGTCAGTGACAGCCAAATTCCTGCAGCTGGGTGATCTGTGTAAACTGAAGTTGTGGTCAAGGCTGTTTCTTGTACAAGCAGGAACTGGAACTGCTGGCACCTGCAATATGCTTACAAAGAAACTGTCAGTATGTGAGTTCTTTCTATCAGTTTGTTAGTACATCTTATTTTAATTCTATTTCATGGTAAGTCAGAGTAGTATAAAGTTTTCATTCTCCATTACAATAGAATGGAACTGAAGTTGGGTTTAATGGCAATTCTTAGAATTCTCAGGTATCTTCCATATTAATCAAGTAACAACATATATATATAGGGATATAGAATATATTATTAGTCCACTCTGATACCCAAGCTCTGGCCACTAAGTTTACAACTGCACCAAGAGGTTTGGTGTGGAGACAGATGTGAAATTATATCAGTTAAATGTCACATAATTATACAGTTTGTTCTTTTCCACTGAGTGTTCAATTCAAATGAAAGCAGCTGTGCTTGGAGGAATGCTGCTTGATAAATTCATAGAAAAGAACATGAAAAAGATCTAAGTAAACAAATAGTTAAAATAAATGATTTGGAACTTTAAAACTATTTTCTTAAATATATGTTTAAAATTTTGGTTTTTGGATTTAAGTACTTAAACAGTGGCACGACACTTTTTTTTTTAAGGCACTTACTAAAGGCACTAGATTCTAGGAACCAGGAAACCAGGTAATTCCTGATTATCATTAATCAGCTTTATGGCAGTCTATGAGGATTAAAGCTCCAAAGTGTGAAGACATTGGTAGCAATTCCACACTTGATAAATTTACTTTAAAACTCTGAAAGGCAATGTTGATATTAAAGATCTTCTTTGAAATATAATAGTCCATACTTTTCTTAGTTAATATTCCTCGATATATTTAAGGCAGAATGGCTCTATCATATTTATCCTATACCATCTGATTTTTTAAAGCCCCAGAAAATTATGGAAATACATAGAAAATAGAGCCATTCTCTTTATTTTTGTTCTAAACCTTAATTTACCTTTCTCTTCGTATCTCTAATAAGAGACTGCACCTGTGTTTGCTCTACTAGTTTCTGACACTTGAGTGCTGCTACAGATGCATCCTTCAGTCAAAATTAGAAGGACTGAGCATTAACTAGGCTTCTTCTTCTCCTTCACCCCCTTCCTCTCCCCTCTCCATCCTCCTTCCCCTTCTTCTTTCTCCTTCTCCTTCTTCTTTTTTGGAACCTACACTATAGTGCTGTTTCTTCATCAGGGTTTCTCATTTCAGAGGCTTTCTTTATTCATAGCTTAAAATCATACAATTATCCTCTTTCTCTGAAGAAGAGAAATGGGATACAATAGAAGCTTTGGGAAGATTTAATTAAAATGAAGTTTTAAGGAAATATTGTTCAGCTCAGTAGAATGGAACTTCCCAAGGACAATGGGTTTTAAATGTAAAATCATAACCCCAGCTATGATCAGTGAATGTTATAACTAGAAGAGATTGATAAAAATAATTTGCTACTTAACCTGAGAAAACTGAGGTCTAGAGAAATTAATAGCTTATTCAATTATAGCACAAATTAGTTCTAGAACCTGATTTAAGTGCATTTTTTTGAATCTTGAATCACCAATCCTAATATTTTGCTATTCCTTTTTAAATGTGGACTGTACCAATATTTTTAGTTTTATTGAGATATAATTGCTTTATAACATTGTGTAAGTTGAAGGTGTACAACTTGTTGATCTGACACATTTACATATTGCAAAATGGTTATCACCATAGTGTTAGTTACTTGAATTAATCCATTGTGTTTTCAGTGCTTTATGGTTTACAAAGAAATTTTCATATGCATTATGTGCATTGCTTTATTCATTCTCAAAATTGACAACAAATAGGAGAAATATTTAACCATTTTTATTTACAGATAAGGAAACTGAACCTCAGCAACATACAGTAATTTGAAGATTATATAGTTAGAAATATATTCAAGATCAGACCTATGCCATCTTACTAGAGAGCTTTGACCATTCCAACTTCTATCAGTCTAATGTCTCAAGTGATTTTTTGGTCAAGTACCTGATACTCCCTCAGGCTAAGTACAATTGGAACAATCTACAGCTTCATACTAGTTTTCTAGGTCCACAGTGCTGGTTCAGTTGTGGTGCTATTATTATATTGCAGATGTGCTCTAGAAGAGGTTCCATATCACTGGCCACATACAAATTTATATTCTGAGTATATGAGATATTATTTAAACCACATCTACAATCTTATTTTTGCCACCCCCTTCTCTTACTAGTACAACATGTTGTAATGGGTTAAATTTTGTTTTGTTTTATTTGTCTCCCCCAGGCAAATCAATAAAGTTAATAGAAATAAAATTCGCCTTCTTCATGAAAATTTAACCCAAAGTACAAGTGGTTTCTTTTTTAAGATTTTCAAGTCATTTTCTGCTCTCAAAGAAAACCACCTTGTCAATAAACAGTTATTGAGCTTCATATACTTGTGAGCCACTCTGCTATATCCTGCGGATTCTGTGGTGAGTGTGGCAGAGGGTTTGTCAACAATGTCTTGATCTCTTTTTGCTGTGCCTATAAAACTGGAAAGGCAGGGAGTAATCTACTAAGATAGGGAGTATTTCTAGGAGACAAATCACAGTGTGACAAATTTGCTCACATCCAGTAAAGTGATAAAAGGAACTTAATCGGGAGCCAGGAGTTCATTGTTCCAGCCCTGACTTTGCCATGACCTCCTTTACAGGCTGTAGAAATGTCCTTCCTGGGACTCTTTCAGCATTTTGACTTCTTAAACTTCTGAATAAGATAGTCTGAGAGACCTTTTCTGTTTCTAAAGCATAATGATTTATGTTTTTCTTGTTGGTCTTTGTACTAGATGTCTCTAAATCTTTTTTATTTGAGTGTCTTCTCAGATAATGACATGACTGTTTTTTAAAACTTTTCATGAAGAATTGTTTCTTAATTTGAATTTCTGCTAGCTGTCCATCGAAAAACAGCCTGGACTTAGCTAAATATGACACCGTTTAGTGTACATGGTTTCAGAGTGAGGGTTCACAGAATAAGGAGGAAAAGAAACTCAAGTTGAGTAATGCTTACTGTTTCCTCCATGTGGGGAAGACTTTGAGTAACAATTTATTTGTATAATTATATTTTATTTAATATTAGAGTGATTCATTAAAGTGTAATTCTAGTCTAATGCCTCTTGTTCAAAAAAGCAGAAATACTGACACCAGCTCACAAGCTCTGTAGGTATTAGATGGGCCTGGCAGCGATGGAGCTGTTAAGGACAGAAAGAGCTGAGGGTGTATAACACACACCAACACACACACACACACTTCCCATTTGGATGAACTCATTCATTCATTGATTCATTTGCAGAGTAAAATTTTCTGATCCTGTAATATGTATTGGATTTGGAACTAAACACATGGTATATTGGGTTAGTAAACTGGGTTTATGCTTTCCAGGAATGAGAGGAGGAACACAAGCTTTGACTTGATCTGTGATTTATGTTGATTTATAATCTTCCTAATCCTAATTTTTTCAACTACAAAATGATGGATAATGTTTCTTATTGTATAGAGTTATTATGAGTATTAAGCAAAGTAATTTGGATATATCCAGTCCCTGGGCCTCCACCTTTAAAGGGTACTGGAAGTCTACTTTTCAGTTATTAAGGATTATTATACATAGACATACACATGCATAAATACATGCACTTTAATTCACACATGCACAAACATACATTGACATAAACACACACGAACATACTTGGATACTAGATATTTAATATCCTTAGCCCTAAACTATTATATAGATGAACCCAGATTTAAAAATCACAAGGATATAAATGAATATAAATTTAAAGACCAAAAGGCTAGTTATTAAACATGAAGTCAGTGAAAGAAAATCATATTTGAAGCAATATTTCATGATTACCATGGAAACTGTGTTGAATAAATGCTTTTTGTTCTTTAGATATTGTACTGTTCATGTCTTCTTGACTGGAGGATGTAAGTAAAGGCAAGGGCATTGCTGATCAAACATGCATTGGATGCAATCCTAGTCTCTTACATTGTGCAAATATAACCAAGTAATTTAACCTCTCAGAGCCTCAATTTTCCTATTGTTGTTATGGGAATAATAATCCTATAATAAGTAGAAAGTCAGAGCCAAGAGTCAATGTAATAATACACTTAAAGCCACAATATGACACATTAGGTCATCATTTTTTGTCTCTGCAGAATGTTTCCCATTGACAGAACAAAATGCACAGCCAAATTTAAACACTTCCTGTGATTCCTCAATAATAATGTTCCCTTTGAGTTAATGGCCTTCCTGATTCATGGCTCATATTGCTCAAGGAAACACTCACCAGTAGCTGAAAAGTAATTGGACAATAACTACTTGCTTTCTGTTTCTCAACCCCCTGAATGCAATACAGTTACCAAGACTTCAAAGAACAGCAAATGTTAGCACTCCTGTCCTTCTCATTCATTTCTCAAACACTAGGCAGCTGCTCTAGAGATGATCCATATGATTCTGACACCAATTTCAAAGTGTGGATTTCCCCTCACCACCAAGCTATGCACTCAATTTTGATATCTACTGGAGATAGTGTAAGATCCCACAAGGTAAGGGCTCAGGGCTACAAGATTGCCCCACCCATTTCAGATGCCAGCTGAAAGTCCAATTTATCACCAGTGCTTCTGACTGAATAGCTCTAGATCCGAGGTTCTGGTGACCTCCCTTTGAGTTCAATGAATTTGCTAGAGCAACTCACTGAACTCAGAGAAACCTTTTCTTTACTAGATGACCAGTTTATTATGAGAGGAGAGAAGCTTAGGGCAATGTATGCGGGGAGGGGTGTAGAGTTTCCATACTCCTTGAGCACCTGCAGGTGTTCACTAACCCACAAGCTCTCCCAACCCTGTCCTGTTGGGTTCTTATGCAGGTTTCATTATTACACAGATATGACTGATTAAACATTGGCTATTAATGATTGAACTCAATCTCCATCCTCTCTCCCCTAAAAGTTCCCATGCTCTCATCACATAGCTGGTTTCCCTGGCAACCAGCTCCCACCTTTAGTTTACTTGGGGGGTTTTCAAAATCACCTCATTAACATAACAAGACTCCTTTATTTCTCTCTTAGGGAATTTCAATGGTTTTAGGAGCTCTGTGACAGGAACAGGAATAAGAACTAAATCTATGTTTCTTGTTATAAATTATAATTTCATTGTCAGTGCCATAGATAATGGCAAATTTATCCTTCAATCTCAGTCCTTTGCAACATGTCTACCTCTTTATTCCCCAATTGTCCATTAGATTCTCTCTTCCTCCACCAATCCTCTACATTTTAAGAGAAAAAGACTGGATTCTTATAGTCCATTTGTTGAAGTTATTATTAGTACATCCCGGAGTGTGAACTTTTTATATATTATCTTATTTAATACTTGAGAAACCCTGCAATGCATACAGTTTTATGCCAATTTTAGAAATTACAAAACTAACCTAAGAGAGATTAAATAACTTGCAATACTCCCCAGCTGATAAGTGTAAAAATATGAAAGATAAGAAGAAATAAGATTTTAACAAATGGCTCTATAATTTCACAGCTTGTACTCTTAATTACTGGCCTACCATGCTTCTCCACAATGATTTCAGGGCAGGGTGGTGCTGATACCCACTGCCACTCTCCTTAACTTCATATAAAAACATTCAGACTGTTTATAAAGATGTATGTGTTGTTTCATTTGGTTTGGTTTGGTTTGGACCCTGTCCTCTGGCACATTGGATACTTTCCCAACTCTACTGATCTGCAAATACTTGGTAAACAAGGAATGTAAGTAGACAGGATTCCAGATCCTGTGGATGTCTGACTTTATCATTCTGTGGGCCTTCTTTTCCTCATGGGCAAGGGGGACCAATATACTTGCTAAAACACCTACCTCCTAAGGTTATTTTGAAGGTTCGATGAGATAATTAGCATGCCGTTCTGTGTGTTCTAAAGCAGTTTATCTATAACTTGTGGAGATTGCAATGGTTGTGATGCATCCTGGTGGGGGCTTTGAGACTTTTCCCATAGAAAACAGAAAATTGTGAGTTTCTTTTATAGGTACTCTAGTTTTTTTACTTTAAAAATGTCTATAACTAATAGAAAAAATATTTTATTTCATTTGGATTAAAAAATGAGGATATTTTTTTGTGGCTGTGAATATGTGGCTCCATGTAGTACAGGTAAAGGGATACATAAAATATTATATTACAAAGCTCTTAATTATTTCTGTTTCAGATTGTTAAAAAATTATTTGCAATTATAATTTCTCAAAAGGCACCAGGACTGCTGTGTGGTTTTATTTTCATTCTTCGTTTTTGCTGTATAGATTCCATGTAACAAAGTGAATTTCCAGCTGCTGCTCTGTGAATCCGTGCACGCAAACTCAAATCAAGATGTAAAGATATGCTAATAATTCTATTCTGTGCTATATTTTAATAGCTCATTTATCTTCTGCAGCTGGATCAAGAGAGTGTTTGTTCTGTTCTGTAATTCAGGAAATACCACCCCCACCCTGGCCACAAAAACCTGACAATGGATTCCCAAATATTCCTTTCTGCCAGAAAAAAAGGATATGGAATTTTCCCTGCATGTTTGGTGAGGGGCAGAAAAAGAACAAGTGAATATGTGAAAAGAATGTGAATAAATGAACAAAGATACATAGAAGTTATAGGTGATCCAAAGGTAATAGTTTAGAGGGGTCATTTATAGAACTAGTCTTTTTTCTAAGTATGAATCAATTTTAATTGATGGAGATGAAATAATGGCCTGAATGAAAGGTAAAGCTTATACTTACATTAGCAGCTGTACCTTAAGTGTGTGGTTATAATATGTCTCTTAATTCTAAACCCAAGAAGTTTTCAAAATAATGAATCATGCAGGTTATCATAAAAAGTCATAAGTCTCATCATAGTGTAATACTTATTTAAACTTATAGTACAAGAAAACAGAGCTGGTCAGATGAGAACTGTTTGCTTGGTTTGGATAGCTGGCTTCAAAGAGGAAGGAAAGGAGGAGGGGCTGTGATCTACACACGCTCATTTCTCCTCCCAAAGACACCTTTGGAATTCTCCAGTAAGGATGAAGTAAGTGAGCACAAGGACAGGACAGAGTTATGTATCGAAGTCTCTTGACAAAGAAACAAGAGGCAAAGTGAGATTTCTTTTTAAGAGAGAGAGAAGACTGTTAGAAAAAGGACCATAGTAATCACAGTTAAACATATCCTGGGTCCCCATAGGATCTAACTCAGAGACTTATTGATTCATTTAAAGACTAACTTATGACTAGATTTCATCACTTGGTTTTGATGTTACTGTCCTCATATTTTTTATTTTTTAGTACAGAATTATTATGGACTGAAAACACTTCAACTTTTGAAGGAGTTCAAGTCTAAAGAAGAAATAATTACAATCTTGAAAATAGTACTCCAATGCCATAAAGAAATAGAAAACTTAAAAACTGAAAAAATAGATATTAAAAATATATGTATTAGAAAACAATTTCATCTGTATTTCCCAACTTCCAGTTATATCATTATTAAACAAGGATTTTAAATTCTGTGGATGAAAGTCTTTTTAAAAGAAAGGGTTTGTTAGGCCATGATGAGCAAAAAAGAAGGGCATGGAGTCTAAGCCACCAGAGCCTGACTAGTAAGAAAAGACAACTACAGTGCATCATAGCCTGGAGTTTTGCACTTGTTTTTACACATCAAGTAGGGGAGAGAAAGATGTAAGTGTTCTGAAAGGATTTCTATTAGCTATAGACAAAGGGGATGATGGGCTAGTTCTGGGACAGGTGCAGCAGGGTCCTCAATGAAGTGCCATTCCTGTGGATTAGCTGTGGGCAGTAGATTGAAAAGTTCATGTGCAGATAAGAAGTGGAGGCTCCTGGGGTTCTATGGTGCCTGACTATTCTCTCTTTTGGATAATCATGGATCTAGCTACTTGGAATTAATCCTAAATTCTAGCAGATACACAGGAATGTGAGCAGTCTTTTGTCACAGCTGGTCCATAGCTATTAACAGACCAAATGTTGTATCTCTTTCACACTCTTGCTACTTGTAATTTTAATTTAAAACATCTCAGAATTGTTTTCTTGTCATCACTAATTATTGTTTTGCATATTTCCATTTTTCTGAGAATATACAATTTCTGTCCATCAAAATTTCATATATACATATATGTAACTATATATGTATAAATGATGATATACATATATATAATAAATATAGATTTTCACAATTTTGACTGAGGTGTATAGTCTACTCACACTTGGTGTGTCTTAGAAGTCTAATAAGGTATAGACCATAATTGTAAGGAAACATTTGTTTTTAATTCAACATGTGCAGAAGCCTCTACAACACAATGACGTTGGGGATAACAAAAGATGGAAATAACAGTGTTGCTCATAAAGAGTTTAAAGTGTAGGGGAATAGAATAAGCACATATATGAAAACAAAATTCAGACAGGAAGTCGTATGTAATGTCAAATGAGAGGTAAATAGGTGTAAAGAATTTAGAAGGAAGACTTCCAGCCAAGATGGAGGCGTAGGTAGATGCACTTTGCCTCCTTGCACAACCAAAAGAAGGACAGCCACAAATTTAAAAACAGAAAACAACCAGAACTGCCAGAAATTGAACTATATGAAAGTCCAACAACCAAGGAGTTCAAGAAGAGACATTCATCCACATGTATAGGAAGGGTAGAGATGGACAGTTAGGGCAGAAAGGACGTGCAGCAAGGCAGCAGCTGGCAGCCCCACATTTGTGTGCAGATAAACCTGGAGGAACAACTGGGGAGCAAGACAACCCAGGGTTCCAGTGCAGGGAGAAAGAAAGCCTCAAAACATCTGGCTGTAAAAACTTGTGGGGGTTGCGGTGGCCAGTGAAAACCCCAGCCTCATAGGAGAGTTCACTGGAGGGGCCCCCGGGGTCCTAGAACAAAGAGAAACCCACCCCCATTGAGAATCGGCACCAGAAGGGCCCAATTTGCTTGTGGTTAATGGGGGAAGTGACTGAAAGCTGACTGAGAGCTGAGCAAGTGGTCTTGTTCTCTCTCAGACCCCTCCCCCACATACAGCCTAACAACTCAGCCAAGTGGGTTGCCTTGCTCTGGTAAACACCTAAGTCTCTGCCCCTTACAACAGAACAGGTGTGCCGAGACAAAGAATTATGGCCCAAATGAAAGAACAGATCAAAACTCCAGAAAAAGAACTAAGTGCCGAAGAGATAGCCAACGTATCAGATGCACAGTTCAAAACACTGGTAATGAGGATGCTCATGACGCAGACACCGGCCCGCAGTGTCTGTGGCGTCATGGATGAGACCTGAGATAAATTCACACAGATTACCAAGTCCTGTGGAGGAAAAGTGACGGCACAGCTACTCTCTCAAGGGGAGAGCGCCTCGGAGCGGCCTGGCCACTCTCTCAAAGGAGAGCGCCCCACACTGCTGCCTGAGCAGGCTTTTATTAGGTAGTTTTGGGTAGGAATACAGATACAGCTTATTAACCATTGTCTAGCAGTGAGGATCAAACAGATAGATAACGTTCAAAGAGCTAAAGAGGGCTCACATTGAGTTGGGGTCCTATCACCTAAAAAACTACAGAACTTAAGGGGCTAAATTCATTTCCTGCCCGGGCTTTCATAATCTATTTAAGAGCATCCTCAGCAAAGCAGGTTTCACAGGATTTTACATACCCTTTTTGTTTCAGGCCTGATTATCCTGGGAGGCCCACCATTCCCAGTGTAGGGTTGAACCTCCCCTTGTCATTGTTACAGGCTTGAGTCAGCCAGAAGAGACAAGGCAGCCAAGAGATTGAAGACTTCTCACAGGCAGAATGAGGACTTAGGCTTTGTCAAAGCTGAGGGGTGAGGGTTGATCACCCCCTTTTTCCACAGCCCCCCAAGTCCTTCCCTGAGGGCCTTCCCACATAATTGTACCTGTCTTAGATCCATCCTCCCTTGAGGAATCTTACCTGTCATTGGCTAACTGACCAAGCAATGGTGGCCAGGCAAGGAGCAGAAACAGCACCCCCGCCAGGGGGATAAACTTGTCTCCTTGGTGGCTTCTGGTCCAGAAGTCTCTCACTCAGCCTTAGCCATGGGGGGTTACAGCTCCTGAAACCAGGCAGAGCAGTTCCCAACATGTTCACAGAAATGGTTGAGTATGATCACAAAGTAGAAGAAAAAGTGAAGGCCTTGAGAAGTGAAATAAAGAAAAATATACAGTGAACCAACAGTGAAGGGAAGAAAACTGGAACCCAAATCAACGATTTGGAGCAGAAGGAAGAAATAAACATTCAACAAGAACAAAATGAAGAACAAGAATTCAAAAAAATGAGGAGAGGCTTAGGAACTCCGGGACAACTTTAAACATTCCAATATCCAAATCATAGGGGTGCCAGAAAAAGAAGAGGAAGAGCAAGAAATTGAAAACTTATTTGAAAAAATAATGAAGGAGAACTTCCCCAATCTGGCAAAGGAAATAGATTTCCAGGAAGTCCAAGAAGCTCAGAGAGTCCCAAAGAAGTTGGACCCAAGGAGGAACACACCAAGGCACATCATAATTACATTAGCCAAGATTAATGATAAGGAGAGAATCTTAAAAGCAGCAATAGAAAAGGAAACAGTTACCTACAAAGGAATTCCCTTAAGACTAGCAGATGATTTCTCTAAAGAAATCTTTACAGGCAAGAAGGGGTCGGAAAGAAGCATTCACAGTCATGAAATGGAAGGACCTACATCTAAAATTTCTCTATCCAGCAAAGCTATCATTTAGAATGGAAGGGCAGGTAAAGTGCTTCTCAGAAAAGGTCAAGTTAAAGAAGTTCATCATCACCAAGCCCTTATTATATGAAATGTTAAAGGGATTTATCTAAGAAAAAGAAGAAGATCACAAGTTTGAACAGTAAAATGACAACAAACTCACAACTATCAATAACTGAATCCAAAAAATAAAGGCAAAAACAAAAACAAACTAAGCAAAGAACTAGAACAGGAACAGAATCACAGAAATGGAGATCACATGGAGGGTTATCAGTAGGGATAGGGTGGGGAGAATGAGGGAAAAGGTACAGGGAATAAGAAGCATAAATGGTAAGTACAAATTAGACAAGGGAAGGTTAAAAATAGTATAAGACATGTAGAAGCCATAGAACTTATATGTACGACACAAGGACAGGAGCTAAGGTGTGGGGGGGAATGCTGGTGGGAGGGGGTGCAGGGCAGAGGGGAATAAAGGGACAACTATAGAGAAGCTAAACTAAAGGACAACTAAAGAGATAAAATGGGATGACTATAATCCCATAATCAATAAAATATACTTTATAAAAAGGAAAAAAGACAATTTTGAAGGGAATAGCAAATGTCCTGTCAGTCAGGGTGGCCTAGTAAGGCTTCATGGAAGAGGCAGGGTCTAAATTCAATTCTGAAGGATTACTGTGATTAAGGTAAGTCAAGAGGAGAATAGAGAGAATCCAAATAACACAGACTGATATAATAAAAATACAAGAATTCCCTCTTTTGAGTAAACATTTAGTGGATCTGCTTGATTAGGAGAGAGAGAGAGAGAGGGAGGGAGAGAGAGAGAGAGAGAGAGAGAGAGAAAGGAGATAGTAAGAAATAGCATGTTATACTCACCTGTCTATCTACCAACCATGTAACTAAGGAGCTAGGTAAGGGGCAGAGCTGGAATTTGGACTAGGTTTGGTATGCATTCAAAATTACACTCTTTTTAAAGATGTAAGAAGTTTTCAATAAATGTTTGCAAGAGTTGATTTGGATATATCACTTTCCAAGAATTAACTTGATAGGTTTAATAGGTATAGGTCAAGGAAAGAATGCTGGAGAAAGAAAAGAGAGATGTGAGTGCACATGCATTGGTATATGTATGTGTACAAAAAAGAAGGTCATTCAGACATTATGTGAATAGTATCCATGTCAAAAGAACTAATTAACCATCCATTTCAGCAATCTATTTACTCTCTGGTTTGGAAAAGGTTTCTTCTATTCCATTAGTCATTTGAAATGCTGCTCACCAAGGAAATCAATAAGGTGGGAAGAGAGAGAGTCTGAATGAATGCATGAACAACCTTCACTGTAACAGGAAAAGCTCCCAGAACACTTCATGCTGGAAGCAGATGGGGTATCACAGCTAGAGGCTGTACATATTTTCAAAGTTTCAGAATATTATTTGGTCTTAGTGAATCCTTCAGAAGGATGTCTGAAGTCCCTCAAGTGCAAATCTATGTTAAATTCTGTAAAGACTGGTTGAGAGTATAGTTGGACTATAGATGTAAATATCCAGCATATAGTAGTTAAAAGTTAATAGTTTGAAAAAATGTCTAATCTTTTTATTGAGAAATGATGGTTTTTGTTATGCTGAACTAGATAATGATTATGATGCACATGTATGGATAGATTGTGGAAAGAAAATAAAGGACAAGTGAGTACAGTTTTGTTTATGTATCACAGATTAAAATAGTAACAAGAAATGAACATTTGATTATGATTTAAATTATTAATATGACTTAATAGCATAGTACCTTGCTTCTCTGTTTTAATTTCCAAATGGTCTATTTCTGCTCTCGTGTGCTGAAATCTTTATATTCCACTACTACAAAAACAATAGTAATGGGGGATCAAGGTGAAGCTGGAAAAAGCTCCCAACTTCTTTGCTACCCCCAAATTAAATGGGGTAGGACCTGCTCATATGAAAAAATACATCCTTGTGGTAATTTACATACCTGTACTGCTTCATTCTCTTATGCTATATATTTTAAAAAAAAGATTAGAATTCTCAGATGTGCCTCCAGTTTATGTTTGCTGTAAATCAGTTTTAGTCACATGTGAGATTGCTAGCCATTGTGATTTCTCAAGTTATATGATCTTTTCAGATTGGCATCTGACTGTTATGGAAAGGATAAGTAATTAAAGTTGCTGAATAACATGAACATGATCAAAGAAAGTGGAGATGCAATTCGTCTCACCACTGGTGACTTTATGAGGTACAATCCACAGTTAAATAAATTCACTTTGATCCAAAGGTGTTTTACTAGCCTTCAGCAATGCTAGCAATCTAATTTTGCTCCAGACTCAATAAAAGGTAGACATTATCCATCAAAATGTTTTTAAAGGCTATTTTTTTGTTTGTCTTCTTTTATAGTTTAACAGATTGAAGCCTTTAAGGTCTTCCAAGAGTTAACTACATTCATTTACAGCTAAGTTAATATCTATCAATAAAATGATCTGTAAAAATGAATAACATAACACTTTAAAGCTTTGAAGCAATAACTTACCTGCTAGATTTCTTTCCCTAAATAAGCTATTAGTATTGATGTAATTAAAAATAACACAATGAAGGCTTGGTAAATTAAAAAATATATAGATATAGATATGGATATAGATGTAGATATAGATATAACTAACTGTTAGAGTATCTCATTAGCTTATAGTTGACAAAAGAACTGGTACAGCAATCCCTCACCTATCTCGGGAGTGACACTCCAGAGACCCCGGTGATAGGTGAAAATCCGCGAAGTAGCATTATATTTATTTTATTATTTATATATTTTTTAAGGCTTTATAAACCCTTCCCACACTCTCATAAACCTTTCCCACTCTCATTAACTTTTCCCACACTTTTATAAACACTTCATATGCTCTTAAACACTTTCTACACTCTTAAACATATGTAATTTTAACAACATATAAAATTCTACATGGGTACAGTATACTGCAAAATCCTGCTATATAGCGAAAACTCCATGATACAGAATTAGATATACATTTTTATAAAAACCCACAATACAGTGAAGCCACAATAAGTGAACCATGATATAGCGAGGGACAACTGTACTACTGTCTCTCTTTTTTGGGGAAAGTGCCCATTATTTTTTAAGTACTTCTTTGTAATTTTACTATAAGTACAACAAAAATCAAAGTGGTTTTTTTCCCAAATGGTTTGGAAAAATATGGAACAAAGATACAACAACATCAGGTCTTAAGGATTGTTGGGGGAATTTTGTTGTTTTATTAGTCCTGCACTGATATAGTACATTTAAGGACTATCCTGAGTAAGAGATAGTATATGTGAGATATTTTTGAAATCTATTTTTTTCCTCTGGATCCTTGAAATAATCTGATGATTTGACAAAACAAGCTGCTGATCTCATACTTCCATTTATAATGTCCCTGGTATGCAAATTTATATCACAAATTGGTATGGAATCAAAATGTTTTCTTTGTTGTTTTTGCTTGTCTAGTTTCTTTTTTTAAGAAACCCCCAACCCTGCACGTGCTTATGTCTTCTGTTCTTTTAGGTAATCTTTAGTTCCTCTTTGGTTTGGAAGATTTTGCTCCTTTAAGAAAGAATATTTATAACGGTTGCATGTCCACACTCAGTCATGGAGAATGGAAGCTTTGAAAAACCACATTATTCTTATCTTGGGCTTTCCTAATGATAAGCTGGTTCTACGTTTCAACTGACTTCTATTTTGGAAAGAACAAGAAAGACACTACTTTCTTTCTTTTTTTAAAAAAATTACAATATGTTTAATATGTAACGTGTAAATTTAAGGTGCACATGTTAATTTCATACATTTATGTACTGTAATATGATTGACATTGTAGGGATAATTGGCACCTCTCTCATGTTCCATAATTTTCTTTTTTTTTTTTTTTTAGTGGTGGGAATAATGAAGTTCTAGTCTCTTAGCAAGTTTGGTGATTACAATACAATATTGTTGTCTGTATTTGCTATACCGTGCATTAGATCTCTAGGATTTACTTACTATTTGTTGTTAAGTTTCTACACTTAACATCTATCCTGTATCCCACTCCTATTCCCTGGTAACCATCATTTTACTGTCTGTTTCACAAGTTTGACCATATTAGATTCTACATCTGAATTACACCATATAGTACTTGTTTTTCTCTGACCTATCTCAAGACTCTGTTTTCTGAAGAGCAATACTTTGAGGAAGACTGGAATACTTTCACACCAGAAGGGAAAATACCAAAAGAATTTCCCCATTTCTCAGTATAAATTAATGAGAAATTATTTTTTTTTCCTGCTGGAAGCTTCCCTTCACCTCTGCTCCAGAGCATTAGCTTTTTTCCTTCTATAAGAGGTGTGTTTTTTCCCTCAGAGCCTTTCTGATATGAGAGAATGAATATTTCATTGTATAATTATTAAACATCCCCTTGGCCAAAACTCTTCTGTCCTTCTTAGCACGACTCTCGCAGTAGCCTCTTCAGACAACGCTTTCTAGTGAACGGAAAGCAGCTCTTAACAAGGAGACGGCACACAGTGAAGAGATGTAAGTGCACAAACATGACTCCGTTTAAAGTTCTTGTCAGAACAATTTGTACTTGTAGGAAAAAAGTATTTCTTTTTCTGGTTTTATGCAGGACCTTTATTATCCCAAGTGCTTTTATGTATAATACCTAGGGAGTCTTTGTATTTGTTGTGCTGTTATTCTGTCAAGGAAAGAAATAATTGTAGCCAAGTTCCTTCACAATAGGGAAGTGTAAGTAAATTTCCAAATGTGTGTCAAAATCAAGAGTGAGTCTAGATTTTTATGGTGTTAATGGCATGGTGGTTAAAACCTCAAATACACATGGGTTAAATTCCTAATAGTTATATAATTGCTTTGTGATCATGAGCAAGATAGTTTATTGTAATTTTCCTGTCCCTCATTTAAAAATGGAGATAATCATAACACATTTGCCCTAGGATTTTGGTGAGGGTTAAAGAGGATATGGCACAACAATTAGATATTATTATCTATTGTTATTAATTCACTTATATACTTTCATAATAAAAGAATTACTGTTTCTGCTTTCACAATCCTTAATACATTCTCAAATCTCTGCTTTCTCCCTACTGCCCTTTCCATTGCTTAAAAACTATTTTATTCTAATAATGACATTTCATTTACTGAATAAATAGGTATTTTTCAGACTTTATCCTCAATGCACTGCAACTTTTGGCACTGTCCACCAGTGCTTTTGTCTTACAATGCTTTCCTATCGTGCCTCCTCAATTATTGGAGAAAATGGAGGAATCTCAAGGTTGAGAGAGGACATTCCTCTTTTCCTTCCCAGCTGCTAAGGAGCTCTGTTACTTTAAATATATGCCCTATACTCTGTCATGTATCACCTATGTCCTTCTCTTCAGACTGTGTGTTGACTTTTACAGTATGGATTTTCCAGAAGTAAAGGTAGTGATGCATATAGTTGCTACTTGAAATAGATGAGATGAGATTACTTGTCAAAACCAAGACACATTATTTGAATGCAAAACTATGCACATAATGATAAGCATACTATATAGATCCTTGCTATAGTCTGATAGACTATCCACCCTCCCTTAGTTCATTATCATATGTTGCTGGGATCCAGATACTTTGGATCTGGGTTTTGGACTAAAAAAAATAAGCCAAAACAGGAATTGTGGCTGGGGATCCATAGGTGATATAAGAATATTTAACCTGGTCCCCGGTGTCTCTCTTATTGGAAGTCAGATCTAATTGTCTCTTCAATTGGGAGCAGGTGAATAAGAGACAGACAGAGTAAAACATGAAGCAGCAATAAAAGTGTGGATACCATTGCTGCTATTTTAACACAAATAGGCAAGAGAGTTACCAGTGAAAGAATAAATATTTCAACAGCAAGAAAAGGTCTAGGGTAAGGATTCTCAAATATTAATGCACAGAAGAATTATCTGGGGTCATTTATTAAAAATGCAGAGCCTCAGTTTCTACACATTTTAGGTGGTCTTTGGAGGGTGTCTTATATGTGCTCACCCAGACCCTCCCCTGCTGACTGCTGTTGTTCTTCTTCCCAGACAGCAGGGTGTCCACTCTGTCCCTGGGTGGGCATCACAGGCTGCATCTGTACACTGCTCTTTCTCCTCTTAGAAAGGCCACTCTGCCAGAGCTTTGTTTCCCAAGGCCCCGAGTACCAAGTAAAACCCACGTACCAACACCCCTGAGATTTTAAACACTATTGCCCTCCCTGTGGTTCCTGGGCAGTGGAGCCTAGTGCACGTGCTCTGCACGGAAATAGGGAGGAAATGCACCGTTGCCTTCTCAGTCCCTGCCTTTGGATTCATCACCCATATGATTGCAGGAACTTTAACTCATTTATCTCTCCTCATCCCCATACATACTAGGCAGGAAACACATCTCAGAGGTTGTTGCCTGCATCTGTCCAGTCCTATCTGAGGCCCGTGGCAGAATGCCACACTGAAATTTTTGCCTGAATTTACATTGGTCTTGGTTTTGACACCTCTGCTTCTTGTCTCTCTCCTTCTGAAGAGAACTTTCCCTCAACTTGAGTTGTCTTTCTCTAATGCAAATCTCATCATGTCACTTTTTGGCTTGAGATCCTTCAATGAGTACTTGTCTTTTTCAAGATAACATCTAATGCAACAGAACCAGCACAGCATTCTGTTCACCTTTCAGCCTTGGTTCTCAGTACTTGTCTCACACCTCAGGCCTATCTCTCAGACATTATCTCGCATTGTCTGAGACCTTGCAGAAATTAGCATGCCTAGCACTTTTTCACCTTTTACTGATTACAAACCATTTAACCCTAACCTGATAATATTGTAAAGCCATTTTGCCAAGGGTTATTTTTTATTCTTTTGCATTTTCATGTTTTCTAGTATACGACTTACTTTTAGTTGCTAAGATAAATGAGGAAGACAGGAAGGAAGAAGAATAAAAAGGAAGGGAAGAAGGAAGGGAGGGAGGAAGGAGAGAGAGAAGGGGAAGGCACACATTTGTCTAGAGACTAATGTCTAGATATAAGGGTTTGTTTAACACTGTCCTATATTAATGCTTTGTTTTCTAATGCTTTTTTTTTTTACTATACATACAAAACTAATATAGAGTAATAAGCTATTTCTTCTTGGCTCAATTGCCCGGTGCCACTATTTTTACACTTTCCTCTCAGGTGCATATCACTAGTGTGACCATCAGTCCGTGCTGCTGGTTAGTAAGGGGGATCCATAGAATGCCTTGAATTATGCATATTGCTGGGTAAGGAAGGAGGTCAGATTAATAAAGCAATATACCCAAACCAGGGAATGTAAGAAGTAAAATTCATGGGAGAAGCAAATGTAAATTTGTAAGTTAGGGATTTTAAATTCATCTTCACATTTATTTTGTTGCTCTGAAATATTCCTTAAACATACACCAGAACCTTTAGCCAGGCCAGGAAGGAACAGCCCATTTTTTTCAGTTCTCGGTGGTATAATGAATATCAATTAAAGGTAGTGCATTTCAGGTGTAACGCTGTCCACACTTTCTTGCTTAACATCTAATCATTAAAGAAGTAAAGGAAGGAGTTGGGCATGACTGTTATTTGTTCATACTTAGTCCTCAGCCAAGGCCAATCTAACACTCTGCTCTCGGAGGCTGGGACAGCATTTCATAGATTTTTTGTCTGCTAAAGTTTTGTAAGGTCCTAAGAATTGCGGGCTTTTGTGGGAGTGGGTGACAAGAAGACAGAAGTCTAGCTTCCTGCTTTCTTGCTGTCCCTAACATTATCACACCCACTGCCTCTTCATGGCAACACTAGCAATTGGTCCCAGACTCCAGCTTTTTTACCACTCCTACAACCACGGCCTGTCAGAGCCCGTACTGCAGGAACTGGCTAATGCTCTCTTCTTTGTGGTTTCAGGTATCCTCATATGACCTCTCTAACTTTCTGGAACTCAGTCCTTTCCATCTTGTTTTTCTCACAGCAGAGTGTTAAATGCTTACTACTCCAAAATTATTTCCTTTGGGCACTCCAGCACTCACTTTTGCTGCTTCACTGCCCCCTCCCCCATAACAGGTTGATAATAGCCTACAGTAATGATAGATTGAATCCACTCTCTTGAAATATCTAATGTCAGTTCTGTTTTCCTGAATGTACTCTCAGACATTAGGACTCTAGATTCTGTTTCCAGTCTTCTGTTAATTCAGAGCTCATAATACTTCTACACTGACTCACATCAAATGTATATCCACATGTCTGGACTACATTAAAGACCTCATTTCATTTTAATTTCTCTCCTACTAAGCCTCATTTCTAGTCATGCCATAATACAAGCCTTACATTACAATTATCCCTGTGTTGTGCATGTCCAACATGTCTGCAAGCCTTATCTCATCTAGGTGAATTATTTTATATAATTTCTTCAATATTTTTCTTCTGCCTATCCAAGACACCTATCTCACACTGCTACCTCAGCCCCTCTGGGGAACAACTTATCATACTCAACTTCTCTTGTAAGCTCTTAAAATAATGTTTATAATGATGATGATTTTCTGCTGGTAAATCTTGTTTTCTGAAGTTAAAAGTTATGTGAGGACAGAGACTGTATCCTCAATTTCTTTCCTATTGTCCATTGCACAGAGATGCTCTTTAATTATATATAGATTGTCTAATTTCTTCCAGCAGCTTAGCAGGTTCATTTTTTCTCAGAGTAGATGGTTCTCAATGTTGTATTTCCAGTACATCAGTGCTCACCTTCCAACATGGGTAGTAGAATGTTGCTCTTAACAATAATATAGTGTTCTACAAGTGTGAGATATTTACACAATGGAATTCCTCTCAGCCGTAAAAAGAAGAAAGTGTTACCCTTTGTGACAGTATGGATGGACTTGGAGAACATTATGCTAAGTGAAATAAGCCAGGCAGAGAAAGACAAATATCATGTGATTTCACTCATGTGTCAAATTTAATGAACTAACTGAACTAATAAGCAAAATAGAGACAGACTTATAGATAGAGATGACAGCTATAGGGATGGTTAGCAGGGTGGAAGGATTGAGCTAAAAGCAAAAAGGACTCATGGACATGGACAATAGTGTGGTGATAGTGGGGGAGAGGGGGTATTAGGGGACAAAATGGTAATGGAAAGAAAAACAATAATATAGTGTTTTAGACTTAGCCCATGTAAAATCTTTCTGGCAGGTTCATTACTCCTTTAATTCTTTAAAGTCCCTGTTGAAATTTCAGGCTTGGGTAATTGAAAATCCTTACCTTTTTGTGGCATGCCAACGGTTCTATGACTGCCATATCTTAATTTGATTTTTGCTCTCTCCACCAAAAGGGAGGCCTGTTTGCTAGTGAAAAGAAGTGGAAGAAATGATCCTGTCGTTACTTTAATCTTCATCGTTACACTTTTCACCTCCCCAGCAGTTCTCCACATTTTCTTCTGCATCAGGGCTCTTATTAGGTGAAGCAGAGCTGCTGAATGTGAAGAACTGCCACTTAAAAATAAAACTGTATGAACGCTTCATTCTAGGAGGTGCATAATACTGAGGAAAACAGTCAGTTGAAAAACAATTTGCCTTTGTTTTTACACATACTGAAAAACAAAGTATCTTTAAATAACACTGTAAATTAAAGATACTATTCTAACTTCCTCTTATTATATACATATTTTAGCAAGTAAAAAATCTTGTAGAAAAGTAGACTATTCTATATTGCTTTTTTTAAGCAGTGAAGGGCTCTTAAAAAACAAACTTTTGATTTTCACATGTGAATGGTAGTGAAATTTGAAGTATGTTGTAGGCTTTCACTCTCTGATATGTCACTGAAAAGGAAGAGGGAGGAGGAATAGAAGGAAGAGCAGGATTTGCCAGACCAAAAATTCTAGACAAATCTTCTACTATATTTAGTACTAAGTTACAGGGTCTAAACTGAGAGGACACAGGAAACTCATTTGGTCAGACAGATAAAGTTCTTTTCATACCCAACAAAGGTCAGTCTGAACTCATTTAGTTCTGCAGAATGATCAGCAATGTTTGGGGAGGAAAATAAAGCAAAAATTTAGGAGACAGTAATATCCTCTTAGGGTTTTCACTTGCTCTTAGACATGACAATCTTTTCCTCTGATTAGCATCTTTTCCTGAGCCTTCTGCAGTCCCCGTGAGCTTTGTGAGCCTTTTCTTCTCATTGTCTTCAGCCAGAGGTAGACTGTGGCTCTAATCTCAGTCCTATCGTCAGGTAACTCGATGGGTCAGGTCACTCAACAAGAGCTGGGACAGAGGGTCTGGCTCACTGCAGGGCTCCTTTCTGACCCATCAGATTATACCTGGCACCTCCAGTATGTGAGTGTCTATGTTTTTCCCTCCTTCAACTGTACTTGAACCACAATTTTTTTCAAAAAGGAGAAAAGCAGAACAAAACAAAACAAAAATCTCTTCTTATTCCTTACTGCTCCGCATACCATATTCTCAAAGCTACCTTAGAGTCTGCTCTGCATTTTGGACTGGCATTTCATTTCTCCTTTGTCACGGGAGCCTTTCTAAAGGATCATTCTTACTTTTCAGCCCCATAATAATGGGAAGAGGGAATATGAAACAATGGCTGCTAAGAGTCCCTGCAGCTACATTCCACCTGTCTGATGGAACACATTGAGCTCACCAACTGGTGACTATGACAGAGATTATTGTGCTCCCTGGCGATTTGGTATTAATTTATCTGCATGGGCAATAAGGCCACCTAGTTCTCTTTTCTTTCTACTGTTCAGTGGGTTACTTTCAAAAACATGTCATGAAAATACTATTTAAAATATTTTTTAAAATTTTTTTTGTTTATTTTTTTATTATTGTTCAAATACAGTTATGTCCATTTTTCCCCCACTACTGCCCCCACCCCAGCCATCCCCACCTGCTACCCTCGATCCCACCCCCACCCCCCTGGCTCTGTCCACGTGTCCTTTATATATGTTTCTGAAGACTCTTCCTCTTTTTCACCCCCATTATCCTCTCCCACCTCCCCTCTGGTTACTGTCAGTTTGTTCCCAATTTCAATGTCTCTGGCTATACTTTGCTCACTTGTTTGTTTTGTTGATTAGGTTACACATATAGGTGAGATCATATGGTATTTGTCTTTCACTGCCTGGATGACTTCATTTAGCACAATGCTCTTCAGTACCATCCATGCTGTTGCAAATGGTAGGAGCTCCTTATTTCTTTCTGTTGTGTAATATTCCATCAGTAAATGAATGGATCAAAAAACTATGGTACATGAAAATACCATTAACCCATCTTTAAGAATTCTTTGTGTTTTAGTTTTTGTGTTTATTTTCTATTCTATTTCTTTTTCTGTTTATGTTTTTTAAAACTTTTGGGGCTTTCTCTGATTCTTAACAGGGATAGAGAGTAGCTAATTAAATCCAGTGAGGTCTTCTCACTTTAAGTACTATAAAATGAGGTGGTAGTAGGAGGATCAAGCAAAAAGACAAATGTCTCTGGCAGACAGACTCATGCATGCTTCTGATACAAAACATTTGGGGATTAACTCTAGACTTGAGTTAACCATTTTATTAGAAACCAGGTTTGTTCTCACTACTTGCTTACATCCAAGTGATGCAGTGGTTCTTCATCAGGTCTGATATTTTACCCTACTTATAGGCTGTTAAGTTAGCTTATAGCTTTGTGGATCTGGCAGATGACATGAAAATCCAAGGTCAGAGAAAATAAACTTTATTACTTAAGCACAGCAAGCATGCTGTCAAGTCCCACATGGGGTAATGGGAAGCAACGCAGTTTGATGCTGCACATGCACTGTAGTTCAGAAACTCTAAGCTTGGAGAATCGCTGCTTCCATTGTAAGCCTGCTCTTTGTCTTGGTAAAGACAAAACCCTAAGAAATAGTCTAGGTAAAGAATCTTCAATGACATGCATTCTCATCATATTCAACAAAAATGGGCATAGGTACTCAATACTCATGCCAATTAACTTCAATTGTAATAACAATCTCTTGGATAATTTGTTTAAAATCTATATTTTTGGATTCCACATAGAGAGGTTGTGATGGGCTGCAAATAGATACTCCCCTTTGTTCATGCAGGCTCCAAAGTCCACCAACAGCATAGAACAAGGCTGCGTTTCCGCAGCTCAGCAATCATTTTATGGAAAGGGAGATATGTTTCCATAAATTTAGCAATAGGATTCTCTTAGAGCCCATTTCAGTTAGCTCACATGGGGGAATCATTTTGTTACCTTCTGCACATCATTCTATACTAGACTAAGAGCTCTCCACTTTAAGGACTCTCTTCAATTCCTTCTAAATGTGCTTTTATCACAGTTCAGATTTTCTTTTAAACAGCCTTGATGGAAAGCTGGTACCTAAAACATCTCATCTCATCTTTGTACTCTATGGATGTGCCTACTAGGTCACAAATAATAAATGCTTTTTCAAAGAGTTCAGAGAGAGAGGGAAGGAGGGAGGCAGGGAGGGAGGGAGATGGAGAGGAAAGGAGAGAGAAAGGAAGGAAACATTGATTTTACTGGGTACAAATTTAAAAAGGTAAAATTTTAGACGAGAACTGAGACTGTTAATAGAAATTAGGCTTCTCTAAAACACTTGCAAAGGGTTCACTGGACAATTAGGACTGAGATCTATAGGTGCAACTATTTGTTTTTCATTTTCACCAATTCAAAGGACACTTCACAGAAAGTGGTAGTGTGTAAGCGTGTGTATGTGCACACAAGGGCATCCATGCTCATGTTTCCTGTAGTGGTCCTGGCCGTTTTTCTACACTCCCATATATTATAGGAGAAAACTGGATAAGCAGGAATAAACCAGTAACCAGAGCTTTTCCTGGACGATTCTTTTAAGTTCCACTATTTCTTAAAAGTGCTTTTTGCTGGGAGTAGCTATTTTTCCCAAGGGATAAGATGGCAGAGAGAGGAAGCAGGGAGCACAGTATTACCATAATAAATTTTATAGTAGGAGAATTTAGACTTTCCATGGTTGTCATTGACAAAACTTATAAGCTCATGGTGGAGGTCCATTATGTATTCCTAAAATAATTGAAATGTGAGTGTTTGTGTTATGATACTTTGAAAATGAGGATCTGGAATAGTTTATATGGTATTTTTGATCCTGCCTCAAAACTTTGAAAAGATGTTAAGAATGTCTTACAGTGACAATGATAACTGCTTGGTCTTGGGTAAGATGAACTGTATTTATGTTCATGAGAATGAGCTTTTAATTTTTTGCCCTTCAAAAAGACTTTGCATTAAATTTAGTAACCGCCATGTCTGGATTATTTCTTTTTCATTTTACCCTAGAGAACGCATTTTAACTGCAGTAACATTCAGGGTACTTATAAAGCTCTTTATACTCAAGAGGAAGGAGATCAGGAAATGAAAATATAAATATTTCTTTTCAGCATTTTTGGATCCTTGAATTTGCCTTTGGGAAAGCCCTGTTTAAATGCTGACCAGCTCTGCCCTTGCTCAGTTTCTATCCTTTATAGCAGGGGTGTCAAACTCATTTTCACTGGGGCCACATCAGCCTCGTGGTTTCCTCCAAAGGGCCAAATGTAATTTTAAGACTGTATAAATGTAATTACTCCTTAACTGTTAAGCAAGAGCTCACAAGGTGCTGGGCTGGATAAAACAAGGTGGAGGGCTGGATTGAGCCTGCAGGCCTGTGTTTGCCACCTGTGTTTTATAGCATCAAACTGAGAGATGATGAATCTGGTAAGATAGGGAGAACATACATTCCTCATGAACTGCTGTATCTGATTTTCTGTTGTGCCTGCCTGTGTGTTAATTGAGAGGGATTCTTTGTGCAATCACTGAAGCTATAAAGTGTATATGTTTTTTCTTAAACAGTTACAAGCATTTATTAAATATATTTTAAAAATAATTTTTATTTTTCAATTAGAGTTGATATATAATATTATTTTCAGATGTGCAACCCAGTCATTAGATATTCACATAACTTACGAAGTAATAAGTGATCACTTCAAAAGTGTGTATGTTTTTAAATCATCAGTAGTCATGAGGAACAGACAATGAAAAATTTCCTTTTACTTTAAGCAGTGACATTAATACAACAATAATTAGTCTACTTATCTTAATGCTCACTTATGTGTCACTCTTCTGTCTTTTATGAGACTGGCTTTTTTAATAAGTTAAGAGCTTATTTTGCAAAGAAGACAAAATGGATATTTCACATCCATGAAATATCGTGGAATTGAGATGACATGTTAGTCATCCAGGTCTTTGCTCAGAATGATGTGCTTTTAGGGGCTCAAATACAAATAGACTGTGGAGTGTTGCCATCTCTTAAGAATCACTTATTAATTACCTACTGCATGCTTACAGCTCTGTGATGCATTGAGGATGGACACTAAAGAAAAAGGTATAGACTCCATTGTTAAGAATTTTCCTGTCCAACAAAGGAAATGTGATGAGAATGTGTGTCTATGACTTAAGGACTTTTACAAGATTTCCATGACTAAGTGGAAAAGGCTCTGTCACGTATCAACTGAATGATCTCAAAGAAGCCATCTGGTGATGCTGAACATCAGTGTTCTTGTTTATGGAATGGAGATTGAATTAGTATTCTTTGCATGTCCGTGAAGGACTTTGCAGAAAATTATTTTACAAATGAAAACACATTGTACAAAAGCTGGTTGTAAAGGTGTGTACTTAGGAGTCTCAAAGTGGAGGAAATTATGACAATGTGCTATTCAGGTAAGCAGCCTCTGGCTCAGAGTTACGGGGACCGCGATGTTAGAGGTGGTGCAGTCTGAGCCCTGCTCTGAGCCAGGCTGCCTGAACAGTTGTGCACTGTACTGCAGACCATCTGGTTTTTCTGAGCTAAAATAGTTAAAAGGGATTCTGGTGGAAATGAAAGAATTAATTAAATGGATGTGAATGAAATGATTAGAGGGGATTTGCATGTATGTATTATGATTGTGAATAAGCTTTTTATTCAGTAGATAATGCATTTCAAAACACAGGATGAACACTCCCTTAAAATCAGCACCCTTATCAAGAAATAGCACAAAAATCTCCCTAAAAATCAAGTCAGAAAATTGCCCCAAAGGATAACTACTGAACTACACTTTGTATTTTTTTGTTATTTTTGCCTGTTCTTGCACACTATATGAATGGAGTCATATTGTAGTACACAGTGGGCCTAGTTTAGTTTGTTCAATATTATCTTTTTCAGTTTTATTTATACTGTTTCATGTATCAATAACCATTATTTCTCATTGCTCAATTTAATCGAATGGGTAAATATACCAAATTTATTTATCCATTTTACTACAAATGAACATTTAGGCTCTTCCCAGTTTTATTATATTTTATTATTACAAATAATGCTGCTTTAAACATTCCTGCTCATGCTTTTTGCTACATACATGCACACACTTATGTTGGATAAATTTCTGGGTCATGGTGTATGTGCATATTCAGCTTTAAAAGGTACTGCCAAACACTATTCAGACGTTGTATGAAGTCATTCTTCCACCTAGAGTGTATGAGATTTGAAGCTGTTTTTGTACTTTCTACACACTGTTGTAGTCAGTCTATAATCTTAGCTTTCTGATAGATTTGTAGTCAAATCTCACTATAGATTTAATTTGCATTTCCTTAGTGACTAGTAACACTAAACACCTTTACATATATTTAGCCATTTGGTTATATTCTACTTTAAAATACCTATTCAAGTTTTTAGCCCATTTGTTCAAATTCCTTGTTGATTTGTAGCAGTTTTTCATATAGTCTGCATAAAGTCCTTTGTTGGATATGTGTGTTATGCACATCTTCTAGACTTGCCTCTTTATAAAAGTTCTGAAGTTGAATTTATCAACCTTTTTCATTATGGATAGAGGTTTTAGTGTCTTATTTAATTTTTTTCACATTCCCAATGCAATTTGTATATCTTCCTATGTTATTTTATGGAAGTTTTATTTTTCTGCTTTTCACATTTAGATCTAGCAAATATCTGAAATTGTTTTTGTTATACTCTCTGGAAGGAGTCTAGATACATATTTTTTTCCGAGTGAATAGCCAATTGCCCACCAAAAATTTATTGAAAAAAAAAAACATGCTTTCCCTATTGCACTGTGAGTCATTTTGATTCTGTATCCAGTAACTTATGTACATGGCCCTTTATAAGGATATTTATTTAATGTATTATTTTTTTTGATGAAGTGGACTTCACCGTATTTTTGTCACTACCATTTATCCGCCCTGTACCTTCTTTGACCTCCCCTCACGCTTTCTCCCCACTACAATCACCACACTGTCATCCGTGTTCATGAGTTCTTTCTTTACTTTTCTTCTTGGCTCAATCCCTCCACCTCTAAGCCCCGCCCCCAAACTGTCAGCCTGCTCTCTATCTATGAGTCTGTCTCCGTTTTGCTTGTTAGTTCAGATTGTTCATTAGCTTCCACATACAAGTGAAATCATATGGTATTTGTCTGTCTCTGACTGGCTTGTTTCACTTAGCATAATGTTTTCCAGGTCCATGCATACTGTTGCAAGTGGTAAATTTTTCTTTTTTATGACCAAGTATTATTTACTTTGTCTAAAAGTACCATTGCTGTTTTATCCCCACATCTACTGATGGCCATTTGAGATGCCTCCAAATATTGGCTGTTGTATATAACACTGCAATGAATATAGGGCTGCATATATTCTTTCAAATTAGTGTTTTGGATTTCTTCAGATAAATTCTCAGAAGTGGAATCACTGGATCATAAGGCAGTTCCATTTTTAATTTTCTGAGGTAACTCCACATTGCTTTCTACAGTGGCTGCACCAATCTGCATTCCCACTAACAGTACAGACCATCACTAATACCTGTTATTTGTTGGTTTATTGATGATAGCCATTCTGGCAAGTGTAAGACACTACCTCATTGTGGTTTTAATTTGCATTTCTCTGATAATTAGTGGTATTGAGCCTCTTTTCATACATATTGGCCATTAGTATCTCTTCTTTGGAGAACTGTCTATTCAGTTGTTTGCCCATTTTTTTTAATTGGGTTGTTTGTGTTTTGGTGTTGATTTTTATAAATTCTTTATAAATTCTGGCTATTAGCCCCTTATCAGATGTGTCGGCCAATATGTTCTCCCATCCTGTGGGTTGTCTATTTATTTTGTTGATGATTTCCTTGGCTGTGCAAAAACTTTTTAGTTTTTAGTCCCACTTATTTTTTTCTTTTGTTTCCCTTGCCTTTGGAGATATATCTGATAAAATATTGCTCTAGGCAATGTCTGAGATTTTGCTCCCTTGTTTTCTTCTATGATTTTTATGGTTTTGGGTCTAACATTTAAGTCTTGATCCATTTTGAATTTATTCTTGTGTGTGGTGTAAGAAGGTGGTTCAGTTTCATTTTTCTTCACTTATCTGTCCAAATTTGCCGATACTATTTATTGAATAAACTATCTTTAATCCAATGTGTGTTCTTGCTTCCTTGGTTGAATATTAATTGACTGTGAAGATGTGGGTTTATTTCTGGGCTCTTTATTCTGTTCCATTGATCTGTGTGTCTGTTTTTATGCCACTACCATGCTGATTTGATTACTATGACTTTATAGTATAGTTTCTTATTAGGTAGCATGATTCTTCCAACTTTGTTCTTTCTTAGGATCACTATTGCTATCAGGATTTTTGTGGTTCCATATACATTTTTGAGACTATTTTAAATTAAATTCTACATTGGAGGTTTATCTCAGACACTGAAGGCAGTGTGGATACAAACTAAGTTTTCCATCTGAGATTATTCTGGATCTCATGAGTAATACTAAGTCACACCAGCAACTCACTTGCCAGGTTGTAGTTATAGTTTCTCAGGGGAGATTCATGGACCAGCAAAATTTCTCTGTCCTCTTGTATATTATGTTATATATATATATATATATATACACATATATATATATATACACACACACACACACACACACACATTTGTGTGTATGTATGTATATATGTATGTGTTTGTTTGGTTATCGACCTTTATCCTACACTTTGGGTGTGAGATAGACTCCTTTGGGAACTTACATATAGGCAGGGTTGTTGTATAGCTTGCCTATTAAAGAGTCTTGAGTTTTATATTCTGTCCTCAGCCCCATAAGCAGTTACCAAACTAGGAACTTGAGTTCAGCAGAATGCTTCACAGAAAAAGATAAATTTGAGGTTATTTTAGCTCCCATTCTCTCAGCTTTAATTCTGTTTTGCCTTTGCAGATTTTTGTTCTCAGTGCTGTGGTAGTATGTATTATTTTAAACCAAAAATTGTGTTTCCTATACTACACAGCATAGTGTTTTCCTAAGATACCTTTACTTTGCAATTTTTTTCTCCAACAAAAGAATAAATGTTTCTTTCCTACTGAGGCACCTTGTGAAAAAGTGGTTAGTAACTGCTTGAATAATAGAAAATCCCTAGAAGACTGGCTTTATACAAAATAGAAGAACCTTAAGTCAAAGATAAAATTTCTGAATCCTAACCAAGACCTCATTTCTTAGGCTTAAAGAAGAGAGATAGCTCTGGCTGGTGTGGCTCAGTGGGTTGAGGGCCAGCCTGAGAACCAAAGGGTCACTGGTTTGATTCCCGTCTAGGGCACAAGCCCGGGTTGTGGGCCAGGTTCTCAGTAGGGTGTGTGCGAGAGGCAATCACACATATATGGTTCTCTCCTTCTCTTTCTCCCTCCCTTACCCTCTCTAAAAATAAATAAATAAAATCTTAAAAAAAGAAAACTATCAATGATTAATTTGATCATTGATTCTGTAGGATAAGGATTTTTTTTTTAACTCAACAAACCAATTAAGACTAAATCCAGAAGAATCCACTTATGAGATCATCTTGGTATAAGTGGTTATCTTACACAATGAAAATTTTCATAGAGTACCAGTCTGCAGTAACTATTTGGGTTATAGAAATATTAATTCACTTAATAAGAATTATAGATGTTCTGAGGGGTTGGAAAATGATGGTATGGACTTGCTTTCTCCTCAGTTAAGTCACTTTCAAACTTAGTATTTTATATAGTATAGCCCCAAATTGCTTCTCAGTCATAAGAGTAAGTACTCACAAAGCTTTGCATTCAATATAATTTTGAGACTGAAGGAACTGGAAGTGGGGCAACCTGCCTTTTCCTCTCATAGATGCCTTACTAAATCTTGGGAACCTGACTGAATACAACAATCAACACTGCCATATTTCTATTTTTCCCATTTCTCTAAAGAATTCTCCAGCTCTGGGCAGTAAGATAGTCCATAGCAATGAGCCAGTCAAAATAGATAGTTGATGAGCTTTCAAAAATGAATTTAATGTGAGTGTGCGATGAAGCTTATATGTGATTATAAAATTCATATCAGCAGAACTGTAAGTTACTAAATGTCACTACACTTTGTGCATTTTAGTGTTGATGAGTCCTTTACTTGTAGCCATGACATAGAGGGAGGTGTTTACATACTTGCTGTTTCTGATAAAGTGTCCTGGAAAACTATTTGATGACCCATTCTGGTTACTTTCTACTTTAAAAAAAATCCTCACCTGAGAATATGTTTATCAATTTTAGAGAAAGAGGGAGAGGATAGAGAGAGAGAGAAAGAGAGAGAGAGGGAACATAGATAGGTTGCCTCCCGTATGCGTCCCACAAAGGGATCAAACACCCAACCTTTTGGTGTACTGGAGGAGGTTCCAACTAATAACAAGACTCCTTCCAAGTACATTTGCATTTTAATATGCGATGTTTCAAAGCCTTCATGATTTAAAAGCTAGTCCCCAACAGTAGAGAATGAACTCAGCAGATGCTTTTTGCAGAAGGACTTTTCTGACTCTCAAATTTCCTCAGTGTGATTTCTCAAAGTGGGAAGTCACTTATTCTGTGACTATAAGGACAGATAACCTTGATGAGTCCAATTTCTTGTTGCATAATCCTTTGACCTGGAGGAGAAAGTGTGTTTTCTTTCTTTTTTCCCCTCCTGCTGACCTGGCATCTTAGTAATCAAAGGAGCAGAATCCAGTAGCAGGGATTTAGGTCCAGGACAAGCCTGATGTGCTTAATATTTTTTAGAATCAACCAGTAATATACCAAATCTGTGAAAGTTTGTGTTCTGTTATCTGCCTTGAGCCATCATTGTATAAAATAGAATAAAAACAAAATAGCCCATAATTTCAGGTCTTTGCACTTAGAATGGAGTTTATTAAACAGACCTTTAACCCCTATAAATAGGGTCTTCTAGATGCTTACAATTTGTAAAATCCTATAAATTTGACTCTTTTCTTCTTCCTTAGCCTGACATACAAGTTAAGAAGTAGTATAAAAAGTCTATATGAAGAAATGACATCATTCATCTATATTGGGGCAAAAACCACCAAAATATCCCTTGCCAAAGATGATATTTAATCTGTAACTACACATTAGGTATCTTTCCACTTTGGCTTTAAATATTTGATTTAGAGGATTACAATACTACTCAGGTATCTAAAGTATGATCTATTTGGCAATCCCCATTAAAAGAAATACTAACTTCACTCCCTCAGGATACCAGGTTGAGATTTAAATCTGGGTTTAGGGGTAGGTGACTTGTGTTAGTTACCTATTGCTACATAGCAAAATTCTCCGAAATCCAGTGGCTTAAAACACATTTATTATGTTACAGTCTGTCGGTCAGTCATCTGGGTGCGGCTAACCGGGCACTCTGCATCAGGGTCTTCCAGGCTGCGATCGAGGTGCCAGCTGGGCTGTAGTCATCTTAAAACTCCACTGGGGAAGGAGTTGCTTTTGAACCCAGGTGGTTCCTGGCCGGCTTCAGTCCTCGTGGATTGCTGCACTAAAGGCTCTGATTCTTCACCGTCTGTCGAACACATTTCAAGAAGCAGTCTGACACTTTTCCTAGTTCAATGTTTAAAAAATATTCTTAATATACTGAAACTCCAAAGTCATATAGTGCTGATATTTCTCCAGATGAAAAGTAAAGATATGATTCATTTTAATTTTGAGAAATAGGAGCCTGATTTTCTCTTCTTTAGAATAATTGGTCATAGGCAGAATGGAAGAGCTGAGGTATTATTGATTTGAAAAGTGGTTAACAGAAAGCAGAACTGAAATGTTAGTATTTATTCATTGAGCTCAATTCTTCCAGGAACACAAACTCTCTCGCCCACCTAGAGGCTTGTTGCATATCCTAAAAAATTCAGTGTTTCCATTTAATAAGTAGCTGAGAATTAATATTAGCATTTCAGTCTTGTTACTGAAATGGAACCTAAAATTGTCAAGACAGCCTTTTGGTTCTAAGTTGGGCTTAATAAATATTTACTCAAAGATAAATAGTTGAATTAATATTGAATAATGTCATATTTTACCTTAAGAAATTTGGTTCCATAGAAGCCAGTCAGAAGCTCTGGTCTTGTTAAAAAGGTATCCAACAGAGTAAAAATTGAGGAGTATTGGGAAAATTGAGTGTTGAAATAAGCACTACTTAACATGTAGTGAAATTAATTTCTCCCTTCTTGGTGTTCTATTAGCATTCTTAATATTCCAATTAGTAGGCATTTTAGATACAAAATTTCTCTCTGCCATTACCAAGGTTGCCATTCAAGCTATTACCTTCCCTTAACTAGGCTAGAAAAATAGCCTCCTGAATAGCCTCTCTGCTTCTAGACTTGTCTCTCTGATTTCTTTGCTTCCTAAAAAACCCACAAGGACAAATACACCACATAGGATGTGATGTCAATAGTGGGGATGTTTTGTGTGTTGGGGGGGAAGGGCAGGTCAGGTGGTATATGGGAACCCTTTGTACTTTCTGCTCAATTTATTGCTGTGAACCTAAAATGTGCTGAACAATTAAGTTTATTAATTTTTAAAAAGCCTTAAAGATTCTTTCAAAACGTAATTTTTTCTCCTCTACTCAGAATCTTCCAACACTTCCCACCCCTATCAAAGTAAAACAATATCCTTACCATGACTTACCGCCTTTATGTGCTCTGGTCCAGGTTACTTCCCTGCCATCATTTCCACCTTGTCTTTTAAGTTTCAGCAAATGCCTCCTTCTTGCTTCTCAAATGCACCAGCCAGTCTGCTACCTCTGAGTCGTTGCATATTTTGCTTTGTCTAGTGGAACTCTCTGCTCCCAGGTATCTGCATATGTTGTTCTTCTCTTCAATCTGTGTCAGAGGGGCACTTGCCATCCTGTCAAAGAGGCCCTTCCTCACCATCAAACCTTATGGAGCAAGCCACTCTCCTCCACTGCTCTCTAGCCTCTGAAACTGTTGATGTGTCTGTGTGCCACAGTATAAACCTTTTATTCTGACCATAAAATGTTGAGTGGAGGCTTTCAAAAGGATTTCTGTCTATCATAGTATATTATTGCATTCAATTAATCAGTGGTGGCATATTAAATATATACTAGCTGTAAGCTTCCCATTCTTGGAAGACTGAAAGGATGTGAAATTGCTTAACTTTTACTTCAGGATAAAATAGATTTGTTGCTATTTTTATTGAATGTATGTTGTTATATGCATTAAATTGGAACTTCAAATAACTATTGATATCACATATAGAACTCATACTGTCATTTAAATATTACCTGTCTTGCCCTGGCTAGTGTAGCTTAGTGGATTAAGCACGGGCCTGTGAACCAAGAGATCACGGTTCGATTCCCAGTCAGGGCACATGCCTGGGTTGCAGGCCAGTTCCCAGCAGGGAATGCACAGGAAGCAACCATACATTGATATTTCTCTCCCTCTCTCCTTCCCTTCCCCTCTGAAGATAAATAAATAAAATCTTTAAAAAAATAAATATTACCTGTCTTATACATAATGTGAAAAAAAGGCTCTTTGAAGCATGTCATCATCCCCAAACTCAAGAAGTTACTGTGGAGAATGTAAAAGATTTCACAAAGTAAGGAACGCTATGCCCCAGGAAGGAGGTGCTGAGGAAATCAGATCTCCATCGGGGGTTCATAACTTCGGCGCTATGGAGCACTATGGCGGTCAGCTGCAGCCTCTGACCACAGCTACAGACCAAAAAAGAAGAAAGTTTATAAATGCATAAAATAACATATACAGGATTACAAACAAAATCAATTTTATTGGACTACTGTTCTTTCTGTGGTGTGCTTGGAGGACCATGAACCCAAAGTGCAGAATTTCTCCACACTTTGTAGCTAGAAGATTGTCAAGTATGGAACCTGTGCAACCGACTCAGGTACATGAGCTGCAGTTCCTCAGCCGACAAATGAGAAGGGCAATAGTGACTTATGGTAATCCCAAGGCACAGAGGTCAGGAGTAAATAAAACAACACCAAAAAGAGGTTAGCACAGTGCATATAGTCTTTAAGTACCTGAAATATGTTATTTTTTTAGGACTTTATGTATTCCTCCACTCTACTATGTTGACTGTGGCAGAAGCAGCTCGCCAGAGGTGGGGAGGTGAAATTCTCATATCTACCAACATGCTTCTCAGTTTCAGTGAGAGGACAAATGTCTGTTTCTCTTTCAAGTGTATGTCTCTATTAATGAGGTAATAATTATTAAATGTTTGCTTCACTAGCTCATCCAGGAGCAGGCTGTTCAAGCTTTATGTTCTTTAATGCCTTGCTATCCTCTGAATGGATGAAAATGTCTGCTCAACACAAAATTATAGTTATATTGGGTTGGCCAAAAAGTTTTAGTTTTTTTTGTACAATGGCTCTAGTAGTGCTTAGTTGTCTTTATCTTCATTTGAAACAATTTTGTTAGATTGTATTGCGACAGCTGTCATATCAGCATGCATTAAAAAACATTAAAATTGGTGAATTTTTGTGCAGGCATATTAATATTAAAGATGGAAGAAAATACACATTTTCAGCATATTATGCTTTATTATTTCAAGAAAGGTAAAAGTGCAATGGAAATGCAAAATAGATTTTTGCAGTGTGTGGAGATGATACTGTGACTAATTGAATGTGTCAAAAGTGTTTTGCGAAGTCTTTTGGTACTATTGACATTTTGGCCAAATAACTCTTTGCTGTGGGGCTGTCTTAAGCATTGAAAGACATTTAGTAGCACCCATGGCCTCTACCCACTAGGAGCCAATAATAGGAGATAGTGGACATACTCAAAATATTCAAATCAATAAAGTTATTGGTGAAAATGAAAAATGTCTTATTTTATTAAAAAAACCACATGGATATTTTTGGTCAAATATATATATACATGATCTTCTGAAAAACAAGGTTGAAAAAGGGACTTTTGTGGAGATAGAAACTCTGAATATTTCCATTCAAAATTTAAAGCAGGTTTAAATGAAATATCTCTGCAAACACCGATATGCTAATTATAAGAAGATAGAAAAAATAGTCCATGGGAACTCAAATGTGAGCCTCCACCTGGAATAACCCACAACTCTTTGTAAGTCATTTTATTACCTGCAAAGCAAGGATAGTATCTGATTCATGGTTTTGATGTAGTAAGTGAATGCACTAGCAGTTAAATTGACTAGAAAATTATACACAGTGTATTTATGCCTCTTTCCATGATTTAACACTTGTATTTTTTTTAAAGAAACAGGCCACATATTTGTCATGAGTATGTTCAATAACTAGAAGCTCCTTTGTTGGGAATCTCTCACAGCCATTTGCCAGTCTATCCCCTTAAAGGAAAGGAAGTTGCCAACCTTAGACTAAGTCACTTAGAAAAATGCAAATGTGTCTATAGTGCTAACCAATGAAATTCTGTACTGTTGAACACTAAAGGTTTATTTTATTTGTATAGATGAGGCCAACATTAGTTCATTCATCAATGAACAAACATTTATATAATTCCAAAATGGATATTAAACCATTAAAAGAACAATATTACTTGGGATATAATCAAATATGAGTGATCAAGAGGCTGCTTTTGCCTCCCTCCCCTCCATTTCTCCCTTTTCTCTTCAATTCTGATTGAGTTGAGAACTAAAATTCCTGTATTAAACAAACTCAAGAGGGTTAATTGAATGGATCTTCTAGGGTTCTGAGAAATGAGGAGTTTCATGGAAATGATTGTGTGTTAAGGGAAGAGAAAGAATTATGAATACCAACTTTGTCCAAAAAATATAGGTCAGCTGCAGGCCAAAATTTTGTGGGATACTGATCATAATATTCTCTACCTCAACTGTTTCCTTAGGGAACCATATCAGGGCGTTAGGAAGGGAAGAGAGTAAAACTAAGTGAGCACATGATATTTGCAACTTTTGGACTATAGCTGGTGGTAGCATGAACAGAGGTAAAGGGAACCTTTATTATTCAGCTGATCAGAGCTGGATAAATAATCACATGTAGTAAAATAGAGACAGAGGAGGGTATTGCATAGCAGGGATGGGGTAACATGTGATAGCACTTCAGCCACCAAAGTCAAAGGAGCTATAACTTTTGTGGGCACTTTTAAACATGACAGGGAAATTTTTGAATAGCTAAGATGAGAAGTGTAACCTGGCAATGCTAGAGTTATGTGTTTGGAAGTGAAGCAGACAAACATATCTTAAAAATATGATTATTGATCTAATACACTCTCAGACTGTTTAGCCACATCCAGACCCACTAAATCAGAAGCTCTGTGAGTGGAGTCTAACGATCTGAGTTTGAATGTCGTTGTTGCTCTGTCTGAGAGCTACTCAGTCAATGGTGTGATGCTTCGAGATCATTCAGCAGCTCTTGGTTTGGAGCAGTAGTTCTCAATCAAGGGCAGTTTTGCTCCCTCGGAGACACTGGCAATGTCTGAAAATATTTTTCTTGTCACAACTAGGGATAGAGGTGCTGCTGACATCTAATGAGAAGAGTTCAGGGTTGTTGACAAACATTCTGCAACTCATAGGACAGTCCCCTGCAACAAAGAACTACCTGTCCTAAAATGTCAGTAGTGCTAAGTTTGAGAAACCCTGGTCTAGAACAACAGTTTTCTACCTGAATACACCTTGTAATCACGAAGGTAGTCTTACAGTTAATGCTGTTTGCATCTTTTTTTTCAGATATTCAAATTTATTTGTTATAGGGTTGAGGCTGGGAAACATGAGTTCAGAACCACTGGACTAGAAGCTTGGGCTTATTTATTTATTTTTTTAACATTTGCCTTACACTCTCTCTACTGTAGGCATGTCAAACTCATTTTCACTGGGGGCTACATCAGCCTCGCAGTTGCCTTCAAAGGGCTGAAATAATTTTAGGACTCTGTAAATGTAACTACTGCTTAACTGTTAAGGAGTTGAAATTACATTTGGCTGTTTGAAGGCTGATGTGGCCCCCGGTGAAAATGAGTTTGACACCCCTGCTCTATAGGTAATATAGAAACTCTTAGATTGGGGATTTCATGAGCCAGCATTGGTGTGAGGACTATACCTAGGAAAACCATTGCCAGAGACAGGTAAACTGAGTGGGGGCGGGGGAGGAACATCACATTTAAATGTACTTGCTCAGGCCTTTGATGAGTACTTAGGATGGAACTACTCTTCCTTCATTCCATGTTTATGATCTGAGTTCACACTGTTAACCTCATTCTTTTACTCCTAATATTCTCAAAACTTACAAGCTCAATTATAAAGTCTGGATCTCACTTATTTAAAACACTGATCCTCCAAAGTATAGTTGTGATATGTTTTGTTTCGTTTTACTCCCTTTACATAACATATGAACTTTTAAAGACAAAGGTTGCTTTTACCTTCATTAATTCTCTTCTTGAGCTGAGAACTACACGGGTACCAAGGGAAGGGCTTAATAAAAAATTAATCTTAGCTTCTGAAGTAGATGGTGACTACTAAGGAATTTAGCATATGTTTAGAATTCTGTAAGTCCAGTGGAGAAGGGTTTCCCTGGCTGGTGTAGCTTAGTGGATTAAGCACGGGCCTGTGAACCAAGAGATCACGGTTCGATTTCCAGTCAGGGCACATGCCTGGGTTGCAGGCCAGATCCCAGCAGGGAATGCACAGGAAGCAACCATACATTGATATTTCTCTCCCTCTCTCCTTCCCTTCCCCTCTGAAGATAAATAAATAAAATCTTTAATAAAAAAAGAGAAGGGTTAGGCTGGGGACAGGGATGCATCTGGGTGTGAAATCCATTTCCATTGATTATTGGATTTGGATTTGGGCCAGGAAATTACCCTCTCTGTGCCTTGATTTCTTTGTCTGCAATAGCTATGCTTTAGAACTGTTGAAATTATTAAATATGGATAAACTTATGGTACATTTAATACAGAGCTTAGAATATCATTACCACTTCATCAATAGTAGCTTATAAATATTATTATCGGATATTACAGGAATTGTTTTTTATTTTTTCAAATCCATTCACTTCTAAGTAAAGCTTCTATACCTGTTAATCAGTTATTTCCAAATCATTTACTAGCCTTTAATTACTTAAACTATCCATGCTAAATAAGTATATTTAAGCATTGTGGAAATAAAGGAAAACCACTCAAATGAAAATAACCAAAGGCTATTTATTCAAAACTTGGTATAGTGAGGGAGTCAGTCAGCCAGCATCACTTGGTTTTAGCAGGGACTCAAAGGCAGGCAGAGGAGTGTGAAAGCTATATGAGGACAAAAGAGGAGGCTTCAGGTATTCTCTGATTGGAGACTGTTGACATGAGGAAGCTGCAGGCAGGCTAACTAGAGGCAAGGCATTTTGTATAAGTCATTAATGGAGTATATTTGGCTTTCTCTAGTTGGTTGTAAGTTGGAAGTTGGGGGAAAAGTTAGGGAAGCTGTCAGTGATTGACGAAGTACTGGCTGTCGGGGTTGAATGCTACAGGGGGTGTGATTTAGCTTCCTGAACTGGTTGCTGCATTTTGTAGGTTAGCTTTCCCTGCTGTTTGCTGCTGGTTGTGGGCTAGAGTTCTATTTTAGTATATGGTCTGGGCACCTTCTGGTTGTATATTCAGTCTTTCAGCATAAGGAGTGGGGATGCTTGTAGCAAATAAGGCCAATCTTAAATAAAAGTGGTTTCGTATCTGGTTAGGCAATACTAAAGCAGTTATCATAAAATCCATTTGTTAATGCTGAAAATTCCTTTAATATCGAGCTATGTGTTAAAATTCCAGCTAATTTACTTTGAGGCCATTATTTTGTTTGAACCCTAAACTCTATTTATGGGTATTTAATTTTCACAGCTTGTTGTTGAAATTAAAGGGCTATGTTGGCACCTCCTTATATTACAGGTACACATTTACATGTTCTCATGCTGACCAACTATGTCCTTCATTTTTATCTGCTCATTAATAATCATAAGTTATATGGATAATGTAAACATTTAATAAAAATGTATACTTAAGCTTTGAAGTGCTGCTTTCAATATTTAACATTTCTAAGTCATAATCTATTCTTTTTTTTAAAGATTGTATTTATTTATTTTTAGAAAGGGGAAGGGAGGGAGAAAGAGAAGGAGAGAAGCATCAATGTGTGGTTGCTTCTCATGCTCCTCTACTGGGGGCCTGGCCCACAACCCAGGCATGTGCCCTGACTGGGAATTAAACCAGCAACCCTTTGGTTCTCAGGCTGGCCCTCAATCCACTGAACCACCCCAGCCAGGGCCTAATATATTCTTTCAAAGAAAAGTGTGGGGAATTCCTATATCACACCAGTCGGAGGATGCAAATGCCAGAAAATAATAGCAACAAAACATTGTTATTTCCTTTATCTCAATCATCACAATCGAGGAGGCTTGAGCAGTGCTAACATCCTCCCAAATTAGTTCAGAAAGTCTCCAGGAGCTAACTCAAATCGAATGTATCCCTTCTGGCTGCTTCTAGGTTTCCAAGTTCTCTCTTGGCTACTCTTGACGCTGGCTTTATGGGGTACCTTCCTCCTCTATTTTATCAAAGCTTCACACAGTAGGTTTGCCTTGTCCTCTCATTTCTTATAGAGAGATATCAGATGTAAGAGCACTTAAAACTTTCACTGCAGATCCCTGTCCTGAGGACCCAGGCACCAATCCCAGAGGACTTGGAAAGAAGACCATCTGTGAGGTTATTAAAAAATCCAGGAAAGGCTTGAAGCACTGCTTATCTGAGTCTTGGCAGAATAGCTTATGATCCTCCCAAAATGAGAGGATGGGGGGGCTGCAAAGATGGGGAGCCTGCAAAGATGAGCTCATCTACCAGTCACCTCTCTACCTTCCCTTCCCCCCCAACCCCTGGAAGCTGTCACGAGATAGTTTTTCATCATCTCCTCACAGCTTCTGATGAGGGATCGGGCTTTCTGTCCTAACTCCTCAGAGTAGAGTTGCAGACTAAAACCCCTCAGCTGCAGTCTGAACTTGGCTCTAGGCTATGGTCTGTCCCACAGCGTGTGTTGCAGTCATCTGGCTACTTTTGTTTCAGTGTTATCCTTGTAGATGTGTAGGGACAAGGGGGCAGATACATTTGACTAGACTTCCTTTCACTTTATGTAAGTGATAAACTGTCCTAACCAAGAAGTGTTTCTGCATCATTACTGACCAAAGTAGTCAGGCCCTAGCCTTGGCCTTGCCTTTTCTTGCGTGTGCTTGGTAAATTGCAGCCCCAGGCTTGTGCTCAGAGGCTTGGCCACAGACCCACAGAGCTACAGCTACACAGATAACAGCCTCCCCTACAGCCCTCCACAGCTTCCTTGTCTTGGTGCCTCCTTTGAGGCTGAAAATATATGGCTTTTCAGCATTTCCCTGTGAGCTCCAAATTGTTCACTCAAACCAGTGCTTCAGTCATGCTGGTTAGTATGTCTTTTTCTTTCATCTTCCAATTTCATTGGGATTCTGGGGACTTCCTCATCACCAACTCTTCCTAGAATGGTGTGTTTATTGACTAAACTAAATCCCTTCATCTCATAACACTCGTAGTAGGTCTACTTCCCTGCTGTAATCTTGACTGATAAAATAAGATTCTTTAATGCTTAACATTGAAAATGTAAACTTCAATAAGAAGGAGTTTGAGTATATTAATAAATAGGAAATCTTTTATCAAGAAGGCATAGTCATTACGATTTGGAATGTATTTTGTTATGTTAGTTCTGAGCAATTTTTTTTGTTATTTTTCTTCCCCAAAACTTAATAAATCCAATCCAAGCATCTGGATTGTGAGGGCAGCAACTTTGGTTGCAAATCCTTATCTCCTGTATCTAATTAAGTTTTTTCCTACAGCTAATGATGTGGCAATCCAACAGCAATCTTTGATTTTACTTTTCTATAGCTGTAAATTGTAGAGAATGAAACAGGCTTACTGCCCCCAAACAACTGAATGATGAAAATTGAGAGAAATCACTGGGATGATTAGACTGTGTGGAGTAAAGTATCCACTTTTGTTAAAGGAAAATTTCTACTGACACAGTGACACTCACTCTTCTCTGAGCACAGGACACATATATATAATTCATATGTGAATTTTGAAATCCTTTCTGGTTTTACAATGCAATAACAGTGATGTATTTTTCTTAAAACTGCACTTTGTTTTAAATTTTTTATTAATACAATTGCAAAGTGAAAATAAACCTCACATATAATATTTCCTTTGTTTCCAAATAATTTCTGTAATTTATGTATGGCAAATATTATTATTTTTAAATAAAAACCATCTAAGTTAGTAGTTTGAGTGATTGTATGTACAGTTTTGTAAATCTTGAAAGTGGTAGCTTTTTGATTGTTTGTTTGTAAAAACCTCACTCCCTAGAGACTCTTTCTGAGAATCAGGCTCTACAGGTGAGTTTAAAGAGAGGTGCAGAATCTGAGTGAACCACAACTTCCTAATCCAATTAATTTCACACCTTCACTGGTGAAGGGGGTCAATAAAGACCCTGGTGGAGGAAAGGAGAAGATGACAGACGTGAAGACAGGTAATGCCAGAGGGTAACAACATACCATCCAAAGAAAATGTTCTTATTCTTCTGAGAAAGCCAATATATTGTTGTAAGATTTCTAAGTGTATGGCTGGATTTTGCTGTGAACCTCTTCTCATTGCCATAGCTGAACACTTGCCTAGAATTAGTGAAGTGATAAATACTGCATCTTGAATAGATTTTCTAGTTTTAGATTTAGAAGTGATGTGAAGACAAGAAGTGAAACATTTTATGCACGACCTCCTGAGGAGGCAGTAGAGAGCTGGATACGAGGATTCAGTCAGAACTGGGCATAACTGAGCCTCAGGACAGAACACAGTGTCTTAAATGGCAAGAGATATACTAAGCTGCAACATATCCAAATTGGAGGTGCAGATATTTCAGAATTAACATGGCAAAAATAAGGTCTACATAGAGGGAAGTAATTACAGTAGGATCTAGAAAAAAATCTCTTTTGTTCTTTCCAGTTTTTATTTTTATAACTTCCTAGAAACTTTCAACTCTAAATGGGTGCCTATCTGCTATCCAGATACAAATAGTCCAGTAGTAAATATAACTTCAAACATACATTAAAGGCAATTTTGGGGCATCCCTTTATATTTGCCCCTTACTAGGCCCCAGGAATTTTTAAGATTAACTAAACCATACTCTGACTGTTCTTTTATCTTGGATGATCCTAATATGGAGTTAGCATGAGGACCAAGATCATAAATCCATTTACTTACCTCTGAATCTGGCACTTGAGAGATGGGAGGCATTAGCAACCACAGGTGTTTATGGAGCCCCCTCTGCCTTTTCTTCCGAGTGCTGGGTTCTGGGGTGAGGAGAGTGGGCATGCCCTATACAATCCTTCTCTTCTTGAAACTGACATTCTAGCAGCAGATATAGCAAGATACTTACCTTTGTTAGTTTCTGTTTTCTTAATACTATATGTATATGATCCCTTGGAGACTAAATGAATTATAAAAGTTTGAGAGGAGAAGTTTAAGGTTCTGTAAATCCACCTAAATGTCACAAAACAAGATAGCTCTCTATATACAGTACTGGGGGCACAATGAAAATTTACTGAATCCATTTTAAAAAGTCCACACAAAAAACATAAAAGGCTGTTATAACTAACTTTATAGGTCTCTGAAAAAGTAAGGATTAAAATGATGATGATAATAATAATAAAAAATATTTATAGACTTTTTAGCTGCCAAGAACCCTCTACCCTCAAGGGCACAAAAATCTATTATTCCTCATAATGCCTAGTAGAGCACTGGCTATATAATTGTGGCAGATTTTTCCAAAAATGGCCCCACCAATATTCCTGTGCTCACACATTATCCAGAAATTTAACACCTCTCCATCAAGAGTGTAAGCTATTTCCACTCCTTTGGAAACAGGACAGGCCTTGGTGTAACCTCAGTGAACAGAATGCAGTGGAAATGTGCTGTGACTTCTGCTCTAAGTGACAAATGTGTTGTTACCTCTGCTTGCCTGGTTCCCTTGCTGGGACACTTAGACTGAGATCTCAGCCTTCACATTGTGAGGAAGATCGAGCCCCGTAGAGAGGTTACATGTACATGTTTCGGTTGACAGATCCAGTCAAGGTCACAGCTGACACTGCGTTGACTGCCAGACATGTGAAAGAGGGTCGTCAGAATGTTCTTGTCCTCAGCCTTGTCGCCACTGGGTGATGATGTGAGAACCAGGCATAAGCTAACCCTGCACAAACTGCAGATTTCTGAACAAAACAAATGAGATCATCATTTAAGCCACTAACTTTTGGACTTTTTTACTGGATGATAGATAACTGAAGGAAATACCTACACAAGTTCATTTAATTCTCACAAGAATCATTTGAGGCAGACACTTACTAGTAGCTCATTAGTATTCTTATTTTATACAAGGGGAAAGTAGGAAACAATGAGATTAGGTAATTTGTCAAATGTCACATAATTAATAAATGGCAAATGTAAGTACCCAACAAGTCATATATTACTAAAGATGTTAAAAATAAAAGAGTAGATGTGAACCATTTTCCCCAAAAATGTTGTCTCTGTGTAACTTCACCCATCACCTACATTTGCCCCTGCAGTCTCAGGAGAGACCCTGACCCCAGGCTTTTATTTTGCATTGCAGTTCTATTGTCCATGCAGAGGGGTTCTGGCCCTGTTAGCAGAGTGCTGCCACACATGGTTTGGCCCACACTCACTTCAGTGACCCCTGATGTCCCGTGTCTCCCGTGTGCTGCCCTGGTCACTGTCTCTGTTCTGAAGACGGCATTTCTGGTAGCTCTGAAGGTACAGCCTGCTCCATGCCTGCCAAAGTTCTCCTGAGAGTAGTGAGGTGTTGCTATTAACTGCTGAACAGTCCCCAGCATTTACATCTGTTTTACAGACATTGATCAATGTGTTGGATACCTATTAACTTGTCAATTTTCTGTGTTCTCTAATGGTCTGAACACAAAATCTCCTTATCTTGTAAGTCAGACTGAAGTTTCACTCCAGCCTCTTCTGTATCATTGTTATTTTGTAACTAAGTCCAATTAATATGCATAAACATCCATACGCATTTCAGGTAAGTTATTCATACAAGAATAGTATTCCCTAGGACAAAAATAAGGATACAAAACTTGTTAAATGTGGAATAAATTTGAAGAACATGAAATGGAATTTTGAAATGCTAAAACATTTTATTTTATAAAAGATTTTATTAATTTATTTTTAGAGAGAGGGTAAGGAAAGGAAAAAGAGAGGGAGAGAAACATTAATGTATTGTTGCTTCTCGTGTGCCCCCTACTGGGGACCTGGCCTGCAACACAGGCATGTGCTCTGACTGGGAATTGAACCAGCGACTCTTTGATTCACAGGTTGGTACCCAATCCACTGAAATACACTAGCCAGGGTGTGATAAAACATCTTTAATACTACATGATTATAATAGAAAAGCAACAACAAAGAGTTACCATAATGGTACCCTTATAAAATAAATACTATGCAAATTAACATGTGTACTTACCTTTTAAAACTGCAAATCTCTAAGAATTTAAGTCATTAATATTAAAATGTTAACCTTTATCCTATAAAATGTTAACCTATAATATATTTCGTTCAAATGTATTTTTGTTTTGCAAAGTGAATATTTAGAAAAAAGCAGGAAAGAGAAGTTTTACTTTATGTAAACAATAGTACATTGAACTGGGTCTTATACTATTAATTTAACGTAATGCCGATGTCACTGAGTTTTCATTTGAAATTTCTCTGGTGTGGTAGATGGCAAAAATGACCACATCCTTCAACACTGTTCCCATTCCCTCTACAATGTGACTTTGCACTTTGTCACATCAAGAGACAGAGTGTGCCCTTCCCTCCCTTGAGTCTGGACTGTCCCTGTGAGTTGGTTTGGCCAACAGAACACGGTGGGAGTGGTAGGGTGCTAGTTCCCAGCCTACGACTCAAAACTTGCATGTTTCTGCTCACCCTAACTAAATGAATGAAATATATTTTTTAAATTGTTATTCCTTCTGTTTCTGTGCAGTTTAAACTTAGGGGTATTGTCATTTGCTTTTTCTTCATCATCTGTTCATCTGACTTGGTAATAACTCCAGAGAATCAAAAAGAGAATTCTAATTACTTTTTGGTGGGTTGTCAGTTGATCATTTGGAAATGATGGCATTCATTTTGATTTAGTTGAAAGTGTGAAAAAGGTGATGTCTGAGCTACATATATTGATGAGTACTATCTCTTCATGTGCAACCCAAGACATAATGAAGTAGTAGATAGCACTGAAATATGGGCCCCACAGTATAATATCTGTTAACCTGATTTCAAATGTCCTGGCATTACATCTGTTTTCCCCCCCAGTAGATCAGCCTACAAAAACCATGAGAAATTAAAAAAAATAAGTTATTTCTTCCTGGAAACAGAAAGGTAAGAGACTCATGATTTTAGACCTAAGCCCAAATAACAGAATAAGAGTTTCTCAAACCAGAATTCTATCTGATCATTGGTTCAAATTATGCAAGTCTAATTCTTATTGGTTTTTAGAGACAATAAGAGGACTTTTGTTACTAGTGATTTAGTTGGAGGAAAAGAAAAAATGAGAGGTCATGAAAGGCAACATACTCTACACCTCCTTCATTGCCCTTGGGCTACACTGTCCTTGTCTTGTTTGTTTACCCAGAAGTCCTTGGTATCATACTCCTTTTCTAGAGCAATCGTCAGCCACACACTTCAGCAATGTGGAGGACTTGTTTTATTATCTTTCTGCAGCATAATCTATAAAGAAGAAACCAATAAAATAGATGCTAATGGTGCTTACTCAGGACTTCAGTGACAGCTCTTAGGTTTGAGCTTAGCAAATGTGAATCCAATGGACCATTCAAAACAGATGCTACAATAGCTAAACCTAAACAGCCTTTTCTCAAACTCCTAAATTATTTATCACTTTTCCCAGTGTTTCTCTTTTCTCCCCTTGCCTCATGTTCTTTTCCAAAGAATACAATTTGTAAAGATTTCATGTTTCTTTATTTGAAAGCACTTGCAGGACTTTACAGACATATTCACATAAAGCTTTTATCTAAAGGTAAAAGATGACGCAGCAAGAGAGAATTCAGGCAAGCATTGTAAGTCCCAAGAAGTGGTCCTTCATCCCATGCAGATCTGCTTTGTCTCCTAGTTGAACCACCAAGAGATGTGCGATGCATTTTGGCTTGGAGATACTTCAAGGCAAAAGTTCCTAATGGTGGTTTTATGTCCCTATGGTCAGTTAGTCAAGTTGTTGTCAGGTATAAAAAAATTAAATAAATAAACTGCCCTGGTGGTCGCACCATAAAACAGCACATCATAAATCCCTCTGCTCTTAGCTTGGCCAATGGTCAAAGACAGACATCAAGGTGTTCCTGAAGGTACATTTTTTTTCCTGACAACTGTAATTGATGTATCCAATATACCCTTCATTTAAGCACATGTTTAAAAGCCCTTCTTTCTTCCACCACAGTATACTGTGTGCATTTATTTTGTCTCTTCTTTTACCTCCCTATTCTTTGCTCTATTTGTCTTTTCCTATGTATAAGCTAACTTAATTGCTTGCTTCCTCTTTTCTTTCCTTGGACACCTACTAATCATTAGTAGATGCTTGGGCTACCCAAATAAATAAAAAATATTTCTGTTCTTCATCAGTTCAGAGTCCAGTGTCCCTCTATCTCTGAGGTTGTCATTTACAAAAGACAACATATATTCAGAAGTTTGAGAACAGAAGGGAGTCAGAAAGTTTTGGGGTACAAAGAGCTTGTCCCAGGCATAAATGGGTGGTGTTGTCCTTGTAGTTGTATTGGTAAGTTTAGTCTTAGACCCATCCTACAAAAACAGTCTTCTTCTTGGACCATGCAGCATAATACTTTTATTCATAAAAATACTGAAATATCAGTTTGACCCTGAAAATACCTGGTGATAAAAATGTGTCCTCTATGAAGTGCATCATTACAAAGGTGAAGGAAACCATAAATCAGTGCTTATCTTACTCTTAACTCTTTGCAGCTATTTCAGACATCTCTTCAGAACGATCCGAGGTTCTTTATTATTTTTTTCCCCTAAAATCACTCAGGATAGCCACCCTTCAGCAAGGGTAATTGATTTACTCCTTTTTCTGAAGTGGAGGAAGAATTAATTTGCTAGTTGTAGCCTGAAGGAAAAGCAGATGTTAAGTTGTTGACATAATTCTCTGACTCTTTTTAGCATAACAGTGGAGGATGAGGGCTAATAATATATATAAATTATATATGTGTATATATAAAATCACACACACACAACCTCCTGGTTAAATTCATCAAAGAGAAAAGTCTCCTCTTAGTAATTTTGGGTAATAAACCTTTTAAATGACTTTCAATAAAAATACATGGATTCATTTTACCTGTTTCTGTTCTCTTCCTATATTCAGTTGGTTATATCATTTTGATGCTTCTAAATTTCCAGTTTCTCTCATGTCCCTTGTTTTGTTTTACACTGCCATTTCAACGTATCAGTTCATTTATTCACTCTCTATTATCTGAAATGATATCCTAGTATACCAACTAGCTTCTCTGTCAGCAGTGTTTAACCTTTTCACTTTACCAACAGAAATATAGTTCTAAAACACAGGTTGAAGTATTTTTCACTTTACCAGCAGAAATATAGTTCTAAAACACAGGTTGAAATATTTAAATCTCCTTCTGAATCACATTCCATGTCTCTTCAGTGTATAAATCAAACCAAAACCTCTAAAGATTTTGTCCCCAATCTATATTTGATGCACAGATAAATTTGAGTTTCTCCCATGTGGCAGACACATTGCTGAGTACCCCCAATGTTGCTGCTCATTGTCTCTCCAAGATTCCCTGGTGTTATCCTGTGCCTCTCTGCTCAGAGAATGCAGAGCTGGCTGTACACCGCACGTGTGGACAGGCAGAGCCATTACCGCTTCCCCAACCCTTCTTATTCTTTCTTTATTAGTTGTTTTGGCATTTTAAACCTTTCATTATAGAAATGTTCAAATATACATAATGAAAGAGAATAGTATAATAAGGACTTATATATACTCATCTCACACATTCATCCCAGTTACCAGTGATAGTCAAATTTGCTTTATCTGTATCCCCCATACCTACTTCCCCATCCCTACTGTTGGGGTTATTTTCTGAGAGTATCTGTCCATCAGCTATTTGATTACCTTGAAGAGAAGTATATATAAGATAGGCCGGATTTGTTCTTGATTTTTTTTTTTGCTTTATCGGTTTTCCAAATAAGAAATTGATGTGCTAGAAAAATTTCAAGATGACCAATTTAGTTGTTTCAAGTCTGAAATCATGGATTTTATTTTACCATATTTGGTGGGCTTTAATCTATTGTGGTAATTATTCTTTATGATATACAAGTTGTCCCATATTAACCAGAGACACTCTTTTAAATTGGCTATTTGTAAAAACAGCATAGTGTTTGATAAGCCCTTTGCTTCTGGTATTACAATACATAATATATTTTCTACCTGAGCCAGGTGTAGAACAAACCATTATTCTGAGAAGCTGTGCTTGCTTTCTTGGGGTACCAGCACCTTTCTTTGATCAAGACAAATGAAGACTTTTCTGAGAAGGGTTTACACTAATAGTTTGAATTTAAAATAAAAAATGCAGGGGTTTTAAATTAACTTTTAAAAATATTTTATGTCTGCCTATTTTTCTTGTAGTTAAATTTTGTTTCCACATACCATTAATATAATTACTTATTTCCCTCATCCAATAATGTATATGGAATAGTTTCATAATAATGATACTAATGCTATTACTGAAAATAGTAGTGTTATTACTGAATACTCTTTTATACTTCTTTGCAATTTTTTGTCCTTAAGGTCTAATCTATTAGAGACAATTCAAATGAATTGTTTCAAAGTTTTGAAAATAAATCTTAAGAAGATTTATCTAATAATCATAGAAGATAAATAATATCTTCTATGTGGTTAAGCTACCGATCTATCATCTATGGATCTATCATCTATCATCCATCTATCTATCATCTATCATCTATCTATCTAAATATCTATTCGTAAGATGCACGCATGCCTGCGCACACACACCCTGTGTTGATCTGTGAACTCACCTCAATATGGCAACGCCATGCTCAGTTAGTTGATTGACACAAACACTTCATATACTTTTTGAATATTGACCAAAAATCACTTAAGAACATGAATGGCTTGGTCAAATTGTAGGTGGAGGGCCTTAAATCTACAGATGAGCAGTGTGGAAAACGCAGGTGATACTAACAATTTCAATTTAGGAAAGGATGGATGGTCTGCTGAGGTTGAAATATTTTTATGTACATTCAATTTTGGTTGAATTTTCATTCTTCAAATCCTACTTTGCTGGAGGAAGTCTATTTGTCTCTCAATTATCTTTTAATTTTAATGTTTTTCTGCAGTCAAAACAAACATTGTAACCTATAACTCCACTTTATTATTTAATGATCTTTACTGACTTCTTTGTACAACCATTTATCTTAATTTGGTAAAATTTACCTATACTTTGCAAGTGCACATATACAGCCCAGTAAGTTTTACCTCGTATATGTGAAGGAAGGGGTATAAACATGGTTCTGGTAATTATGATGAGATCCTGAAACCCCAATTTAAATGGTTAAATTTCTTCTCATTCAATAACCATTAGCCCTAGCTAGCTCAGTGGATTGAGTGCGGGCTGTGAACCACAGGGTCACCAGTTCAATTCCCAGTCAGGGCACATGCCTGGGATGTGGTCCAGGTCCCCAGTGGGGGTCACGTGAGAGGCAACCACACATTGGTGTTTCTCTCCCTCTTCTTCTCCCTCCCGTCCCCTCTCTCCAAAAATAATTAAATAAAACCTTTAAAAAAGGATTCCATACCCATTAGTTACTCCTCAGTTATGAAGCATTTCGTAGAAACAAATGTAAAATATTCCCAGCTATCCTCACCACATCTAGGCCTCAACCTCGAATGTTTACATTGGTTTTGACACAAACACCTGGAAGTGCAGTGCTCAATCCCTAGGAAGAGAAGTCAGTAGTAATAAGGTAACCAACTCTGCTGTCCATCATCATTACTGCTCTTATCCTAAGTGAACAGCACAGGGTGTGCTCAGGGGTGGGGACACACATATTTTAACAAGATATAGGGCTGACACCTGAGTAATACAAATGGTCACAATCCGGGCACAACAGAATTATACATCTAGTTCCACAAATAAAATTCTTATTGGTAAAAACATCTGAGAATTCAAATAAATTCCAATGAATTTTAGAGGACATTCTAACACTAACTAGGACTCTCAGGGAAAGAGCAAAGTGCTATTTTCAGTGAAAATAAAGAAAAGGCAGAGAGAATTGGCTTCAGTAAATACCTTGGAACAGTCTGAGGTGAGAATTTACTCTGGGTCTTTTCATAAATTAAAATGACATTAGGGACAGTTTTTAAACTGGAGAAGTTAGCTTTAGTTTTTCACAAAGAAGATCTTATATAACTCCAGCACACAGCTGTGTAATTAACTATAGTTTATATATGCAAAATCAGCTCTGCCCTTCTACTTTATTACTGGAACATGAGATTGCTAATTGGACCAGAAATCTTTAGAAGGGAAAAATCAAATAGAAATCGAGAGTCTGGAGATGTGTATAGAATGGAATAGTGAGAGAAGACGTTAAGACATAAAGGGGACATAGAGGTTATTGCTACAGTAACACTTTTTTTTCAGTCTCCTCCAAATTGCCTCCTGAAACCAAATCCAACCAGGGTTAGACAGAGAAATTTTTTTTTTAAAAAAAGAAAGAAAAGAGAACACACACACACACACAGAGAACAGAGAAAAACACGTTGCATGAATAAACTCGTCAGCATAGGTGGGTAAGAGTGAGGTCCACAAACCCAATGATATAGGCAAATGAGGCCAAATGACCACAAGCAAAACCAGAATAACCTCAGCTAACAAATGTGCAGGTAAAGAGAGAATTAGAAAAATCTCCATTCTGACACCCTAAGAAGCAATTGATCTTGGTAACAATCACCAGTAATTAAATTGTTAGCATCAAGTTTGGTCAGGAAACTAAATACAGTAATCTGGCTGCCAACACTTCATTCATTCCAACTTTCATGTTAGCCTCAAAGTCACAATACCTAATCATTCTGTGCGATTTGATGTGAAGCAATTCGAAGCACATGGTATCTTCTTTGGAAAAAAATCATGCCAAATGTGGAACCTGAATCTAAGCAGCTTTCAGAGATAGTATTCATTCTTGGGATACATAAGGATAGGAAAACGAGTTGAATGATGTGACAAGAACTCAAACAGCTACAGAATATGGGACATTGTACATGATCACTGATACTTTGCTGTAATAAGTCGTGTTAAGGAAAAAAGTTTTTTTTATTGTTCTTCTATTACAGTTCTCCCAATTTTCCCACATTGCTCTCCCTTGCCCTGCTCAAATATATAGATTTATAAGCTAATGTAAATTTTGGACTTTGTTTTAATATGTATTTGACAAATAAACTGTAAAAATGTATTTATGAGATGATGGGGGAAATCTGGTCTGGACTGGGTATTAGGTGCCCTCAAAAGATTCTTGTTTATTGTATTAGGTGTGATAGTGGTATTGTGATTATGTTAGAAAATGTACATTTTTAAGTTATGATTACTGATACCTAAACAATGTAAATAAGTTACCATCCAGGTACAACTTAACTATAAATCTAATTCCACACACTGAAAAAAATCCTATTGGTAAAAATATTTCCTGATAATTTGAGTAATTATAGGTATGTTTTAGAAATGTGTGCAGAAATGACATAGTGTTCAAAGTTTTGTTTCATGATGGGAAAATGAGGAAAGGCTTAAAGGAATGTAAATGAAGCAGTGTTGGCAAAAAATTGATAGGTTTTAAATCCGGAGGATGTGTCTTGCACTAGTTTCCCTCAATTTGTGCATGTTTGGACATTTTATAATTAAAAATATTAGAAATATAATGATAAATTGCAGTTATTTTATTCAACAAATATTTTGTAGGCATCTTTTTGGGGCCAGGCCTGAGGCGTCAGTGCTGATCATTCAGACCTGGGCTGTGCGGGCATGGACCTTACTTTTTACTTTATGAGAAGGATCAAAACCAAGTTGATAAAATATTATAAAAAGCTGTTTGCCATGAAAGAAATAAACAGGATGCTGAAGTACAGAATAATGGGCGGGCTATCAAAACTTGGCAGGAATGTGGGGCCAGACCAGCACCTTCAGAGGACATTAGGCTGAGACTGGAAGTGTCTAAGTATTTTTTTTAAAGGGGATAAAGAGTTCTCTAGGCAGAGAGAATGAAATTTATTTTATTTTTAATTTTTTTCAATTACAGTTTATATTCCATACAATTTTGTACTAGTTTTGGGTACACAGCACAGTGGTTAGACAATTACATATTTTACAAAGCATTCCCCCTGATATTTCAAGTACCACCTGGCACAATATACAGTTATTACTACGTACTTCAATTTATGGACTTTATTCCCTATGCTGTATTTACATCCCAATGACTGCTTTGTAACTACCAATCTGTACTTCTCAGTCCCTTCACCTTTTTCACCCAGCCCCCAACCCAGCTATCCTCTGGCAACCAACAGTCTGTTCTCTGCGTCTATGAGTCTGTTTCTGGAGAACAATGTTTATACAATCTGTGTTGGGGAAGAGTTTGGTTGGGTGAACAATTGAAAGGCTCCCACTGGTCTGAGAGCTTGGCAATGACCCAGATGAGGTAGAAAAGGAAAAGGAGGGGGTTCCAGTAGACCCCGTGGGCCTCAGAAAAGGGCAAATTTGTACTAGTGAATGTGCAGCAGGAAGTTCCAGAAGGGTCTTCAGAAAGTGTCATTCTGCTTTTTACCACACTTTAAGATCACCATAACTGGTGCATATAAAATAGTTTGGAAGATATAATGTATTTACTTATTTCTTTGGTCACACAGTAAATGCTGGGTTATGGTTCTGTGGGGATACAAGATTCTACCTGCTTGTTTTTCTTTGCTAGTGATTTCAGAACAAAAAAAAGATAAGAGAAAACCAGAAAAATCATTTAAAATGAATTGCTTTCCAAATTCAGACGAATGTTTAAGCTTTTTAACAAGTCTGTTTTCAATACAGGAATAGCACTAACTGGAATGGAAAAAGAAATAGTTTGATTTTTGGACAATTTCTACTGTATTTTCCCCCCTGATACAGAGTTATAGCTAGTTATAGCAAAGTTCTCCTGAATTGCAAATGAATGATTTTTTTAAAAAATGGGTTATAAAATACATAAAAACCCTGGTTTCAGGAGAAATGAAAACAAAAAGAAAAAACCAACGAGGTTGTTTCTGATTTTTTATTATGCAGACGTAGGTGTAGATGATTACTTTCGTTATAGTCTGTGCTAAATGACACTAGGAGTAATGTGGCTACCTGTGCCTTTTTGTAATCAAAGTTTTTTATTTGCATTGCTTTTAGTTCTTCACTTTCTATGTTTAAAGTATTTTGAGACTCACATTCAGAATATAGCCAAGGGAGCCAGATTTGCCTAGTGAAAGAGCTGGCTTAGACAGATGTGACTTATTTCTGACATATGCTATACAAGCAATTGTGTTAGGATGACATCCATCAGAGATAATGGCAAGCTAAAAATGGCACTATCATATTTCATTCTGATAATCATAAAAGCATACACAGAAAGCCTAATATTTAAGCCCATAGCAGGGGAAAACCCTTCAACTGGTTTTCATTGCATAGATGTATTTAAACCAAAGTAACAGAAACAGGGCATTGCTCAAAACTAAGCTAGTCATATTGCTTATAATTTCATTTTAGTGAGTTGAAATTAATTTCTAGTAAACATCTGTTGCTAGTTCCTGGATCAACATAACTACCATTATTATTTATAAAATGTGTTTCCTAAAGACCTAACGTTGCATACAATGCCTGATGCACTGCCAGTTATTGAGTCAGTTCTGTAAGTTTTCAATCTGCATGGACAGGCACCTACCCAAGCCAACAGAAACTACTTTGGCAATTAGTTCTGTTAAGAAGTTACCTTAGCAATTAATTCTATTGAGAAACTTTGGTTGTTTTCTCCTGTGGGGTAGAAGAAAGCATTACCTGGAAATGTCCTTGATATGAGTCAGGGGAAGATTTTCCAATTTAGAGAAACAGGGCTGAAAATTTGTGTTTAATTGCCACAAGGCTGCCCAGCACCTTGGATATAATGTTCCTCCATTATTGACACTTTCTCTCTCATCACTTTAGAAATCATGCTGTACAATGTATGTATAAAAATCACTGGTCAAGACTGGTTTCAAAAAGTGAACATTTGAACTAAACCAAGGAGAATGTGTTAGAGTGAGACCCAGAGGTATTGGGGAGAGTGTTCTAAGCAGAGAGGAGTCATTCCGTTCTTACACGGTGAAAGGTACACATTAAGAACAGTGAGTGGCAGGGCAGGGTGGGAGGTGGTGGGGGTAGGCTAGAGCAGAGGGAACATTAGAGGGGAGTATAGAGGATGAGGTTGGAGAGTAACGGTGAGTCAGGTCAGGTAGGACATTATAAATAGTGGTAAGCATCCTAGCTCTTTCTCTCAGAGAAACAGGAAGCCATGAGAGGATTATGAACAGAAGGACATGATCAGACTTAGGTTTTAAAAACCCCAACTTTAGTATTGAGAACAGACTTCAGGAATAAGAGAGGAAACATCAGGCTGGTAAACAAGACCATAATGACATAATTGAAAGGTGTGAATGGGCTATATAGCTAGGAAGTTGAGAAGTGATCAGACTGTGGAAGGATTTAGCAGCACCCCTTATGGTATCCTTGTGGACAAACCAAATAGATATGGCTGGAATGGTGGGTAGAATTATGTGATTTATAGTAAGTGTTGCTAAATAAATGACTGTCACCCTGATTGAATGGCACTTATCTCAAGGTTCTGACTTTTGGTTTTTGTCTCTAGTTACTATTCTCTTCTTGCTTAGATATAGTGTTGTAATTAGAAACTTATTTTAACTAAATGCTTGGGTTATAATTTAAATAATAATAGCTATTATACTTTTAGGATTATTATTGTGATTTAAATAGAGGTAATATATATTACCATACATATATTATTATATTTTTAAAGTATATTTCTAGTATTTTTTTGCTATAAGTAAAATAGCTTACTGTTTAATTTTTCACTATTAGGGTAGTGGAATGAACAAGTAATAAAGGATTTAACAGTAAAATATATGAGTATGAGCTTAAAACTGTAATTAAGAATAGAATATGAATTGTTTTTATTCTTTGAAAGGCAGTCCATGCCCAAATTAAAACATTCAAGTGGTGTCAGAAAAGAAGGAAGACACAGGCCATTAATTGCAGGTAATTAAAATCAAACAACTTATATAAGCATTTGTCATCAAGTCTGTTATATTAGAGAGACAGTTTTAACTTAATTAGCATAGCCAGAGGCTTGGATTGATGCCTCTACAGCAAGCAGGATCATTCTGAAGAAAGATGGTTGCCACTTAGATTATGTCTTGGTACCAGGGAGTCACATATTAAAGGTTAGGGGTGGGGAGAAGGTGAGTTTATTTCTAGTGAAATATCATTCTATGGCTTTATCATCATTTCTACTTTCTCTGAGGAAGAAATTGTGTTTATCAGCTGGGCACCAGAAAATTCTGGGAAACAATTGATCTGTATCTACATAGAAGTTTGTAGAATTATCAGCCCTGATTGATAGAAGAATTAAGTGGACAGAGGCAGGGCTTTTCAAATTCCCTTGATGCATGCATACACATCACAGGAGAACAAGAGGCTAGGGCCACTTTCTAGGATAGTCTCGATTATGACTAAATGGAATCTTCCTTTTAGACCTTTGCAGTCATTTTCCCCTATGAAATATGGATTTATGAAAGAAAAATCTATTGTGTGCATAGTAGTCGGAGTTCTCTAGAGAAACAGAGGATATATTTGTACATGGAAAGATTTATTTTAAGGAATGGGGTCATAAAATTGTGGAGGCTTAATAAATCCCAAATATTCAGGGTAGCACAGCAGGCTGAAGACCCAAGAAGAGCTGCAGTCTGAGTCCAAAGACAGACTAGACTGCTGGAATTCCTTCTTGCTCGGGGAGGTCAGGTTTTGTTCTAGTACGACCTTCAACTGATTGGATGAGGCCCACCCATATAGGAAGAGTTATCTGCTTTACTGACAGTCTACTGATTCAAATGTTAATCTCATCCAAAATCCCTTCACAGAAACATTCAGAAAAATGTCTGACCGAATATCTGGGCACTGTGACCTAGCCAAGTTGACACATAAAATTAATCATCACAGTGAGACTGTATTAAACATGGTCAGTCCTGCCCATATCACCCCTTGGTGAAAAACACATTTCCAGCAGTAGTATAGGAAGAGGCAAAAAGCAGTGACTCAGGTACAGAGTAAGAGCTGGGGTCTCTTTGGGGCACAGGGATATTTTTTGACAAAAAAACCCCAAATTTAGATAGAAATAACATCTTGCTGAAAAACTAAATTATGATAATACATTTGGCATTTAATTGTTTCTGATATGGTCTTGGCACAGAGGAGGATACAAATCCTGATATCCCTGTTTCAGACATCCCTCCAACTCTGTGTGATTTCTCTGCACTGGAGACCCCCTGACCTTTGACCCCACCTTGTCTGTATCTCCCTTCCCCCAAATTTAGAGAGATCCTAGGAAGCCTGGTGAGCTCAGATGCATTCTTTGTTTATAATCTTCTCACGTGCTTCTGATGCTTATTACAGTTTGTGAGTAGAACTAATTGGCACCCTCAAGTGTCATTTCATCTATTCTCCAAGGCTAGTTACAGGCTTTTGAGAACATTGACCACAGTTCTCAATTTTTGGTGTGAATATTATGGTTATTGTTTATGAAAAAAAGAAAAAAAGTAAGATGTGCTGCGATTCTTAACAATGATCTAATATCTTCATGAAATATACATAAGTGCCTTGAAGTCTCCATGAAAACAAATAGTGAATTAACAGAATCGTATTTCTAGTTGGCTTTCACTACATGCAGATTAGTTTCCTAAGGAAAAAAAATGTTTGAAGAATTGGCCATATAATTCTCAAACCTAATCCTCCCTCATCCTTATAACTAACCCCCTGAAACCTCCACAGAAATAAGCATATGGTCAGTCTTATATCTTATTTGCTTTTTGGTTTTTCACTGAACTTTAGACAACCAGCTATCCCCCCCTTTTTTTTTCTCCTGAGCAAGTGACTAGGAGAGACACCTGTCTTCTCACTCATGTTGGGTATACATTTGGGATTAGATGCTTGGTAATTATTTTGCAATTAGTCAAGGCACAAACTGAAATAAGTGTTATTTCAAAATAATTTGTAGTTTGGGGGCAAGTGTTAAATAAGCAATTAAGCAACTCAATTGTATTAAAGGACAGATCTTATTTATTTTACTAGTGTCTTCACAGATCTAAACTGAATATGTGAATCCCTTTCTTACTACCTATAAAATCCTAAATAATTGTAGTTTCTTCTCTAATGAACCTGTTTGAAAAGTTCAGTTTATTCTTCCTTTCCTGAGGGGCAGGAAATTTTTAATACCAAAACAATCTAATCAAGATAATATATACTCTTTGAATAGATTATACTTAATTCAGTTTATTATTATGTTTTTACCAAGTAAAAGAGATAGAGATTGATTGATTTGAAAGCTGAGTTCAGTATAATCTCTCTTTAAATCAATTTCTAACTATAAAATTGTAGCTATTTTACCATAGTTAGAATGTGATCATTTCAAGTTTAGCAAAAACTTACAGTACCTTAAGAAATAATTATAGTGTAAACCCCCTAATTCTCCCATACAGGACATACTGAAAGATATAATATATAGAAAATCCATCAGAACCCTCAATCTTACTACCCTAGCAGCTGAGGAAGAGGTTGAGAAAAAATTAAATCTAGTTTGCATTATCTCCTTGTCTTCCATTTTAATAAGTGGGTACAGGACCAGGGCTACAATTAGCCAGAAGACAATCCCATAATTCCTAGTACTTGTATGTGGAAATTCACCAAAATAGAACCCTGTCAAACAATAACAATGGCAACAGAAAAAAATTGTTTTATGATAGGTTATCTCAGACACAAATATTTCACCGTGATTTATATTTTTTTGGATAAGGTTACAGAAATTTGTCTCACAGCAAATTATACTTTCTGTAGGGGTTGAATTTAAAACTATTTTCATTTACTGTTTAGAGAATTTGAAAGACTAGGGCACGGGGCTAGTAAAATTTAATAGAGGTTGAAGAACACAGGAAGGTGCCTCTGGGAATTCTTAGCAAGCCAGAGCTACTTGTCGCGCTGCCAGGGTGGTAATCCATTGGCAGGCAGTGGTGGGGAGGGAGATGCAGAGAGAAGTGCTGAGAACCACCTTACCCAGAGCCTTGACAGCCAGAGTGTGGTTCAGACTAGCAGCATCTAGGGACTTGTGAGAGGATTGATTCTAGTCATCCTGGCCTTACTGGATCAGAAGATTTACTAAATTCTAATTTGTGTTTTAACATAATCCTAAATTCATAGGAACATTGTCTGAGAAGTGCTGATGACAATTCAGTCTAGAGCTAGCCTTGTTGTTTAGGGTTTGAGTAATGAGTTTTGACTTTTCATCACTTCCAAAGTCCAATATAAGGGAATGCTTTTGATGGGTTTACTGACCACGATGCACAAACAAGTGGCATGAGCAGCTGGCACAGGAAGTACAGTGTGTGCTGAGCAGCGTCAGTTAAACCTTTTTTCTAGTAATTCTTACGAGAAAGAGAGGCGATGGGAATGATAAAGACATGGGTTCTTGAATTACGTAGTTCTAAGACAAATCCTTTATGACTTGAGTAAGGTATACAGACACTGAACTTCGACTTCCTATTCTATAATTTTGAGAGTATAATGACTACTTTCTAGGATTATGTATGGATTAAATTAGATTAATTGTGTAAATTCCTTGGTATAAATCCAGAAACATGTTTAGGTTTCCTCTATATGTATGTGTGTATCCTATATGGTTACATATATTTGCATTACATATATGTGTGTTACATATATAACGCAAATACATTTATATGTAATAAAAATACATATATGATGCAAATATATGCTGCAAATTATATAATAGACATTTTATATATTTTAGACATATGGGTATATATAAATGTCCTATATACATATCCTCTAGAATTGAGATACATAAATATATGTGTATGCATATACACATATATGAGGTCAGTCCGGAAAAAGTACAACCATTGTTAATATGTTGAGATAAGTTTGCGTGACATAATGTAACTTGGGAGCCAAGGAGAGTGGACTGGAATGCACATGCATGAACAATGATGACTTCACTGTTCTAGTCAGTGGGGGCAGTAGAGGCTATTGAGTGAGCATGTGTACTGTGTGGCCATTGCATTCAAATAGAATGAGCAAGTAGAGCAATGGATCTGCATCAAATTTTGCATTAATCTTGAACATTCCTCTACGGAAACTATTCAGATGATTGAGAAGGCCTCAGCTGTGGACAACTGGTGATTAACAGCTTCATCAGGACAGCACACCTGCTCGTGCATCACACCTTGTGCAGAATTTTTTTGCAAAACATCAAATCACCCAGGTGACTCAGCCCCACTAGAGCCCAGATTTGGTGCCCTGCAACTTCTGGCTTTTCCCAAAACTAATATCACCTTCAGAAAGGAAGAGATTTCAGATTGTTGATGAGATTCATGAAAATATGACAGGACAGCTGATGTGAGGTCCCAAGGTGCCTACTTTGAAGGGGACTGAGGTACCATGGTCCTATGTACAATGTTCCTTGTATCATGTATCTTCTTCAATAAATGACTATTTTTCATAGGATGTGGCTGGATACATTCTGGACAGACCTTGTATATTATAGATATACTCTATATAGTTGGTTTTAGGTGCTATCTATATAAATATCATGTATAGTATATTTACATATAGTATATACTACACATAGTATGTATCCTATATGTTATACATATCCTGTATAGTTATATTTCATTTACGCATATGTGCATATATGTTTATGCATGCACACATGTGTGTGTTTGTGCATAAATCTCCAGGGCCAATACCTTTTGACCTATTTATTTAATATGTCTCCTCCATTCTATAGAATCATATCCTTTTATGCCAATCCTACATTATCTTAGAAGTTCAACCAAAATGGCAAATTTCCTCTAAGACTCCTTTCTTAATCTTGTGGTATTGTTATACACACTGACCTCCTAATATTTTTCCCTTGGCCTTATATTGATAATTATATTGGTTTTTATTGGTCTGTATGGTGAAGTTAAGCCTCTTCTCCAAATACTATAGACTAGAGAGTAGGAACAACTTGTGTTTCAGTTGTCTTACTGCCATCTTAAAGCTTTGTGGCATCACACAAAACTTTCTTAATTCTCTGTTTTCATGGGTCAGGGTTTTAGGCAGGGCTACCCTCAAGGATCTTTTTATTTAGTTAATGGTTTGGATTGCATGGAAACATCTAGCATGGCTTCTGTGTGGCTGCGTTTTATTCCCTGGGTGGCCTAAAACGATTAGGTCCTGGAAGGTCTCTCTCAGGTCTGGAAGATTGATGCTATCAACCAGACTCCTCATTTCTCTTGCATATGGTCTCTTTCCTACTGTTTTCTCATCCAGCAGGGATGGTCCATACATGCTCTCTCTGTCAGGATAGTTTTGATATGCTTTTTTCATTTTTTTAATTGCATGGTTCCTGGTTCTATAAGCTAGGCTTCTAAAATGAAAAGGCAAAAAACTGCTGGGTGTTTTAATATCTAGGACTGAAACGGAATGTCACTGTCTCTTACATTTTATTGGTAAAGGCATGTCAGTAGAAAGGTGAGGGAACTCCTACAGGGTATGAATACTGGAAGGTATGGTTCCTGTGGATTACAAATGCAACACACTACACAAATATCTTAACAGCATAATAGGTGTTTAGTCAATGCTTTTGGACATGAAGAAAATTTACATAAGGAAATGTGAACCAAAACAGGAAGAGGGAAATAACAGAAAACCTGGATCATTTAGCTGAAATTATTCCAACACACCTTGATGAGTTATATTGAGGGAAATATTAATTGTTACATAGCCTATTGGAGTTCCATACTATTATAGAAGAAACAGTGTGGCTAGTTTATAGAAACATATAATTCTTTCATCTCAAAGTGTCTTACTATTCAGTGTCTTCATTACAGAATAGATGTTTTTCCTAAATGTAGTCTGTATTACTATAGCACTATAAAATTGTCTTTTAAAGAAAGTGTGTTGGAGGAAATTAGTGGTCAAATAAGTGTTAAACATTGTGTTATATTTATTTCACATCAGCATATTTTAAAAAGGCAATTACATCAGTAAATAGAACCTATTAACCTTTTTTTAACCTAGCATTCCCAAGACATTTTCCCCACAAAACAAAATAGCATCCTAAAGAAAATACTTTGGGAAATGCTAGAATACACAGTTCTAGCATTGATTTGATACTAAAATCAACTTGAGAAGTAAATTTTCAACAAAAGCTCTCCATTTATACAAACTCTAGGAGTCTAGGAATTATATTTTTTCCTTGTTACTAGCTGGAGAAATTTTGTGGCATGCCTTAGTGTAATTCTTTCTATTTTATGCCTTTCCTTTTTATTTATTCTTACAGAAATTCTTATTTTTTATTTTACTTTTCTGAGGAGAGGCCAAAGTAGATGAAGAATTTCCCCAAAATTATCCTTCTTTGAGTGGTCACCAAATGGCCCCATTTCTTGCTGTGCTCACCTGTTCCTCCGTTTCCCGCAGAGATTTCTCAACAGGGAATTTCTTCTTGGCTCCCAGCACTTGGCTATGCTCACTGACCAGGATGAATGCAGAATACTCACAGTAGTGTTTTACACTAGAATGCACCAGAAAGGTGTTTTCAGACTGCAGGCCAGGTCTCAGGATAGCCTCTCTGGCCCCAGTGTTGGGTTCCCAGTGATGACTTCAGGAGCACAGGAGCTGTGAGGGGGTGCACAAGAGGAGGGGCTTTGGACTCCTGATCCTTGCTCCCTGCACTCCTTCACCATTGGTACTACTGGTCCTTGTGTTTGCTCCTCATTCTCCTTGTATCCAGAGCACGTGTGGGAACTAGAGCCAAAAGGATCTTCCTAACTAACTGATGGAGATGCTATAGAGAAATAGAAAGCAGAGAGCAAGTGTCAGTTTTCACAGCACTGAAGCTAACAAAATGTGTACTGACATCACCATTTTAACATTTTACTGAAAACCTTTTTCAGAGAATCATGTTTTCCAGATCACTATTTCTTTTGCTTAGTGAGCAACCCCCCTCAGTATACTATTGTGTTAAGATTTAAATGTCTGGCCTCTTTAAAGCTTTTCCATCTCACTTTGGAATAAGTACCATTATCTACATTTTATAAAAAAAGTAAATCAAGCCTCAAAAGCTTAAGTAGTTTGCACAGGCTCAAAATTTTGTAACTAAAATCAAGATTTGGGTGAGGTTTATCTGCCTTCCTTAATCACCATGTTAATATCTAGATTGTTTTAATAATTTACCATCAGAGAACTGATCTTTTGGATAAAAGTCAATGGGCAATGGAATGGAGGCTATGTTATTAATCACTGAGGTAAACAAAAATATGTTCACATTTTTCCTTACAAAACACAATAACTCATATTCTATAGTCATTCTTTACTAGAGGAAGGTGCAAGTATTATGGGCTGAAGCTTATTAATTGTGTGGACATTTATTAAATAAAAGAATATAAAATTATGATATAAAATTAGGTACAGAATTTATACTTATAATGAGGCCACAAATACCTGTCAATTCCAAGTTTATAAAATATGACAATACTACATTATAAAAATTCAGTATAATTAACACACCATGGTAGTACTTTTTAAAAAATAAATAAATTAAGTTGTACACATGCCCAGCCTCAAAATTTCATGTCTTAATGCCAGGTAAGTTAGCACAGTGGGCAACAGGAATATTGCTATAAGGTAATCCTACACCTGGAAAATATCTTAAGTAGTCAACATAGAAATGAATATAAATAATATATTCTATGGAACTCCAACTAAGTATTCTCCCAAATCCCAAAATTGTGTGGAGTCAGTTCACACCCAATACGAGGGGAAGTGTGCTGAAGGGAGAATTGAAATGGAAAGAGATAGATAATTGTTTTTAAGTGTTTTTTCCTCCCTGTAAAGGACTGAACATACACCTCCACGTGTTGCTATGGATGGGTTTTGCCTGTGCATCCTCTCAGAGAAGCATTCAGGCCCACATCATTGACCTTGGCTGTGGCCATGTGACAGGCTTTGTTTAATGGTAAGTAAATGGGTGTGCCACTGCATCTAAGCTGAAGCCTTCCCTGCAGTTATGTGGTCTGGCTTAGAATGTTCTGCTCCAGTTTCACACTGTGGGGGAAACATGTCCTAAACTGTGGCTCCGCTTCAATTTTGTGTAAGAATAAAACAATACATGGCAGGAGCTACAGATAAGCCAGCACAACCACAGTCAACCTGAAGCCAACCCACAGCAACATACAACCCACATATAAGAAAACAACAAATAAATGTTCATTGTAAGCTACTGAGACACTTTAGCAAAAGCTAGCTAATTCAAGAAACATAAAAGTTCAATTAGATATCAGTCCACTAATTAGACTTTTTGAAGTTGTTAAGCTCCCACACATATTAGAATAAACAGGTATATAATTTTTATAGCTCTGAGGATGTGAGTTTGAAGATACAAAGAGTAAGACTGTATTGAACAGATATCTCGAAACTGGAGCGGCCATTCTCAAAGCCACGTGACTGGATTGGGAACTGGTAGCATGAAAAGATTTGGTTATTTTATCCACAGCTCAATCCTCCTTTACACCTGCTTACATATGACTTAATTCAGATCTCTCCAACCCAATTCAAAGTTTTGAATCATTCGTTTGAATTAGGTCTGTTATTGTTTTCCTTTGGTTAAACTTAAAATAAAAAAATATGACACTGAGCAGTGGTCACTTCTGAGGAATGAATAAACTATTAGTAACCATGCTAACGTGATTCAATTTATCTTATATAAATTGTAATTGCAGCTTCTTTATATGAACAAATGGACAGAATGAATTAAAAGTGAGTGTCTTGAATTCTTTTAGAAAAGTAATGTTTATTACAAACTAAAGAGATAGGTAGATGAGCCAATTTCAAAACAATACAAATAGACTATTAGTGAAAAATGTTAGTATAATCATAATGAAATGATAAATTTCCTATCTGGTATTCACTTTTTGAGCCCTGCCAAACTATTGAATAGCCACTAGTTATCTACGTATTGCCCATCAAAACTCATAAATAACATTGTCTACACCTGTGCAGGCTGACTGTCCCTCATACTCTCTCAGACCCAAGGTAGAGCTTTCATTGTGGAGCAAAGTCTTTTTGGTAGAGTAAAATACTGATAACCGCTGCAGTACTGGACCAGCACTTGTCTAGAATGTACTAGAAGCCCTTCGATAGTCTTTTCTGTAAGCATTTAAGAGGGATGCCCTTGATCTCAAGGAAGGAGCATAGGATTGAATGTGCAATGTGTGATCCTGACAGTCTTCATGAAAGCTTAGTCATTTTCAATCACTCAGAAATGCAGGATGATTCTTGCTATAAGCAGCATGTCTCATTAGAATTAGCAGAATCAGATGGGGATTGTCTTAGAACAATACTACTTTTTATGAGATGAAGAACATGTTGATTTAGAAACTTTGTAAATTATAACATCATAGCAAAGATTGGATGGGGCAAATTCCTGGATGGTTAGTGAGGTTATGAGAAGTCCTGATAATTTACCCAGCAAATATTATAAATCATAGCCATAATATTCAATATGGAGTACTAATCATATATTTGCTTCAATAGTATAGGTACCATAGCAAATTAAGAGAAACATTTCCTTACTGTCAGTTCTTTTAAGACCCATCATCATAATTATTATTTTCATCTTTAAAGTTATCAGCAAGGCAACCAGTTAAGAACCCATTAAATTATAAAAATTTATGCAACACCATATATAGATATGTACACATATATGTAGGTATGTAACTTAGGTATACATGCACTGTTCTAAAATGTATTTAAATTAGGATATTGCTTCTATAGTAAAATCTTTCAAATAAAATATAATCTTGAGTCAGTGTCTTTTTATATTGGTACTTATTTTTTTAATTGATTGATTTAATGTCAATATAATACCTGCCTGCTCAAATTCATGTATGATTTCTAAATAAAGTCAGGGCTGAATTATAATGTAAATTGCATGTGCATGAAGAGAAAATACTAAAATATCTGAAAACATAAAGCAATAACTGGAAGACTAATTCAAAATTTCAGAGACAGGAAAAGCCATATGAGCTATAATGATTAATGAAGTCTCATTGGTGACTTAAACTAGACTCTAGAATACAAAAGTGTATAAATAAGAGGCGCCCTGGCTGGTGTGGCTCAGTTGGTTGGAGCATCATCCCATACACTGAAAATTTGGCGGTTTGATTCCAGGTCATGTCATATGCCTAGGTTGTTGGTTTGATCCCCAGTCAGGGCATGTAAGGAAGGCAACCAGTCGATGTTTTTCTCTCACACAATGTTTCTCTCTCTCTCTCTCTCTCACCCTCAAAAATCAATAAATATATTTTTAAAAAATAGGTAAAGAGAAGGAGGCAAGTGTTCCAGGCCATGGTGCCAATTTGATCAAAGATATAGAAAAGGAATAGGCAAATTAGAATTAGAAAATAATGAGTAAACACCAATCCAACTAAAACAGAGAAATCAGAAAACAAACTAATGGAAAATGTATGCCACAACAAACGCAGCAGTACTGAGTCAAAGGTGAAGGAAATCGTGGTAGGGGGCAGTCCAAAGTTTTTAGGAGATATATGAAAACTTGGGATAGAGAAGACCCTGGATTATATAGGCCTAGATTACAAAGGAGTATGTAAGTATCAATATTGACATATTTGCTAGTTGCCTGAGCACAAAGCATTCTGGGACTACCAGCCAGTTGGGGTAGCAGGAAGGGAAAGCAGACTGGACAAGTCTTGCATCCATGTTCAAAGTGTGGTCATGGTGAAGTATTTAGGAGAGGATATGTGTAGGGTACTGCAGGTTCAGGAGGAAGTGGGACTGCAAATGAATTTTCGGGTCCTATTATCTTCATCTCTGGTATGCAAGCAGGTCTGGGTCTATGTGTTCTGCATATAGTATCTCTTAAAGATGAAACTGCAGGGAGCCAGAGAAGGCAAAGTCAGGCCATGATTGATGTACATATTCCAAATCAATGTCAAAGTGATGTAGGAAACAGACAAGTGGAAGAAGACTAATTAAAGACACAGAGATTTGTGTATGCCTACAATGCAGATGCTCCTTGTGTGAATAACATTAATAAATGGCAGCTAAATTTCCTGAGGCCTTATTTTTGCCAGGCACTGAGCTAAGTATCTTGTTTTGCCTCATATTTTATTATTTAATTTTTCAATTACTGTTTACATTTATTATTCTGTATTAATTTCAGATGCACAGCATAGTGGTTAGAAAATTGTATACTTTACAGGAGTGGTTCCCCCCAGTCCAGATGTTTCTATTACTTAAGTGCTTTTATTGATTATGCTATTATAGTTGCCCCATTTTTTCTCCCCTTTATTCCCCTCCACCCTGCATCCCCCACAACTATCATTCCTCCCCCTTAGTTCATGTCCATGTCCAGAATGTACATATAAGTTCTTTGGCTTCTACATTTCCTATACTATTCTTAACCTTCCCCTGTCTGTTTTGTACCTACCATTTGTGCTTATTCCCTGTACCTTTTTCCCTATTCTCTCCCCTCACCCTCTCTGATAACCCTCCATGTGATCTCCATTTCTGTGATTTTGTTCCTGTTCTAGTTGTTTGCTTAGTTAGTTAGCTAGTTTGTTTGTTTTAGGTTCATTTGTTGATAGTTGTGTGTTGTCATTTTACTGTTCAGATTTTTGATCTTTTTCTTAGATAAGTCCCTTTAACATTTCATATAATAAAGGCTGGGTGGTGATGAACTCCTTTAACTTGACCTTATCTGGGAAGCACTTGATCTGCCCTTCCATTCTAAATGATAGCTTTGCTGGATAGAGCAATCTGGGATGTAGGTCCTTGCTTTTCATGACTTGGAATACTTCTTTCCAGCCCCTTCTTGCCTAGAAGGTTTCTTTTGAGAAACCAGCTGATAGTCTAATGGGAACTGCTTTGTAGGTAACTGTCTCCTTTTCTCTTGCTGTTTTTTAAAGATTCTCTCCTTCATTTTAATCTTGGCTAATGTAATTATGATGTTCCTTGGTGTGTTCCTCCTTGGGTCCAACTTGTTTGGGACTCTCTGAGCTTTCTGGACTTCCTGGAAGTCTATTTCTTTTGCCAGATTGGGGAAGTTCTCCTTCATTATTTTTTCAAATAAGTTTTCCATTTCTTGCTCTTCCTCTTCTCCTTCTGGCACCCTTATGATTTGGATGTTGGAATGTTTAAAGATGTCCTGGAAGTTCCGAAGGCTCTCCTCATTTTTTTGAATTCTTGTTTCTTCATTCTGTTCTGGTTGAATGTTTCTTCCTTCTGCTCCAAACCATTCACTTGACTCCTGGTTTCCTTCCCGACACTGTTGGTTCCATGTAGATTTTTCTTTATTTCACATAATGCGACCTTCATTGCTGCCTGGGTATTTTTTATGCTGTTGAAGTACCCAGTGAGTTCCTGGAGCATCCTGATAACCAGTGTTTTGAACTGTGTATCTGTTAGGTTGGCTATCTCTTCATCACTTAGTTGTATTTTTTTGCGGGGGCTTTGAACTGTTCTTTCGTTTGGGTCATTTTTTTTTCTCTTGGTGCACCTGGTAGGTAGTAAGGGGTGGAGCCTTAGGTGTTTACCAGGGCGGGGCAACCCACATTGCTGGGTTGTGATGCTGTATGTGGGGGAGGGGTCCAAGAGGGAGCAGTGCCACTTGCTCTGCTCTCTGCCGGTTTTCAGTCACTTCTCCCACTAACCACAATCAAATTGCAACCTTTTGGTGCTGATTCCTGGTGGGTGAGTTTGTGTACATTCTAGGGCCCTGTTGGTCTCTCCAACGAACTCTCCTGTGAGGCTGGGAGTTTCTCCTGCTGCCGCCTCCACCCCCACAGGAGTTATCAGTCAGAGGTTTGAGGCTTTATTTTCCCATACTGCAACCCTGGGTCGCGCGGTCTGTCTCACTCCCCAGTTGTTCCTCCTGGTTTATTTGCATGCAAATGTGGGACCACCGGTCTGCCGGCCCTGGTCCTCCAGCTGCGAGTCCTCTCTGCCTGGCTGCCTATCTCTGCCTCTCCTACGGGTCTGGGTGAATATTTCTTTAATTCCTTGATTGATGGACTTCCATACAGTTCAATTTTCTGTCAGTTCTGGTTGTTTTTTGTTTTTAAATTTGTTGTTGTCCTTGTTTTGGTTGTTCGAGGAGTCACACTGTGTCTACCTTTATCTTCATCTGGGCCGGAAGTCTCCCCATTTGTATTTCTTAATCTCTTTACCCTTTTTTTACCCAGTTCCCCAATCCCCTCCCTCTGACAACTGTCAGTCTGTTCTCTGTATCTATGAGTCTGATTATATTTTATTTTTCTTTTAGATTCCACATATAAGTGAAATCATATGCTATTTGTCTTTCTCTTATTTCACTTAGCATAATACCTTCTAGGTCCATCAATGTTGTCACTAAAGTTAAGATTTAATTCTTTATTCAATTCTCATAGAAAATTCCTTTTACCAGCAAGGTTACTGAGGGTTAGAGAAGTCACCAAAGGCTGCAAAGTTACCAAAGACAGAGCTAGAGCAAACCATGTTGCATCTAACCCTCAAACCCTTCTCTTAAACAGGATACCTCATTGTCTCCCACAATTTTGAATCTGTACTATTCAGAGTATTAAGATACTAATAAAATAATATTAAGTTTCTGGGGAAATATGATCTGTTTCTGTTTAGATGTGCTGTAATGAGGTGACTGTAACTCATTTAAGTAAAAAATCAGTGATAAAATTAGTCTGGGATAGACAGAAGTCATGGTTGCAGATGGGTATGCAGAAATCTTACAAATAAGAGTTTTAATTGAAGCCTTAAGAGTGGTTGAAATTTCTGATTGAAAGGACAGGGGGTCAAGAGATAAAGTGGGAACTACGGTCGCATGAAGAAGCATAAAGAAGCAAAGACTGGCAGAGATGTTCGAGATCAGTTGTTGAAAAATCAAGGAAAATGTCAGCTGTGGAAGGTGTGCTTAACTGTTTCCATTGACATAAAAAAGAGAACACAGGCTCTACTGATACATAACAACTTAGAAGATAAATTGAGAAATCATAAAAAATGTAAAATATTTTAAACACACTTTTCTGTGAGAAAAACATAGCGAACACCTGTGTCGTGAGAATAATGAAAAATATTCTGTGTAGTAACAGACTGAGCTAATGATATATACTTTAAAAATATAATATTTTATAATTAATATCCTAGCTAAAAGATTACATAATAGATAGGATGACTATTTCATTAGTGCCAGGCTCTCACAGTTTAGAAGTTTTCTTGCAAAATGAATGAAAAACTTGAGCAATATGTAATCTTTTTTTGTCTTAAATGTGTTCTGAACTCTCCTTGGAAACAAGCCTTTCCCTCCACATTATGATAATGGTGGTGGTGGTGGAAGTCATGACTAATATTTATTAAACACACAATTTTCTAAATCTTTGTAATGTTCATTATGATAATAAGAAACATATATTTTGGTCTTTATCCTAGCTCCTGGCCAAAGCTTCCAAAACACTTGTAATTTCCTAAGTGATAAAAGCTAAAGGAATCTGTTTCGTGATAATATTTGGTTTTTGTCCCAGGCTCCTAAACCAGCTCCAGAGACATAGGGTGGAAGAAGCATCTTTTGTTAGTTATAATAGGTTTTTATGACCACCCCTGAATTTATGATAAATTAGATAATTTTTGGAAAGCCCAATGTATGGTGGGAGTGTGGAGAGGGCTGGTTGCCAGGGAAACCAACTACATGACTACAGCGTTAGAACTTCCAGGCTCATTTTTTGACCTCCATAAAGGGGCAAGGGGCTGGAGGTTAAGTAATAATCCACCATGCCTACCTGATGAAGTCTTCATACAAGACCCTAACTGAAGGGGTTCAAGAAGCTTCCAGGCTGGGAAACACATGCAGGTGCTAAGAGGGTGTTGTCTGTAGAGAGGGTAGAGACGCTCCATATTCCTTCCCCATGCCTTGCTCTGTGCATTTCTTCCATTTGGCTGTTCCTGAGGTGCATCGTTTGTAATAAACCAGTAATCTAGTAAAGCCATCACTAAAACCATTAAAATAGTACGAAAGCACTAATTCCACAAGGCTGAGACGGGTATGCACCTGGGTAAAATATGTCCTAAATAGAAAAATAATAGAAACTATTGGGAAGAAAACTGTAAATGTGGAAAAATTTTCCCTTCTTCCCTTCAGGGTTGTTTGGCTGGTCTACTAATTAAATTGACAGAAGACAGATTAGCAGGAGAAACACAAGTTTTGTACATTCGGGAGCCCTATAAAAATACAAGACTCCTGGCAGTCACGTAATTGAAGCTTATCTGGAGCTAAGGAGAAGTGGGTAGGGGTTGCGGTCTCAAAAGAGAGAAAGACATTTCACAAGAAGCTGAGAAGAGCAGATGTTTGGAAACAAACGTTTGCCATGCCACACAGATAAGGTTTTCGGATATAAAATATTATTGTTGGTAATAGCTGTCTTCCTGTCGCAGGTTCCCTATCGAAACTCTTTTAGGCAGTTAAGTGGAAGGTAAGAAGCTCCTCCTGATTGTCTTTTATTCAAAATAATCCACGTGACCAAGTGACACATTCTGGGGTTGCATATTCTGCTCCCCCTCAGAAACTAATTACACTGCAAAAAAAAATCATATGCATGAAAACCTTTTGGAAGTAGAAGCCACAAATCCCAAGCAGGGGCACAGAATGGAGACCAAGTATTAACAATCCAGAATAGGCACTTGCAGAGGATATCCTCTTCCACCCTCCCCATCACTTTCCTCCTGCTTTGGTTTTCCTTCATCCATTCTGGCCTGTTTCAGCCATTCATCCTCTCTGTCCCAAAGGTAGCTGTCCCAACACAAATTGAGTTATATGCCTCCCTTTGTTAAAAACTTTCCTTATGTGATTCTTTACAACTGCTCTAACATGACAAACAGTTTCAAAAACTGTTCCCCGGTCTTCTTTTGCTCTCCCCTTTCATTTTCCACTCACACAGAGATTATCTCAACCTTGAATTACATAAACACAACTAATACTTTTACCTCCCTCTGCCTTTAAAATTCTATTTCTATATCTAACATGCCTTTATTCTTCTCTGCCTCTCAAACTCCTACTTATTTTTTAGGACATGACACAAATTTATTGAAAATCTTATCTGATGGTCTCTTTCTTTTCTAGTTACTCTTCCTGTTCTCTTAAAGCACGGTATGCCTCCTTTCCTCATAGAAGCCCTCCCAGTGTATTACCCATGTATCTCCCCCACCAAATTGTGAGCTTCTCAGAGAAAGAAACTTCTTTTAATGCTTCTTTGGATTCTGAGCAAATAAGCAGAGTATATAAAAAAGTAGATTTTCAATAAATGAATGTTTACATATTTGAATCAGTGAGAAAATCAGTGAGCTTCCACAAAAGAGATTCCTGTTTTACAAGTTATCCTTAAGCCACTTGTATGGTTCATCTTTTTTTTTCTTACTTTTTTAAAATTGTTGTTCAAATACAGTTGTCTCCATTTCCTCCCCACCATTCCCCCCACCCCAGCCATCCCCACCTCCCACCCTCGATCTTATCCCCCTTTGGTGTTGTCCATGTGTCCTTTATACATGGTCCTGAAAAACTCTCCCCCATGTTCCCCCTTGACCCCTCCCATCTCCCCTCTAATTATTGTTAGTTTGTTCTTATTTTCACTGTCTCATCTTTTTAAGCATTCATAAGTATATGTCATGTGAAGAACTCTTGATTAGGAGACAGGGACACCTATGTTTTAGTTCTAGCTGCACAACCCTTGTTAGCCTAACCAAATGAACTTGGCTGTTATTTATTTTTTAAAAGACTTAGTTTCTACTCTGTGAAATGCAGGTAATGTTTACCGCACTTGTAACTCATAGAACTATCATAAGATGAAGTAGAATGATACACTTGAAAGCACTTAAAAAGTCTTAAATTACGTTTAGGTAAGCACAAAGAGAACCATTTTTAATATGTAGCCAGTGTCAGTGCCTAGAGGAATAAGCGGGAAGAGCTGCATCTGGGTGTGAGTGAGACCAGGCAGTGAACTGGGCGGAGGGCTCTGCACTGCACAGCCAGAAGGACCAGCAGGAGTGCTGAGCGCTTGGGGGCTGGGGCCAGGAGTGGGCCACGCAGTGGAAAAGAGACAAATATCACCTTGGAAAAATTGTGCTAAACGTTCAACTAAAACTTGTGACCTCATCGAAGGTGAATTTATCTTCTATTTTGGAAGAGAAATAATTCTCCTTCTAAGAATTTGGGAGAAATAGTGTTCTAATAGGAACTTCGGACTTCTGATGCACTGGTGGAAAATGAACTCACTTTATTTCCACATTAGATTTTTTTTAGATTCATTTAGTGTACATTTTCATTGTTCTCTAACAACATCAATTATAAAACTAATGTATACAAAAAATGATTTTGGAAAGCTCAGTTGTTGAAAAAAATCCCTTTTAGACAGAATGTTATAACATAATATCTGCAGTTGCACAGCAGATGTAGTGAGTGATAGGCTGAGATCTGACCTGGACTTCCTTCCCAAAGATAAATAATTCTTATTTTGGGAAGACACATATACGTTTTAAACATGGTTTAAATAATTTCATGAAAGAGAATAAAGTGACTTATGGAAAATAGCCCTGTATGGATTCCCCTCATAATATTCTGTTGGTGTTTCCAGGGTTTATTTATTTAAGTTGGAAATGATATTGAGACCTTTGGTCTCCAATGGTAATGAAAATACAGACTATAGCAGCATTATGGTTTCTAACTGAGCTTTCATATGACTCTGGAGGCAAAGTGGTATATACAATCTTGATATCATGAAGGCTGTAAGATTTACTTAGAGTAACTTCTATATTTGAGTTAATTGTAATTGTCAATGTGACTGCATTTTTGCATTCATGATTCTCCCTTGTAGCTTCGGTGTAGTTCTGCCCCAGACTTGTTACATCCTGTTTGTCTTTTGAATTTACAGTTGAGAGTTCTATAAAGAATCTTCTGGGGTCTGAATGTAAAGAATTAGAATTCCCATCAGATTTATAGCTACTGGAAATCACTCAGGGATGAGCAGGCAAGAAATAACCAGTGCACAATAGTTTCAAACGCCTATCTGGGCTTTGGCTTACTGACAGGAAACAGAGAATTACTTCTTCTGAACACAGGGATACCATATAATGTTAATTTTGCTGAGTGTTAAAAATAAAAATTTGGGGCATGTTTATTGTATTTGCCCCTCATTCCCTCACTCATCCAGTGCCAGACCTTTCATAGAATTCCTTATGCTGGTTATTCTTTTTGCAACTCATGTGACTCTTATTTATGAACCACTTTTATTTTATTTTATCCATGCAGAGGCCTAAAACTTATTGATATATTACTCAACACAAAGCAAGAAAAAGAAATTCATTATTGTGACCACTATGAATTTGCCATAATCTTGGAGGTTTTATAGTTCCTTATATTTTTAAAGTGATTTTCTACTTCCCTGAGCACAATTTTAATAATCTTATATAAGCTTATTAATAAAACCATCAATAATGAATATTAATCATTTTTGAAGTGCTTGAAAATATTTGTGTCCTATCTGAATTGCCTTCTAATACTCACTCTTAACCATACAATGCCTCTCCCCTTAATCAAGCAAAAATCTGTTAGACATTCAATATTTAATTATCTTTATTACTTTAGATTTGCATCATTATCCACTCCCATTTTTAATTTATTATCCAAACCTTAAATGAATTCAGTTTGTTTCCCCCTCTGTTCTTTCTTTCTTCTCTGCTCTCCAAACATTAAAATGTATTAGGGTTTCCGGGAGTTTCTATTTCATGTGTTCTTTCCAGTAAAACCAGCTCTTTAATTTGCATGATTTATGTATAACACTTGGTAAGATTTTATGTATTTACATTTACAAATATATAAAAATGTGTTTGTCAGACGGTGTGTCCTAATTTTTAGATTCGGAAAATAATGCTTACACTTACACCGATCACTCCGTCTCCCTACACATGCTGAGTACTTCTCTGCAGGACTTTCTTTCTTTTTTTTTTTCAAATTTTTTATTTTAGTTTATTCAGTACAGTTTCTATCCTTTATTCCCATTCTACCCTGCCCACCCATTCCTCCCCTCCTCCCTCCCATTTCCAACCCCCCTAGTTTTGTCCATGTGT
>CM052541.1:108003836-108014197 GCA_028533065.1 Trachops cirrhosus
ACAGATATGCTATTACTTGCAGGTTCAAAAAAAAGAAGGAAAAAAGCAGGAGATGGAATGAAGAGATAAATTTGGAAAGAAAGGGAGAAGGATCAACACTAGAAAGAAATAGAAGCATAAGGAATTGAGCGATATAACAATAATAAGAAGTAAAAAATAAAAAGTTACTTAATAAAAAAAATCAAGCAAAAAAAGAAAAAAAAAAAAACCCTTTGTTGGTTTCAAACTGGCCAAACCAGTTTTTCTGGTTTAGCTGGCTGCAGCAGACTTAGGGACCAATGTGGTGGCTTTTTCCCTTCCTGTTCAGAGCTCCCTCAGCCTCTGGCACACTGTCCCTAGGTCCAGCCTCTCGGGCCCAACGCCCCAGGATGGGCCCTGGGCACTGGATCCACGCGCTCCCAAGCTCTCCCTCCAGAGCCCACTGCGGAGCATGAGTGCCCCTTCCAGGTTCATGGGTGTGCACTCTGTGGATTCTGAGGGGCTCGCACTTCCCCCAAATTCATAGCCTGGGCACCAGGGATCCCGCAGAATGCCTGCGCTTTTTCTGTGCTCAGGGCTGTAGGCACCAAGCCTTTTACCCAAAAAAATCACTCTCTCCGGGTTGAGGTGCCGGCGCAAGACCTGGTGGTCCCTGGACCCATTGGCTGGGCCGATCTCTCCAAAGCTGTTGAGGCGCCTCTCACCAGGGTGCGGATCCGTGTGCTCTTCAGCACTCCCTCCAAAAGCTCACTGAAGAGTGCTCGTGCCTTTTCTGGGTTCACAAGTGTGTACTCTTTGGATTTTGAGGGGCCTGCAGTTTCCCCGAATTTGTGGCCTCGGCACTGGGGATCCTGCAGAACGTCCGCGCCTCTTCTGTGCCCAGGGCTGTGGGCCCTGGGCCTTCCACCAAAAAAACACTCTCTCCAGGTTGGGGCGCCCACACAAGGCCTGGCCGTCTTAGGCTCCACTGGCTGGGCTGTGATCTTCCCCAAAGCCTGCTCTGTGGTGCCCCCCCACCCCATCAGCGCTGCTCAGTCCTTGTTTGGCCAGGGAGGGAATGGTTGACCCAGCTCCCCACCCCGAGAGCCCTGTGGCAGCCCCTGGAGCTCCAGGGCTGGGGCTGCAACCTCCCAGCTCCCCATGCTGATCCCTGGGCCATTATTATCCTGAAGTAGTCTCCTTACCATCTGGTCTTTCAATGTCCGCTACAATTTTTGATCTCCTATTTTCATGTATGCTGCGATAATCCTCCATAGGATTTGCTCTAGTCCTCCATAGAATGGCGAGGTTTTCCTCCCATGTAAAGAGGGAGGTGGAGTGTGCTCCCTCCTACCATGCCTCGATCTTCCCTTCTCCGCATTATATCTTCTTATTATCTAGTTCCATCATAATTGGACCCCAGTAATAAATATAGAATTAGCTACACACAAACACACACATGCAGTCACACACAGTGCTTAAATGTCTTAACCTTGAAGCATAGCACAATTACAAATCTCTAAGAAATTTTAAAGAGTTTTTTAAATTTTAAAGAAACATCCTTCTCCAAATCCAACAGCTGGTCTCAGATACCACTCCTGATACTAGTATACTTGCTAATGAATTAATAGAGTCCTATGTTAGGGAAATTTGAAGAAATGAGTGATAGTTTCTCAATTAGCACTAGCAGGGTCTTAATTAAGCTGATTATGAGGTTGAGCAAGAAAAAACACAAAAGCATTAATTATTTATATTCCTTCATGGTTGTATAAAACTAGAAATTACATTTCAGAATTACCACTAGATTTCCTAATGCTTTGGCAACTGATGTTGATGGGCAATAATTTTTCATGTAGGGGAAAAAAAGAGAATAAATTTAAGAGACTCTGATGATATGAATAATAGAGTAAAAGAAAGGACTAATATGATAACTTATACATTATGCTGCATAAAATACTGTTTAGTGAGAAAATGAATCTGAAAAATGAATCCCTTAATTATGACTGTAGACTCAGATTGCTTTAAATCAATTTTAAATTGTTAGCTCCTGAGATTCACTTATGTTTGACTGTGAATTGCTGATTACTTGCCTTCATTATTGAAAGCCCATCTTAAAACATAAGGCCATAGTTCTTTTCTTTTTGTAGTATAGAATTCTAGCTTATTCTGACATGTTTTTATTTATTTCCCTAAGTCACAATGTCATATTGGTGTGCCAGTACTACCATGCTATTAGTTCTTCTTAATTTAGAGTGAACTGAAATATTGTAATAACCAGTAGAGACAGACCTTCAGATAGAGCCTAAAAACAGCAGCTTAGTAAATACCTACTCTGCCCTTATCAGGAAACAGAGCCAATTCAGAAAACCTATTTATATGTGCTTTGGGAGGGAAGGAACATGTAGTTTGTCCTTGAAGTCTTATGCTTTTCATTTATGTAAGAAAAACAATAAGGTTACAATACCACCAATAGTTTGTCAGAAGAATGGGGTAATTACTGGCCCTGGCCAGGTAGCTCAGTTGGTTAAAGCATCATCCCAATGTGCCATGGTTGCAGGTTTGGTCCCCAGTGGAGCACACACAGGAGTTAACCAATGAATGTGTAAACAAGTGGAACAATAAGTGTTTCTCTTTTTCTCTCTCTCAAATCAATAAATTTTAAAAAAACAACAACAATAGGGCCCTGGCTGGTGTAGCTCAGTGGAATGAGCATGGGCCTGCAAACCAAAGGGTCGCCAGTTTGATTCCCAGTCAGGACACATGCCTGGCTTGCAGGCCAGGTCCCCAGTAGGGGGTGTGTGAGAGGCAACCACACATTGTTGTTTCTCTCCCTCTCTTTCTCTCTCCCTTTTCTTCTCTCTAAAAATAAATTAATATTTTTTTAAAAAAAGAATGGGGTAATTAAATAGTGTATAGCTATGTTCAACAAGCATATAAAATGACAAATCTGATTTAAGAAAAATAAATATGTTGTAAAATTACTAACCTTATATTTAGAACCTGTCTCACAAGATTTTAAAAGGTACTCTTTTTCTTTTCTATTTGTTTTTGGTAAAGAAAATGAAGAATTGCAAACTTCTTTCTCTTGTACCGGCTCTAACTGATGGAGGGAAAAATACCTTCATTGTCTTTTGGCCCTCAGCCTATCAGAAGCTCTTTTTATGGGACTCCAAAAGATCTTTAAACTTCGGTCAATACATGTTCAGAAGAAGCATAACCAGCCAGTCATTCCCAGAGAGAAACTCTTGCCATTGATTCCCTTCTCCAAAGGGTGTAAATTCAATTTCATTAGGAGCAGGTCTCAGGAGGAACAGCAAGAAGAAAACCCTTTTTGATTTGCAGGTCCATGCTTGTTCCCCATGGCTCCAGAAGGAAAGTGTCCTAGATGAGATCTCCGTTCTCTCACTATTGCATACCCTGCATGGTGTTAGTCTTGCAGGTCTACCGCTGGGAGAAGAATCCACGGCAAGCCAGTGGGGCCCAAGCTAAGCTACTGCAGGGCAGGAGATCATCAGGGACATACAGGACATAGTCACAGCAGTCATGGTTCTTGAATTCTAGGATCCCATGAAAAGTAAGAGGCATAAATCATGATGCGTGTAAAATAAAAGAGAAACATAAAAAAGAAAGAAAAATTCTGCCAAGTTACAAAGTGCCATCAACTGTAAAACTTGTCATGATTTTAGAGAATTAAAATATGTAAACATATGCCTTTGAATTGCTAAAATATAATACATGATTCTCCTCAAATCCTTAGTTGTTTAGCAGTATGGATGATATCACAGAAATAGACTGGCTGGAGGGAACATAGTATTATAAAAGTAAATAATTGGCTTCTATTATTAAGCTATGTAAAACAGACAAAATCTCCCCATCCTCTTCCTCTTCTTCATTTTAACAATTTGTGAAAGCTGATCTTCGTTTTGTGAAATACAACAATTATCACAGAGTAATAAACTCATCACATTTTCAGCAGCTAATTTTAAAACATGAGTAATTATCAAATTATCAAAACTATTACTCTTTTATTGATGCAATAAAATATTCTGTCTGCCTCTATACTAATGATTATTTCAAGTTATACAATTTGCATATTTAAACAAAGTCAATTTTGAGAAAGGGATTGCTTTAAATATGATATAATAGTGTTTTACTGAAGTACATATACAAATCATATATTCTGGAAGTAAAAGTTATGAACACATACATATTTACAAACATATTCATTATATTTGGAGTACAAATGGTCTTACAGTTTAGGCTACTTTAAAAAAAGCATGCTTTGGCTTATTGTGATTTCTGTAACAGTGAAGGTATTTCCTGGTTTATTTCCTCTCTAAGAATATTTTGAAGAGCAGAGATATACTTAATCCATTTTGATCTGACTACATGTCTCAGTTTATTTTAAACCTCACCCATCTATAATCTTTTCCTTCTAAACCATTGCTTCTAATCCCTTACTCCTAAACCATTTCTCTTATAATCATTGAAGAGAGATGTGCAGTTAAAATACAATTGAGAAATATGCTTATGTAAAGTAATTGTTCTTTAAAAAAATGGTCTACCTTATGCTTAAAAAAAGGGACAAAATTCCACATGTATACATACACACACATATATAATGGAATAATACTAAGCAATAAAAAAGAATGAAATCTTGCCATTCTTGACAACATGAATAGACCTAGAGGTATTATGCAAAGTGAAACAAGTCAGAGAAAGACCAATACTATATGATTTCACTTACATGCAGAACCTAAAAAGTAATAAAATAAAATAAAACAGAAACAGACTCATAGATACAGAAAATAAACTGATAGTTGCCAGAGGGGAGGAGGTGGAGGATGGATGAAAAAGGTAAAGAAAAGGTAAAGGTAAAGGGGAGTGAGAGGTATATCTTCCAGTTATAAATAAGTCAGTCATGGGAATATAATGTACAGCACAGGGAGTATAGTCAATAGTATTGTAATAACTTTATATGGTGACAGATGGTTACTAGACTTACTCTGGTGATTTGCATCAAAAGATTCATAAATTTTAAATCAGTATGTTGGACACCTAAAACTAATATAATATTATATGTCAACTATATTTTAATAAAGAAGAACCTTACAACTGAACCAAAAATTGTGCTAAGTCAATAATTCTCAATTATTAGTCTTCTTAAGTATACTTTTTTATTGTATTGTATTTTTTTCATTACCATTTATCCTCCTTATACCCTCTCCCACATCTTTCCTCCTACACCTGCAGTCACCTGCAGGCTGTTGTCCATGTCTGTGAGTGCTTTTTCTTGTTTGCTCAAACCCTTTAAATGCCACCCCCATGCCCGAGCCATCAGCCTGCTGTCTATCCATGAATTTGTCTCTTATTTTGCTTGGTAGTTCAGTTTGTTCATTAGATTCCACATATAAGTGAAATCATATGGTATTTGTCTTTCTCTGACTGGCTTATTTCATTTAGTGTAATGTTTTCCAGTTCCTTCTATGCTACTGCAAAGGGTAAAATTTTCAACCAAGTAGTATTATATTGTGTAAATGAACCACAGTTTTTTTATCCACTCATCTACTGATAGACCCTTGATCTGCTTCTGAAACTTGGCTATTGTAAATAACACTGATAGGTTTCTTATATTCTTTTGAATTAGTGTTTTGGGGTTCTTCAGATAAATTCCCAGAAATGGATTCTCAGGGTCATAAGGCAGAAGCTATACTTATAGCCAACAAAACAGATTTTAAAACCAAGGCTACAGTAAGATTCACAGAAGGACACTACATAATGATAAAGGAAACAACACAATAAGAGCATATAACTCTAGTAAATATTTATGCACCCAACATAGGAGCACCTAAATATGAAAAGCAAATCATGATGGACATAAAGGGAGAGATGGACAGAAATACAGTCAAAGTAGGGGATTTTAACACTATTGACTTCAATGGATAGATCTTCCAGTCAGTAAATCAAGGAGACAGTGGCCTCAAATGAGACACTACATTAAAGGGATTTAATTGATATTGTAAGAGCATTTCAACCCAGAGCAGCAGAATATATATTTTTCAAGTGCACATGGAACATTACCAAGGATATACCACATGTTAGAACACAAAACAAGTCTCAGTAAAGTTAAGAAGATTGAAGTCATATCAAGCATCTTCTCTGAGCACAATGCTATGAAACTAGAAATTGATCACAAAAAGAAAACTGAAAAATACACAAAGCCATGGAAGCTAAATAACACATTATTAAACAATGAAAATTGTTTAATAACAAATTTCATTTTATTAACAATGAGATTAAAGAAGAAATCTTTAATTTTAAGATTTAAGATCTCAAAATTTTAAAGGTCAACAATGACATTAAAGAAGAAATCAAAAGATACCTTGAAACAAATTAAAATGAGAACACAACCACCTAAATATATGGAGCACAGGGAAAGCAGTCCTAAGAGGGAAGTTCATAGCATTATAGATCTATCTCAAGAACTAAGAAAAAGCTCAAATAAACAATCTAACTTTACATTTAAAGTAACTTGGAAAAGAACAAAAAACGAAGCCCAAAGTAAGTAGAAAGAAGGAAATAATGATTAGAGCAGAAATAAACAAAATAGAGTTTAAAAAACAATATAGAACATCAATGAATCCAAGAACTAGTTCTTTAAAAAGATAAACGAGATCAACAAACCCTTAATCAGACTCATCAGGAAAAAAGAGAGAGGATCCAAATAAACAAAATCCAAAATGGAAGAGGAGAAATAATAACTGCCACAAAGGTTTGTAAGAAAATATCCCAAACAACTCTATGGGAAGAAATTGGACACCCTGGATGAAATGGATAAATTCCTAGAAACATACAATCTTCCAAACTAAATCAAGAAGAATCAGAGAATCTTAAGAGACAGATTACAATTTTATTAAAATTGAAACAGTAATAAAAAAAAAAAAACTCCCAACAAACAAAAACCCTGGACCGGACAGCTTCATAGGTGAATTTTGCCACACATTCTGAGAACTAACACCTCTCCTCAAACTATTCCAAAAATTTCAAGAGGAGGGAATTCCAAATCTCATTTTACAAGGCCAGCATTAACCTAATCCAAAACCAGATAAAGACACTACAAAAAAAGGAAATCAATTATGTCTTAATCTAAATTTTAAAAATGATTAATTATCTTCATTACTAACAAATAAAACTCTGCTCATAATAAAAAGAACCCCATCAAGCAGCAATATTGCAGCATGCTCCCTCTACTCTACGCCATGGGCTCTATGCATATCCACTTTATGTCTTGTTGGGTAACATAGGTAGCCCCTTGGAGCCAGTTTTCTCATCTGCCACATTAGTATGATGATGCTTACTTCAGCTTCCTATGGGGGAACTTCATAAGTCCTCTAAGTAATTGTGGATTCTTTTATCTTTTTCTTCAAACACATCAGTTTTATGTGACGGGCTATATTTTGTAGCTATACGTTATTTAAACTGAAAGAGAAAAGGTAAGATTTCTGTGTGGAATCAGTGAAGAGACATATAGATTACTTGGAACAGTGGTGAGCATCTTAGAGACACTCCACAAATACCTTTATTTTTTTAATTGTTCCATATGAGGGAGGGATAGAGCTCTTCTAGGATAGAGGATCCAGGATAATTCCCATCTGCTTCCCTTGCTCCAGTTAGCTGAGGGGTTGAGACTTAAAATGTATGCATTTTTAGATTGCCAGTATATGGGAAAGTGGGTGTGAGGTTTTTGTCTGTGGGGTAAACTAGGGTTGTGTTTGTGTGTGTTGGGCATTTTTAATCTTCATCAGTCATGTGATATGACATTCCTCTCCATGCTCCTCCAAATGCAGTCAGTGTAAATAAACATGGCAGTCTACAAAAGGAAATTAGGACTTCGAGAAAGTTTTTTCAGATAGCGAGTTTTTGTGTCATCTAGTTATTTTTCCAAAATTTAGACTTGTATGGTTTGCTTTTGTGAAAACAAATACCTTCAGCTTCTCCCAGGTCAGACACAAAAAGGAACTGAAAACATTGTCTTATTTTTGCAGAAGTGCCTACCAGATGGAGGATTCAGAGAGATGGTAGGGCACAGCTGCATTCAGATTTTATACGTGATCTAAGTGTGTGGAGGAGAGGAGACAACAATCAATGGCATGTATGTCTGTGCCTCAACCAACATTTAACAAGGGAGAGAACTCTGGGTGACATTATCCCAGCCATTCAGGATCAAACAAAATCAAATAAAAGGGGTCATCAACCCTTTACAAGCCTGGATTGATGAAATACTGTATGCATTACGAAAAGGAAGCTAGTTACACATTATTTTTACAGTTCTTTTGAACAGCTTCAAAATAGAATAACTATGAATAGGTTTTACATAAATGAGAAGTGACATATCAGAGCCTAGGTCATAAGTTTCAATGCAATAACTGGGTGGGGAGCTCCTGCTTATCAGATGAACTAGAGAATGTTAAGCATCCTGCGATGTGTGGGATGGCTGGAACCAGGAAACAATTGTCCCATGTCTAAGGAGAAAGAAATGTGGAAAAATCTAATAATAAGTATATAATCAATCTATTTAAAATTATTTTTGCATAAATTAAATAAACCTAAAACTTTTCTCATATGCAATTACATTGTCTGTTGTTCAAGTTTTACCAAGAATTACTCACTATTTCAACATACCAAAACTAATGCATTCAAGTAGTAGTTAGAATTGTGTTTAATCTACATCATCATGGAAAGAATTGATATCTCAAAAATATTCCATCTTTCAAATGACAGAAACTCTATATATGCCCATTTAAGTTTATTTTTTCTCTGTATAATGTTATCACACAAATCTTGCACATAAATTGGTAATATTTAATGTTGTTGCTGCTGTTTTAAATAGCATTCAAAATTTTTAATTTCATTTATCGATTTTGATTTTCCATTTTAATCTTACAAAACTCACTATTTCTGGACCTTTGAAAGATTCTTTGGTATTTCCAATGTATATGTTCTTGGCTTCTATAAATAAAGCAGCTTTTTTGCTTCCTTTTAAGCCTGTATCATTTTCAAATTTCATTATTTTTTATTTGCTTTATTCACACTTGCTAGACTCTGCAATAAAATATTGAATAGAATTTGGGAGTGAACATCTTTGCTTTGTCCCCAATTTCAGGGTGAAAACATTCAGTTTTACAGCATTTAACTGTTTTTTTTTTAAAGTCCTTTATCAGGTGGATGTTTCCCTCTATTCTTTATTCTGATTATTTTTTTTTATCATGAATGAAAGTTGAATTTTGCAAAATGTTTTCTCTTCACCTATTTTGCTGCTCATATGTTTTTTTTCTGGTCTATGATATCATAAAATAAATTGACTAATTGTTTAATGTTGTATCAGTTTTACCACATGGTCAATTGATATACTATCCTCTTTAAATAATGATGAATCTGGTTTGCTAATATTTGATTAAGGTTTTTTGCATCTATGTTCATGATTACCACTTGAGTTAAGGTTTATTGTAAAGTAACTCATTAATAGAATCCCAGAATTTATGATGGTTGACCTATTTTTCATAACTAAGATCTCATGATGGTGTGAATAGATATTCCTGGAGAGAGTACAAAGAAAATTATATCTTACTCCTTGTTCCCTTAAATGTCCTCACACACAATGCAGGGGGAGTAGCAACACATATAATTTGGAGTTTGTGATTTGACTATCAGACTACAATTAATGCATTTATCTTAAATAGCATGGATTCTACAATACATTTCATTTTTGGGACTTAATCATTAGAGATAAAGATAATGTACCTTTAAGTACATTTTATTGACTAGAGATTTTTAGATTCATATAATAGTAATGTGGTTTATAGTGTCAGACACATGTAACACAAAACCTTGGTTTGTAGGGGTCATGTGGTGGTCTAGGAAGTGTAGTGGATTAATCAAGTTCAAACAAGACAGATAAGAAGGGACCAAGTCTCAGTATCTGGAGTGCGATCATTTTTATTATTCTTCTTTTCTTCTCCTATTTCTTTACTTTTTTAAAAATATATTTTATTGATTATGCTATTACAGTCATCCTATTTCCCCCCTTCACTCCCCTCCACCCTGCATACCCCCTCCCACCCACATTCCCCCCCTTTAGTTCATGTCCATGGGTCATACATATAAGTTCTTTGGTTTCTACATTTCCCATACTATTCTTACCCTCCCCTTGTCTATTTTCTACCTATCATCTATGCTACTTACTCTCTGTACCTTTTCCCCCTCTCTCCCCCTCCCACTCCCCTGTTGATAACCCTCCATGTGATCTCCATTTCTGTGATTCTGTTCCTGTTCTAGTTCTTTGCTTAGTTTGTTTTTGTTTTAGGTGTGGTTGTTAATAATTATGAGTTTGCTGTCATTTTACT
>CM052541.1:108014297-108053225 GCA_028533065.1 Trachops cirrhosus
GGAAATCACTTTATCTGCCCTTCCATTCTAAATGAAAGCTTTGCTGGATAGAATACCTTGGGTGTAGGTCCTTGCCTTTCATGACTTGGAATACCTCTTTCCAGCCCCTTCTTGCCTAGAAGGTTTCTTTTGAGAAATCAGCTGATAGTCTGATGGGAACTCCTGTATAGGTAACTGCCTCCTTTTCTCTTGCTGCTTTTAAGATTCTCTCCTTCATTTTAATCTTGGCTAATGTAATTATGATGTTCCTTGGTGTGTTCCTCCTTGGGTCCACCTTCTTTGGGACTCTCTGAGCTTCCTGGACTTCCTGGAAGTCTATTTCCTTTGCCAGATTAGGGAAGTTCTTTATTATTTGTTCAAATAAGTTTTCAATTTCTTCCTCTTTCTCTTCTCCTTCTGGCACCCCTATAATTTGGATGTTAGAATGTTTAAAGATGTCCTGGAGGTTCCTAAACCTCTCATTTTTTTGAATTCTTGTTTCTTCATTCTGTTCTGGTTGGATTTTTCTTTCTTCCTTCTGGTCCACACTGTTGATTTGAGTCCCAATTTCCTTCCCATCACTATTGATTCCCTGTACAGTTTCCTTTATTTCACTTAGCATAGCCTTCATTTTTCATCTAATTTGCAACCAAATCCACCAATTCTGTCAGCATCCTGATTACCAGTGTTTTGAACTGTGCATTTGATAGGTTGGCTATTTCTTCATCACTTAGTTGTATTTTTTCTGGAGCTTGATCTGTTCTTTCATTTGGGCCATTTTTTTTTGTCTTGTGACTGTTACATAGTAAGGGGCAGAGCCTTAGGTATTCACTAGGGTGGGACAACCCACATTGCTGGTTTGTGACACTGTATGTAGGGGAGGGTCCGAGAGGGAACAATGGAGTTTGCTCTGCTCTCTGCTGGCTTTCAGTCACTTACCCTGCTTCGCACAAGCAAATTTGCCCCTTCCGGTGCCAATTCATAGTGGGTGGGTTTCTGTATGTTCTAGGACCCTGTGGGTGTCTCCAATAAACTCTCCTGTGAGGCTGGGAGTTTCTCCCACTGCCACCTCAATCCCCACAGGTGTTTTAAATCAGTGGTTTGAGGCTTTATTTCCCCATGCTGGAACCCTGGGTTCTGAGGTCAGTCCTGATCCCCCTTTGTTTCACCTGGTGTATCTGTGCTCGAATGTGGGACTGCTGGTCCACCTCTGCCCTCACTGCCAGCTGCCACCTTGCTTGCTCCAGTCCACTAGCCACTGCCTTACCTTGAGTCCTCTCCACCCCAGCTGTCCATCTCTGCCCTTCTTACCGGTCTGGATGAATGTTTGTTCTTTAACTCCTTGGTTGTCAGACTTCCATACAGTTCAATTTTCTGCCAGTTCTGGTTGTTTTTTGTTTTCAAATTGTTGTCCTTCTTTTGGTTGTGCGAGGAGGCACAGTGTCTACCTATGCCTCCATCTTGGCCGGAAGTCCCTCTCCTATTTCTTCAAAGAGTAATCCCCTGAATTTCTTTCTTTCTTTTTTTTTTTTTATTTTTATTTTTTTAATTTTTTTTAATTTTTTATTTTAGATTATTCAGTACAGTTTCTATCTTTTATTCCCATTCCAGCCCACCCACCCATCCCTCCCCACCTCCCTTCCATTTCCAAGGCCCGTAGTTTTGTCCATGTGTCCTCTATATTTGTTCCTGTAAACCCTTCCCTTCTCCCCTGAAATTCCCTCCCCTCTCCCCTCTGGTCTCTGACATCCCGTCCTCCATTTCAGTGCCCTTAGTTATAATTTACTTGTTTCTTTGTTTTGTTGTTTAGGTTCCTGAATTTCTTGATTAAGTCTAGTACCAAAATGCTTTGGTCTTTCAGTAATAATCTGGAGGAAGGAATGGCCTGGGTTATAAGAACCTGGTTTTGGGGAGATTTGTAAACTGAGGGATCACTGTGAGCCCAGATCTACTAGTTGAAAAGAAATTGATCAGTAAAGAATTATAATCAGAATTGATAATATAGTTAAAAGACTAGATAGGTTTTGATTCAGTACTGGCATTTCTGCATACAAATTATGTTATCTTAGACAAGAAATTTAATTTCTTTTAACATTAGAGGACTCAGTTACAAAAGGGATACATTGATTCTTATTTTATAGGTACAATTATTCAGATGATTGAATGAGATAATGCATAAGACAGTTTGTTATGTATAAACCATTAACAAATGTATGCTATAAATTATGGTCTATAGAAGAAAAATACATCTAGATTTAAGGGACCGAGCTATAGCTTCTGACTGGAACATATAAGCTTCATGACTTCACCTCTGTCACCTCCAGCATTTAAAAGAAGATAGTATTTTCTCATCAGCATCATGGATTTTTGCTAGGTCAATGAGGCACTGTAAATGCATGCTATCATTGAAAGTTCTCTAGAAATAAGGACTACTTTAACAATAAAAATGATGATGCTATATGAGCCCTGTCCAGGAAGTATTCAGCCAGGAAGTATTTCATTTAATATGAAAAAGAATCATTTACTGAAGAAGATACAAGATACAAAAAACATTGCACATAGGATAATGACAACTCAGTTTCCTTCAAAGTAGGCACCTTGGGACCTCACACAGTTCTCCTAGTGTCTCTTCCACTGTTTGAAACACTGTAGAATCCTTTGTTGGAATGGCCATCAGCTGCTGTGTCATACTGAATCTCCTGAAAGGTGGTCTGAAATCTCTGCCCTTTCAAAGTTGGTTTTAATTTTGGGAAAAGCCAGAAGTCACAGGGCACCACCACTGAGCTATAAGGGGGCTGAATCACTCACCTGGGTGATTTGATGTTTGACCAAAAAAACTCTGTAGGAGACATGATGCATGAGCAGGTGTGTTGTCTGTGATGAAGCTGCCAATCACCAGTTGCCCATAGCTGTGGACTTTTTCTCCAAAATTGAATCTCTCAGTTGAAGAAGAACATTGAGATAGTACTCCTTTTTAATTATATAGCCTGGAGGGCTGTATTCATGATGGACAACACTTTTCCAGTCAAAAAACACAGTTAACATGGTCTTCATCTTGCTGAGACTTTGCTTTCCTTCTTCAGGCATGGAAGACCAGGTGACTTCCATTGGGATGACTGGCCTTCATTGCTGGATCATAGCCATAGATCCAAGATTCATTTCCAGTTATGACCTTGCTGAAGAAATCTGGATTATTGGTAGCTCTTTTAATCAAGTCATTAAGTACTGCAGCACAATGTTCCTTCTGTTCTGATAGCAGAAGCTGTGGAATGAGTTTTGCCATAACATATTTCAGGTCAAAATCCTTTGTCAGAATCTCAGACACAGTAGTTTTTGGAATCCCTGATCGGCTTCTAGTTCTCCCACTGTCAGTTGCCCATCTGTTGGGTACAGCCCACACACATTCAACATTCTCAGGTGTTCTGCTTGTTGCAGGCTTTCCAGAACATGGATCACTTTCAACAGATTCTTGACCATCTTTGAAGCATTTGTGCCACACTTTTATTTGTGCTGCACTCATTACATTGTCTCTGAAAGCCTTCTGAATCATCCGAATAGTTTCCATGGAGGAATGTTCAAGCTTAAGGCAAAATTTGATGTAGATCTGTTGCTTAGCTTGCTCAGTCATTTTGAATGTGACAGCTGCACAGTACACTTGCTCACTAAATGGTGTCTACTGCCCCCACTGACAATGAAATCGTAGTGGTTCACACATGCGCATTCCAGTCCACTCTCCATGGCTGCTAGGTTATATCAATGTCACACAAACTGTTCTTGTTATATTAACAATGGCTGAACTTTTTCCAGATAGACCTCATAGTTACTAATGCGTTATCAACTTTGCTAATTCCCTGATGCAAAAAAAAAGAAAATATTTCTCAAAACTTGTGAGGATCTCATGATATCAAAATATGTTAATACAAAAAGGTCAATCTGAAGGTTGTTCTGCATGAGATGGATGAAGTATAGAGACGAAACCACTATTTAAGTTTTCCATGGTGTATACATCTATGTTTTAATATATCCAGCTAATGTTATATATTTTTCTGGAATGAATTTTCTTAATTTAATGAAAATATTCTTAGTTATAATGATTTCCTGATTTATATTTGTTCCATAGCTTTCTAAAGATATGCTTTTGTCAAACCCAAAGGGGATAGGTTTGAGGGTGTGAGGTGGGGATGGGTGGAGTGGGGGTTTGTGATGGGGGGAATAGAGACAACTGTACTTGAGCAATAATAAAAATATAAAAAATAAATTAAAGTATGAAAACAGAAATGCTTTTGGGATGAGAAAATTTATTTAAAGCATTTTCCACATCAATTGATGGCCATCCTTTTTTTTCCTGAGCACAAATTAAATTTAGTTTTAAAACATTTGGCTGACTTATATTGAAAAGTTCACCATTAAAGAAGCTGAAAGCTATTCCTGTCAATAATTGTTTTCCATTTCAGAACTTTATTTTAGGAAAGAGTAACAATGTATCCTGATTTTGTTAACAAAAATTCAGTTGGACAAATGGGACTTGTTAACATATTAGAAAACATAATAACTTGCTGGGAGTGATTAGTTTATTTATTGTAGTAAAAGGCACTACTCTTCAAATAAGTGGTAGATTTGAAGTACAGTGGATGCAAACATTGTTGTATATTTAATAAACCATAATTTGGGCATTTGTCTCAGTGATAAATTTTTATTTCCTTTGTGAAATAATCATATGCTGTTTACTTGACATTGCACACAACTTATTTTGACTTCACAGAAACTCCAAAAATTATTTACTCATTTATATTTATAAACTTCATCCAAGCAATAAACCAGCCCATATGGCATCCCAAAAGGACCTTGAAATGACAGTGAGACTATAAACAGAATAAATTAAGTTTGCATTGTACATATTTGTACAATTTTAGCATTTGCCAAAATAGAGAATTAATTTCATGTAACATTTTAAAATCATACTTAGCAAGTGAAAAATGAATTTTAATTATTAGCACTTATATACAGCCTATTCTATGAAATATAGGTCTATTTCATAAAGGTGGCAGATCAAAAGTTGAATGACATTACAACAAAACAAGTTATTATTTACTCTCTGACTTACTATTCTATATAAGTGTATTTTATTTTTATCTGGGCACCAATATATCCACAATTTCCTTTTTATTTTATAGATCTACTTTGATTAAAAACTAATCATAAATTTGGTTTATAGTCTAATTCATGGACATGATTATATCCAATGTACGATTATCTTAGTAATCATTTGAAGGTAGTAGAACAAATAACACTGTTCTTATTTTCTTAAGTGAACACTGGAACTCATAGATATTTACCGATTAGTGCAAGCTGAACCGCTAACATTAGGCAAAGCCCAAATCCATTCTATCTCTTCTGATTTAAAATCCTTTGCTTTTTTCATTCTCTTACCTAAGCCATCAGTCAAGTGGTTCTATGATTTCATAAAGAATATTGAGAGTATCAAGCACACACTCCATCATTCATCATAACATAAATCATGTGCACTCCCCCCCCCCTTTCCTTTCGTGGTGTCAGAGGAAAACAGTGCCCATCCCTCTTCTCAAGGCTAATTTTTCTACTTGTGTTTTTACTAATATTTTCTCTCATTTACTCTGAGATAATCGCTATTGTTAATGTTTCTTCTATTTTTGTCTTTTTCTGTACTCAGTACTTCCATATTAAGAATAAAAAAGATGGTGGGGGAACCAAGAAAAATAAAAAAAAAAAGGGTTCTGCATTAGCTCAACCTACTAGTTGTATTTTTCTTTCCTGTAAAAATCAAGTTTCAAGAGAGAAATATTCTCAATTGTTCCACTTCTCCATCTTCCATTTACTCTTCCAGCCACTACACTCATGCACCCCTTCCTAACTGCCAGTCAAAGGCTGTTTTTCACTGTGTTTCAGTCCACGTTTCTACAGTGTCTGATACTTCATCACTCCCTTCCTCTTGAACTCTTTCTGTGGCCTCCAGTTCACCCCTCTTTCTGCTGTTGGTGCTTCCAGAACTCTGTACTCTTCAATATTTACATTACATATTCCCACTAAATTACTTCTTCCATTTGTATGTGAACAGCTACCACCTACAAGTGAGTAACTTGGTGACAGAAATTACTAAAATTCATGATTCCCCTTACTTGACATAGAATTATTCCTAAGATACAGATGTGTAGCTAGTTTCTAAATCTCCCAGCTGTGTGAGCATTGCCAATGTTAAGTGAGTATATAGAGTCTGTCCTTGACTTTTAACTAGGTATGGTTTCTCCATATACTCTCTTCTTTTAGAATGATTTTTCCATACCTCTAACTATCCTCCATCGCAGTCCTGCTGGAAAATGCCAACTTGGCTTTTAATTCACCTTTTCAATTAAAACTTTCTGTTGCTGCAGAATTCTTGTGCAAACATCTATTTTGTTTCCTGTTCCATTTTACATGTTTACCTCATTCTACTAGATTAGCATATAAGCATTTCAAAGCCAAAGACCACATTATTTAGTGTTTTATCTCTAACATCTAGTGTAGGATTTAGTACATAGTAAAAATCAAACACCTGTTTGTTTTATAAGTGAATGCCTTTCTACAAGTTATTCTAGCACCGTACTATATACAATAATAGAACTTGAACAAAAGTGTTTATGTAGTTAATTTTTCTCTCTCTGTGAAGTTCTTTGTCTACCATGTTCTATCTCATGTAAAATGAAAGGAAAACTTTTATCCAATCATAATATAGGAAAGAGTCCAGAAACTTGACTTTTTTAAAATTTCATTTTCAAAATAATATTAAAACCTACTAATTAATATCAATATACTATACCCTCAATGTATTGGAAAGATGTAGTAAAAAATTGAAATGTCATAAATGCTGCCATTTCAATTTACCTAAGATAAATTATAATTACAGGTAGAAATAAGGTAGGTAGCTACTTCTCCACATTGTTTAGCATGATTCACACCTGTGGTTACATATATTTTCCTGCTTTCTTTGCAGGCCTTTTTCAGGAGTTTATGGAAGAGAGCAAGTTAAAATAAGTAAAAAGAATAAATTCAGCCATTCTTGGTAGGCAATGAAAACTCACAAGAGGATCCAGATCATCTTTATTTTTCTAACTTCTAATACATTGCTCATTGGGCCAATCCATATAATTTTTCTTCATTGAGAATATCCAAAATAGTACCATCAATGTCAGTATTATAGTTATTTGCAATGGATTTTTTAACCAGTTAGTATAGGCAATAATTATTAAGGGAATCTATGTATTCTATTTAGTGCTAAAGTTATCCATCAGTGCACATGAAGTCTATTCCCTTAATGTTATTGTTTATTCATTTTTGAATATGTGATTTAAATTTAGTTATGGCAATATGACTTTGATATCCAATAGACACTCGGATTTATTTGGGCTTTGTGAGCAGACATGAGTACACATGGATGGGTTAACCTTTTGTTTGCCCTTTCATTACTCAGAGGTTAGATGATCTATCTTGCTGCAGGTTCAAACTTCAGTTGGGTGAGAAAGCCCTAGGGAAATGGAGAAAAATGCCCTGTAATGTCAAAGTTCAGCTGTTTGTTTGTTCCTCTGGTTAATTTACTAAGTGATTTTGCTGGAAGTTGCTACCCTGGGAGCATAAATTTGATTTACAGCAAGAATTTCATGTGTCTTGGGACAATTCTCTACTCTTTGTAGTAACACACTATTGAATTTGAAAGCACATTCTCATTTTTTTCTTGTTATCTTTTGGCTGATGCTTATAAATTATAATTGCTTTAAAAACAATTTTTATATTTATTTAGTTATTTATTTATCCTATTTGCTGCAATTGTTCTTTCCAGAATGAAATGTGGAATTTGAGGTCTTGAAGCTGCACACTTAATTGTATTAATATTCAAGGTACACAATATATTTTAAGTGGAAAACTAAGGTCTCCTTTACTAACATTAGAAGAGCAAATGACCAAAATTATATGTCACTATTTGGTAGTTTTTCAAATGATGAATATTTGGTATCCCTACCAGTCTTGGTAAAGATGTGTTTGAAATAATCTGAGAAGAATCCCATTTATAAATGTTCATCCTATCCATCTTTTAGGTGAGCAGTACATTTGTATTTTAAATACCTACAATTACTATTTACAGAAGTGGAAAGAAGAACTTTGGCTCTTTGATTAGTTAGATTATTTTAGATGCAAGTAACAAGTTCCTTTATTCATAGTCAAGTCATATGTTCATGTAAATGTATGCCTCAAGGTAAGTCTTCAGATGAGATGATATCTGATGGCTCAGTGGCATTACCGAAAAAACTACTTTGTTTATATCTCTTTACTTTTTTTATTATTAATCGTGGCTTAACTTAATGGTGGTTATCCTTGTGACACAAAGAAAATGGTCAGAAATCCTCAAGAGTTATTGCGAGTTTGTTCCCCCGCATTTCTAGCAGTTTACTGCACTGAAAAGACTTAGGTCTGTCTGTATTCACAATGGGATCTGCTGCTCTAAAGATAATACTGAGTTGATTGGCCTACTTCATATTGCTGCATTCCTAAATCAATAATTGGCCCAGACATGCGATAAACTATCTTAACAGTCAAACATAATTGAAAACAGAGGTCCTATAAAGTCTCATGGCTGATAATGGTGCTAAAAGTTATTATCTTTAAAACAATCAAAGCAGAATACTGTCCACCAAGATAAAATATGAATAGAAAGTGACAATGCCCAGATGCCTATCATGATGTTTATCCTTGTATATGCTTTAACTTGAAAATATAAATAATTTATTTGATATTTTCCATGATTTTTTAAATGAGGTGTACAAAGATAGATAATATCAATCCTAAAACAGTGTCCCCTTATGTTCAAGTGGACATATTTGCTATGTAGCCTGACAGGATTTCACTTAAGAAAACAGAGAACATTTGAAAAAAATCCTGACTTCTTAGTTATAGTTGTATTTATATTGCAAATCCCCATATATAACTGAAGTCTAGCAACTCATGCTAGACTTATATTCATGTATTTATTTATATTGAATATATATAGGGGTGACATTGGTTAACAGAACTATATAGGTTTCGGGTATATCATGCTATTACACATTATCTACATATTGTATGTGTGTTCACTACCAAAGTTGAGTGTCTTTCCATCACCACTTAACCCCCCTATATCCTTTTCTACATCCCCCACCCGCCATTTTTCTCTGGTAATCGCCATGCTGTTTTCTGTGCATGATTTTTTCTTTGCTTAATTTTTAAGAGTTACAAATTTCTTAGTAATAGGTGGTGACAGACATCAAATCTGTAGGAAAAAAAATTTAATGTAATTTGGAATTTTACCTTCTATTTTAAGTAGCATTGAACCTAAATGATAACTTCATGACTATAATTTTATTATAAATCATAAATTATATTTAATAAAATTTTATACACATACACAAACATACACACATTATTGGGATATCTGCACACACATTTCACAAGGATGCTGGTCTATGACAGCCAGTATCTCCAAACTTCCAGAGAATTACATGTCTGCTTAGCGATCAAATTCACTATAGCATTAATACAAAAAAGAGGCTTTTCAATTCATTGTGTTATCTTGAGAATAAGTAATGGAAAAATAAAAGTCATGAAATTGCTCTTAATAGAGCACCTAGAACATTATTAAACATTAGTTGACTTTATGTAAATGTGTTCTTGATCTAGCCTTTTGTTTAATAATACCTTATATCTGAAGTGACGTTTTATGATTATGAAATTAAATATATGTATACTCATATGTACAATACTAAGACTATAAAGAATAGATTTTAAATGCATTAAATTCTACCACATGAAGTGGCATCTGTTAAAGATTTCTCTCCTATTAGTCATCTATTCTCTATTTCTCTAGTTGAATGGTTAGAGTGACAGATAAGCATGTGAGAGCCTATTACATTTGGCAATGTGGAGTGAGGACTTGTTTTACAAGAAAGGATACTGGAGTTATACTTAATTTTTTCTAATTTCAGAACTTCACTAGTCACCTGGCAGAACAAACAATCTGAAAATCTTCCAGAAACTCTCTTATGGAAAATTTTTTATTTCCCCATAACAGCAATAGCAACTAGATCAAGAGCTGTCTTCTTTAAGTCCTTTACCTATTTTTACCATTCACACCATTGTCCTTGAACTACAGCCTGATTATTTAAAGCTATAATTTGTTCAATAAATATTTAAGTCCCAACTCTGTGTTGAGCAGTGTTCTTGATTTTGGGTATACAGTGATGAATAAAAAACACAGTCTATACCTTCGCAGTCAGCATTAGATATAAATTCTTTTATATCTAATCATCATTTGAATAAACTGGTGTAACTGAGAAGTCTAGGCAACCATGAATATAATTCATGGCAAGATCAGACCTGTCTGGAGTTCAGAAGTCTTTCCTAAGGAAGTTAGAGTGTGATATTAACTGAGCAAAGGTTAGGATGTGCGTACAGTATGTGAGTAGGTACAAAGAGCGTTGGTAGCATATAATTTAGTGAAGGCTGTAGTGCATGAAAAGACCTTGAGACTAGAAAGAACACAAAATAAAAAAAGGGCAACTATATAGGTAGAATGTATCCTATGAGGTGGGTAAAACATAAACACGATTTATTTTAGTAGGTGATACAATATCTTGGACAATGTTAATATTGTGGGTCTTTATGAAAATATAGGATAACTAGAGATGTTTAGGTAGAAGAATAAAATAATCAAGATTATTTTTAAGTATATTTTATTATAGAGAATTATCTGGAAAGAGAAAGAATGATTGGGTTGCATCTAGTCTTGAGATGGTGCAATAATCAAGATATGTAAGGCTATTTAGAGGACTTAGGGTGACAGAGGAAATTCATAGAAAATGAAGGACTTAGAGATATTTAGAAACAGAAACTCATGCTTGATGACTGATTGAATCTAGGATTTAAGAAGAGTAGGCAAAGGGTAAAATACAAATCCCATGTTCACGAGGAGCAAAATCTTTGTTGAGCTATGTACTGAGATAGCAAACACTAGGAGAAAGAAAAAAATGTGGCAGGGTGGGCATCACTATTCAAATTTTAGACACATGACGTGGCCAGCCAAAGGTGTTAAAGTTAGTGCATGCTTAGAAGTTAAGAGAAAATATGGCAGTGGAGTTATAAATTTGAAATTATCCATATTTGGATAGCAACTGCTTTCTATTTGGATAGAAAGCTGGCCTCAATTAGAACATGAAAGAACACCAACATTTAATTATTAAGGTCAGAGGAAAAAGAAGTTAAAGAATCCAAAAAATTGGAAGGAAAACAAGAAGAATTTGATGTCACTCAGCAAAGGGAAAAGAACATTTAAGTTGGAGATTTACCTCAAAATAAAGACGACTTTCTGTTGTCTGCGTGTCACTGGCTTTCTGAGCAGAAATAATCACAAAATCAAAGAGCATTTGATTTGACTTTTAAAAATAAGTTTATTTCAATCAGAGAGCAATCTAAACAAATAAAAGTCAAACAAATTACATCATGTTCCAGAAAGTGAAAGAAAAATCATACTAAACATGAAACTGAAATGAAAATATAAATTTAAACTTCAAAATGACCTACCTCTTTAACTTTTCAGAACCTAACTCCTATGCTCCGAATGATTTTTCCTTCCAAAATTCATGTTTAATTTATAATTTAGGAGGGGGTGGGACTTTGAACGTAGATTAAGTCATGAGAGGGTCAAGGGAGCTCCCCTAACCCTTGTGACACATGAGGATACAACAGGAAGTCTGCGGCCTGGGAGAGGGCCCTCACCTAACCAGCTGGCACACTGCTTTCAGACTCTCAGCCTCCAGAATTGTGAGAAATACATTTCTGTTGTTTATAAGCTACCCAGTCTCTGGTATTTTGCTATAACAGCCTCAACGGACCAAGACAATATCTTAAAGCAACACTCAGTTCAGGTAAGAAAATAAAAGTTCCTAACTTTTCTTTTGGGGCAGAGTTGAGATAGTGTCACTATGTTAGGACTGTGTTGTAAAATCCCAGTTTTTCTGGGCACTGGGGATATAGATACATGCATGTCTCCTATGGACCAGATATTAGCCAAGAGGGGAGACGCCAGAGTGAGATAACCTATAGCTGCTTAGAATATTGGAGGGTCCCCAGCAACAGACACTCAGATAAAAACCCAGGGCCTAATGAAGTTTCCCCAGTGACGACCATAGAGAGAGAAGTATTTTCCTTCAAGTCCCCACTGGACTACAGAGAACATAGAGCTTGCTTTTGTTGACACCATTTCACATAAAGTGAATGAAAGACACTCCACTCTCTGTGCCCGGGGCAAGATTCCAACCTGAAATAGACCTGAGTTGAGATGCAGAGAGTAATTGGTGGCAAATGAAGTTCAGAGTTCTGTTTACTATATTGGACAGGACAAACAGTTTATGAATATGGACTGTGTTGCAAAATGAAGAAACTGCTTTTTACTTCAGATTGAGCAAAATGTCATGGCCCCGATGATAATTTATCCAGTGGAGGGGAAAAAGTACTCCTCATTGAATAAAATGCAAAGGAGTAATAAAAAAAATAAAATGACAATTATGGGTGATTTTGCTTTTACCTCACATTATACCTTCCAGATTATATTTAGGGAATGTTTTCCGTATATTTAGAACAAATGTGTAACTTAAAATGGAAATTTTAAAAAACTGACCTCAGTTTATTTTATTTCTATATATCATGATTTGGGAGATCATCCTATTCATAACAACAATATAATTTTATAATTCTTTAAAAGGCATTCATAGCTTCACTAGAAGGAATGCAGAATTAAGGAGAAAAAAACAGAGAAACTCAAATGATTCAGTTTTACTCTTGTTGAATATTCTGGTAAATAATTAATAAAAAGGAAAGCTAAACCAATGGTTAATTTTATTACTATTAACCTTTATGTAGGCAGATTCTGATTTACCATATAGTCATAAAATGTTTAATGTTTAAATTTCATCTTTATTTAAAATATGAGGTGCCAAAAGTTTCTGAAGTTTATAACAGGTAGAAATTGGTCATGAGGACTGTTAGAGATTTCTGACACTAATTCCTGTCCTAGACACTTTTCCCACCATCTCGGCTCTTTCCCCCAAAGATGTAATTACCACAAAACTCTTAAAATTCTACTTATTTCCCAGGTATTATGCCCTTAGAATAATTTTACAGTTGAGAACTGGAGCCACACTGTTTGACCTGTACACTCTGGTGATTGACGTCTACAGAAACAGTGTCAGCTCCTCTATTCTCTTACTAATTATGTTATGCCCTCAAAACAAAGAAACACAATTATAATCCTCCTTCACTTACAGAAGCAAAACCACAGTATCTTAAAACCACAGTATTGTAAAGCTTTGTTTCTGAGCTCATTTTCTTTTGGGTTACATCCACCGTGATTGTATTGTCATAAGACATTTTCCCCTTTTTTGTTATTCTGTGTTTGATTCAGATAATTTTCTTCTGTGATCAAGTAATATTTTGCAGAAGAGGCCACCAGTATTTTGTGATACTAAATCAATGAATTAATGAGCAAACAAATTGCCTGATTGGTTAATCGACTGCTCTGCACAGGCCATGGTGTTAAGTGAGGTGAGAAGGTACAAGAGACCACCACGAAAATGAACACTTTGATGCTGCCCCTATCTAAAGAGGAAAATCTCTTAAAGGTCAATAGAAGAAAGAGAAGTCTAAAAACAAAATGTTCAGGAGAAGTTGATGGGGTGCCCAATGGTAGAGAGTGTGAATTTTCTAAAGTAGGTCAGGGAAGGGGTTAGCGCTGCAGTTTGGAACTGAGATTGATTTTAAACTGAAGTTTAAATTGAAGGAGTTTAGTTTTCCTTTAGAGAAGGGGAAATAAGAAGTTTAATGGAGAGACAGTGTGACCAGAAGTGGCCACAGCCAAGTAAGCAATAATGACTGCAGCAAATAGTTTGGTAACCTGAGAAACTGTCTACTATGCTGAAATGTTGGATGGCGTAAGAACATGAAATTCTAAATGTTCACCTCATGTGTCTGGACATTGCCTTGTAAGAAATAGGAAATCATTTCAGATTTTTAAAAGTTTTGTGAGAGCTTTAATGGCACAAGCTGCAAGTTATACATGTATTGTAAACTGTATATAATGACACAAAGTGCTAACTAACTAGATGAAGAATACATGCTCACTCTGGTTCAGTCAATTACAATAATTTCAACAACTGGTTCACTTAAGAATTTATTTTCCTGGCTAAGTCTTCCATCTTCATTTTCTAGAATAGCAAAAATTTTTACTGAAGGTATATGAAAAAATCAAACTTTTAGGAGGAGTACCTTGTGTGCTGCAGAAGCCCAGAACTCCCCTGGCAGCTGCTTGCAACACCAAGCACAAAAAGCACCACCGAGGCCACTGTGTTTTGTATCCACGTCAGCAAACATTGTTATGCTCTCTGAAGAATGTAGGAGTGCTGCGACTGTCCCTAATGAAGGCAGGTATGTACTGTGGATTTTCAGTGGTGGGATTAGGAAGCATTGGGCATAGTGTCATTAAGTATGTAGATAAAACAGTGATTTTCAACCTATTTTTTTCTGCTTATGCCACATTTTAGTATAAAAAATCAGTGCTGTACTTGGAGGACTTGCATGACCTAAAATGCCAACAGAGCATTCACAATCTGATAAAACCATCCAGAGTCATCATAATACACAGTTGGATATTCCTGAGGTCAAGTCCCACTATTACCGCTTGCTCCCAGTCAGGAGCTAAAGATCTCAAACATCTTTCCTTGCTGCCAGCTTGACGTCATGTTATGTCTTAATTCTTAGGGACATAAGTCGTTCCTGGGCTGCAGTATGTCCTAAGCCTCACTTAGCAATGTGATTTTTGTGACAGATGTTGCCATAAAAATACGTGCCCTCAGTTGGGACAAAAACACATTTTGTCTGTTGGCAGCAAAAGCTATAAAATGTTTGTGCTGTACCATGGCACCTACATCTTGCTGGCTGTGTCCTTTTAAGGTGACTGTATATTCACCCAACTATATAGATTTATAAAGAAATATATGCATGTGTGTATAATCCCACCACACACAGTCTACCCCTAGAAATAGAGGACATTTATGCAAAATGCCTTTAGCACAACAAGAAAAGGGAGGAATGCTCAGAGACAAAGAAACACTGGGTCACATCTCTGTAGAGTTAGAGAACTTATTCTTATAAAATTAAATCAAAACTTTGAGAGGATTTTTTGAAATTCATGTGGAGTATGATGATTTACAGGTCTCTTTTAAAAGCTCATGTGATTCACTTCATTAAATGGAGCAACTTAATACATTTTAAAGCACATGAACTTGGAGTCAGATGGATTCAGGTTGGGCCCTTGGCTTTCTCGCTCTTATTGGCTAGGTGTTCTGCGGCCCATTGATAACAGGTTAAAGCCTTATATGAATTAGTTACAAAATGAGGAAAATCATAACTACTGGTGAGAGTGTGGCAAAGGTTATAAATAAAATATATAAAACTCTTAGCTTACAATTTTGACAGTCACTCAGCACATACTCATTGCAAAGGTCGCCTCTATGCCTCAGTGCTCAGACCTCAGAGATAACCTCAGGCGCAGCTGGGTGTTGAGCAAACAGCCCGGTAAGGTTTATGGTCAGGAGAAAGTTTATTATGTACATGGGTGGTGGGGGAGTGGGGGACAGTTAGCTACAGTCTCAGAGAAAAGGAAAAACATACTAAGTGGAAATGTCTTATCTCATGAGTTGGGCTTTTTCTTACTCCTTAAGAAGGAAATTCAAATATCACTGAACAGAAAGAGGATTGTGAGAATTATGCAAGTTCAGAATAATTACTTGCTATTTTCTATATTGCATTTGAATTTTAATTTAAGTGTAATTAAAGATCTCCTTGTAAAATCAAAGTACTTTTACATTTACTGCATCTTCTAGATAACCTTTTAAAATTACTGGGACATTAGGCAGGGCAGAAATATGTCAGCTATTTCAGCTTGGCTCTCTAGTTATGATGTTATTTTTTCAGTCATACATAAAAATCTAATTTTTTTCCATTTCCATTTTGCTAAAACAAGTTTAGTAGTTCTTGTCTCAACACAAATAAGAATGATTTCAGAGGTGGAGGGTTTTGTGAATTACTATTGGTTTGGCATTGCGTTTTAAAGTTAGAAATATTGATGTAAGAAAATTCTGCTTCTTCAAAACCTCTATCTTTTATTTAATAAATAAAACTTAAGATTTTAAGTTTGTGACTTCAGTGATTAAAATATTTAATTAAAGAGACATAAAGTCAATAGTCGACTTAGTTGTGTGTGTGTACTTAGTAATAACAGGAGAATATTTGTAACTTAATCTACTTGAAGTTATACATTTTTGCCAACTTCTATTGAGATATTATGTGAATTCTCTTTTCAATATCACAGCCATCCCATACTCCAATGTCAAGTACGCAGGATGATGACTTAAAAGTGCACAGGTTGTTTATCTGAAAATATAAGCTCTTTGCTACCAGAAGGCTGAGTTCAAGACTATAGGCACATTGGATTTTGATTCCTTCATGGATGGATGAGTTATAAAGGACTTTGAGTTCCTTAGTATTCCAGAAATGATTGTTTTATAACAAATTTCCCCAAAATTCAGGGACATGATACAATCAGTTATTATACTCAGGGGTTCTGGAGGGTCAGTAATTTGGGCAGGGCACAGAAGAAATGGGTTCTCTCTGCCACACTATGTCTGGGGTCTCAAATAGATGTGAACCCTGGGGATTAGAATGGTCCAAAGGTGCATTTCTTCATGGGTCTAGAGGTTCACACTAGCCAATGGCCAGTGGCAACCTCAGTTCTCCTCCTTGTGGTTTCTCTAATAGACAATGGCATCTGGGCCTCCAAGGACAAGCATGCTAAGAGAAAGAGGCAGAGTCACATCATCTTTTATAACCTAGCCTCAGAAATCACAAACCATTATTTCTGCTGCATTATAGTAATTGAAGCCAGAAGCAAAAATAGGCTTCACCTCTTCATGGGAGTGGCAAGGTTCTGGAAGGGAATGTGATTCTTGAATATTGCTATGACCACTTTAAAAATACAACCTGCCATTGTCTACCCTCTGTCCCAACATTTTCCATCCCTCCAACATGCAAAATATACTCCTTCCAACACCCTCAATCCACAACCTTATTACAGCTTTTGATTCAGGCTTGTGATCCCAGCTTCTGTGATCGACAGCAGTTTTTGGTACAGATAAGTCTTCTTGGTTACAGCTCTTCAAGTGCAGTTACTCAGTTCTAACAGCTTGTATTCAAAGTGGCCAGTTATCTCCCACTCCTGTGGCCAATCTACAGTGCTGGGACAGGCACTGGATAGCCAAGTTGTGTAGAGGCTCTGTTCACAGAAAAGGGAAAGTATGATACACACCCCAATCATTGGCTCCAAGCAAATTGGAAATCCAGTCATACCCTAGTGCAAGTTCCTTAATTTGGCCTCAATTATATTTCCTAAAACACTGGTCTGGGCTCATGGTTTTGACTTCTGAGTCATTCTTTCATTTTCATAAGAAAGTCTGTGTTTGAAATTGAGTAGTTTTCTCATCCTGCTTCCTAACCATTAAAATTTGCGGGCTATAAGGTCTCTTTGCATTTTGTCCCTTTTATGCTAAGGAAATATGATTCCTTTATTCTTTTAAAAACATTAGGGGTTTCTTATGAATCAATGTATGAGCCAATTCATCATACATAAGACTTTCTGTTCCTCTGGCTTCCCGTGATGCTGCTGTGGGGCTTTGTTCTGAGATTCTTAGAGAGGGTCTACGAGGCTGCCTTGAAGAGTCTTAGAGGGCCTGTGTCAGACAGAATGGCTCTCTCAGGCACTGCCTCCTGTCTTTCTGAGTTCTTAAAAGATTTTAGAGTCACACCCTAGATTTTATCTTTGCTATGAAGTTCTTTCTTAATTTGAGAATCTTGAAAAGTTAGGGAATGAGGAAGATTTATTTTCAAACCCAAATTCTTCTGTCTCCTTTGTATGTCCTCTAAAATTTTGTTGAAAAGAGAACCATTCCTCTTTTAGTTGCCCAATGCTCTCTTTTTAAAATAGACATTGAGATAAAGTCAGAAGCCACTTTTTAAAGTCCACCTAAATGTCTCCTTTGCTAGATCCATCAATTCACTAGATATAGTTTCTGTTTTCCATTTTACTGCAAACAAATTCATCACTACAGAACAAGAGTCTTCCTGCCTCCATCTAGCAATGGCATTTCCACCCATTCTTTTAAGGCTTGAGTTCAGGCCAACAGACTTCTCCTAACAATCACTTGGGGGCCCTTTATTAACGTTCTTCTCTAGGTCATTCCAGCTTCTGTCCATCACATGTTTCTACTGGAACAGTTTTAGATTTTATTACTACAGTAGTGTGCTTCCAGGTACCCAATCTCTTTCATTTACTTTGACTGTATAAATTACTCCAAAATGTAGTAGAACAAAATGACCATTTATTATGTCATCATTGTGATTGACCAGGAATTTGGACAGGAATTAATAGAGACAGTTTTCTCTGCGATCGTAAGGCTGAGGGCTAAATTTCTTTGAAGGCTCATTCACTCATGTCTAGCAGTTGTATTTTGGATGGGGCCTCAGTTTGTCTTCACTTGGGTTGTCCTCTTGGGCAGTTTGGGCTTCTTCACAGCTTGGTGGCTGAGTTCTAAAGGTGAGAATGGGAGCAGGGGAGAAAGCCATCTACGGGGAAGTCCTATGACATTTTATGATCTAGCCTTGGAAGCTAGAGAGAGTCGCTTCATTTGCTGTTAAGCTGTTAAGACAAAATCTTTGAAAAATAAAATCTGCCACACTTGGTTTGATTCTGTTTGACTCTACTTCCCTCTGTGACGAAGGGCAGTGCAGATAGTAGGCGGCAAAAACCAGCCTAAGACCCTGGAACAGAACCATCCTGGCAGAATCTCTTTGAATCATTTAATTCTGTATTTTGCACTCTCTAAAATAGGTCCTTACATCCCTGGAATCTCCAGGCTTTGAAGTGTGAGTGTTAGGGGGTCCCCAACAGCCATTCTGTTCATTTGTCTTCTCTCACCCTAGGCAGCGAGCAACCAGCCAGAGAAACTCGAAGTGATCACTGGGGATGAATGTGGTTCTGTTTTGTATTTGGCCCAAAGTCTAATTCAAATAAAAGCTGACAGCAAATCAACAAGAAAAGTAGACCTCGGACTTTTCCCTCTGTGTAGCAGTGCTGACTCATTTTCTCATCACATTAGAGAATGTATCACAGTGAATGTTCTTATGGTGACAAAGGAAATGAGTCCACGTGATAATGGGCCCAATTGGGCTGTTTATCTGATTCAGCATTTATATATATACAAAATGATATAAGTGAATACAGCATATTTTTATTTTATCGCTAGATCTTAAATACTCACAAGAATATAACAAAGTAACATAGTTGGGGAGAAGGAAAGTATTTAAAAGAGAGACAGGATAGGATTGTACCACATCATATGTATTCCCTAATGAGAGAAAAATTAATAAATACTCCATCAGCTTTACCTGGTGACTTTTATTATTATCCCATTATATCAAATTCTTTTCATTATAGATATTCATACTGTATAAATATGCATAAAATAGTAACATTTAATAGATCCATATGAAGACTCTGAAGCAGCTGCCTAAATATCATGAAACTAATATAGAGCAACTGGGAAAGATGAATTTAATTCAAAGAGTAAATATTAAGCAAACTCTATGTGTTGGGTACAACAAGGAATTCAAAGATGTATCTCCCTCAAATAGATAAAACGTGCAAATAATTTACAGGCAGTCATTCATTCACTGACCTTGATACATTCAGCATTGAGTTAGGCTATTCAGTACTTACAAAGGACATATTTTGTCCTGGAGAGATTTTATAATTTACTTTGGAAGATTAGGAAGAATAGTAAAACAAACCAGCCATACAACATTAATATGTGAACATAGTAAAGATTTTTAAAATAAGCCCTAAACTCTAAATGTTATGAGCTGGAAAAGCAAGTGGAGCTTTAACGTGAAAAGACTCAAAGATGAATGTATGTGAAAAGGAGGGGATATTGAGCTCCATCATACGGGGAGGATGGGATTTCCACAGGAGGTCCACAGGAGGTTTCCACAGGAGAAAACTTACGGATAGGGTTTCTGAGGAGAAAAGACACTTCAGGGAAAAGTGAGAGAACAGAATCCAGAAGACGAGCCCAAGCACAGGATGGGGTGGGAGTGAATATGCATGTGCTGAAAGCAGTGAGGAACGGCCCTGGACATGGAATAATTTCCTGGAGAAATTCAGGAGTGGCCTGCTGGGTGCCGGAGAGCTATGGAAACCAGGTCTCAGGGCTCTGGGGCTTGTTCCTGCCTCCGGTGCCCTGCCTGTGCAATGAGTACGACTACACTGCCCCAGCACGGTGGTGAAATTTAAACCACACAATGCCAAAGCCGCTGTGTGTAGGGTTTAAGCTATAACCCTTGTTACAACAGGTGTTGTTAAATGCTAACACAGTACCCCTTTTCTGTTCAGCACTGTCCTCATGTAGTGTGGGTAATGCAACTGCAATCGTGACATGAGTCTCTAAGTCTATAGCAAGCAGTCATTGACTGCAAATGCAGTATTGATGCCAGTTACTCCCCAGAAAAGACCCAGCATAATGCCTGAAATAGGAGAGACAGGTTGGCCCTGCTTCAGGATTTGCTGACATGGCTAAGGAATTTCGACTAATGAAATGAGAATTGGTCCAAAAATCTATATGAATGATAGTGGAGGCTGGTAGAGAGATTGCAGTTTGGATGAGGATGAAAGGGGTTCAAATATTGGCTGCATGTGTGCCTCAGGCAAGTCCTATAAGGCCTCTGGGCCCCAGTTCTCAAAGGTAAGAATAAAAACTGTCATTTTCACCTTACAAGTTTCTTGTAAAGATCCCATAACTCACAAGGGAAAGAACTATATAAACTGTAAACACTGTGCCAATTTTAACTACACTCATTTTTTTCTGAATGCATGAGAACTGAGTTTGCTTCCCATTAATTTTTTATCAGTGTGTGCTCCCCTATCACACTTCCATACATATTACTTGTAGGTGTGCTTGGTCCTGTTCCCTTTCTATAATTCCCAGAAATAGTTTCAATTCTTAGGGATTATTTATTCCTAACACTAAATGAGAATTCAGGATTAAGTTTCAAGAACCAGGGGATAATGGGAAAGACCTGTGTTTTGATCTGCAGTGAACCTTGAGAGTCAATTGCTCCTCTGTTTTACTCTGCATGAGTCTGCTTTATCTAAATGAGAACACAGAATTCAATGGGGTTTTCAGAAATATCCAATTCACAAATTGTTTCTACTGAGAATTACTATTCTATAACATTACCCTACTCTGGGAAGTTGCCCGAGAACTCAGGTTTGTACAGAATTTTGCTTTTTCTTTTTTACTACTCTTACTCTGACAGATTTCTTCCTTAGTTCTTCCAGAAACGAATAGAAAGCCTTCTCTCTCTTTGGGTCTTAATTCTTGTTGAAACCAATTGACTCAACTACAGCTATACTTAATATTTTCTTTCACAATAATCCTACTTGTTCTAATAATGAATTGTCCCCCCCAAAAACCTATAACAAAAAGTTACTCCTCTGTTGTAGGGATTCTTGTCTTAGTCACCAGCTTACAGCTACTGCAGAAGGATGTTTGCTAAACTCACCAGCATATATATCAGGCAAATGCAACACGGCACCTTTCTGACTTACTTTTTCCTTGTAGTGGTTCCTTGCCAGCAGGCAGGCCCTGCCACATTTTTCAGCATATATATTGTGAGCATCTCTGTGGGTCACAGCTGTGCATGACACTATCTCCTTTTTGCTGGGTCAGAACATAGTGGAACAAATATGTCTTTAGTAGATAAGCGTTTGCATTTTTACTGTTATGTACAAAAAGCACAAACATTTACAACACAGTAAACTTACCATTCATAATTGAATGAAAACCAAAAGCTGGAGAATGAATTAAAACAGTGCCATAAAAATGAAATGGAGTTTTTAGACTTTCAAATATTTGATTTTAAAGTTCCACAGAGGCCCATTAATGGATGTGTTTGTGTTTATATATAGCATATGGCCAGGAACATGCAGTGCCTGTTAAATTTAAAGACATTTTGGAAATAGTTGGCAAATAATATTTTTCCTAACCAATACACATCCTCCTTTGCCTCTCTTCCAGAATCTGTTTACACACTACCATTATTGGTTCTGTATGTGTTTAATTAGGTTATTTCTATTTTCTACTTACATTGCTATGATAATTTTACTTAATTTCTTTAAGATGGTGACAGTACCTTATGGCTGAAGGACAGGCAGCATGATCAAGTAGTCCTGGAAAGCTTAGAAAAAACACCCTCCACTCTTAGCCCCAGAGGGACTTCAGGGAGAGTAGGTCAAATGCTGAGTCTTTGAAAATGTTCCCCGTGTCACGGGGAAAATGTTTTTCACAGAGAGGAGGATGGTGATATTGCCATTCTTTCTCAGTCATGATTAGTAATGGCACTGTAAATAGTATTTCAGTGGAGGTCAACCTCTTAAACTCTAGGCTGTGCACGACAAGAATTTCTCAAAATCCTGGGAGAGATCTGACTGTGGCCACCATGCTTGGCACAAGTTAATCAGAAGATAAAATAGTTGAGCAAATAGGTAGAAATGACCAGAGGATAGAACCACCATGGCTAATTAATCAGTAAGCTCACACATACACAAGCAAACCAGTCAGGAGAAAGTCCAAAAGTCTTCAGAAATGCTCCTAATACAAAGGCATTTCCATTCAAGTTCAGTAAATTATGGCCGTGACTTTCAAGAGCGTTTAGGTGCTTTCTTCTCTAAGAAGAGAGTCATAAAATAGCACCTGTGAGAGTGGGGCAGTCACCCGTGAACTCTGGTACATGCATAATAGCTGAAGCTCTCTTCATGAATAGAGAACCCAAATAGCCAGCACTGCAAAATTTGGAGTTTAAGAGACTAACACATATATCCTTGAAAACATAAATCCCCCACAGTTATTCAGCTGGTTAAGTAGCTGAGTTAGAATTTGAACCCATCACCAAACCCTATTTCTTTCACTAAACTAGTATACTAGTAGAATTGAGTCTGCATAGCTAAACTCAGTACTCAAAATTTCACTAGTAATTCCTACATAGTTAAGAGGGACTATGCCTTTGCACTATAGGACTGCACAATGTTCTTTTAAAAGATTCATTTCCAGACAATGTTCATGCACCATCATGGAAAAATACTAATATTAATTCCACACTTCAGACTATGTAGATTATTAAAAATTGGTAGGAATCTCTTACTGGAGTGTTGGAATGTCCTTCATCTTTAATAAACCACCAATTCTAAATCATAAAGACATTTCAGCCTTGTCTTTTCTTTCTCATGGAGAACCTTTCACTATACTGAAAGATGCCACGTGAATCAGGCAATTCTTAAACTGACATTTTAAAATAGTTTCTTAAAATTATAAAATATAAAAAGTATCTGTGTTGTTTCTTTTTCAGTCTAGTCAACACAAAACAAATAAGCTAGGAATCAGTTCATTCCATCTTCTAATGCATTTTATTTTAGTTTTTCTAGGGCTCATAGTGCAATCTGAAATCTCTAGACTGTTTGAGGTTAGACATTCCCTATGATCTTCCAACCCGGAGATGTTAATGATGGCCCGCAGACAGCCTCACAGCATTCAGGGTTTCCTCTAAGTCCACAGAGGGCCAACGGCCTTTCTTAGATCTTTTTGCTAGAGTACTCCAGCATGGAAAGAGACAGCAGGTGGGAATTTCCGTAATTATCAGAGATAGCTGCAAGAGTGTTGTTAGTCTCCATCAAATGAGCAGAATTCATGGACGAGACCAGTGAGGAGGGTGAAGAAGCAGGTAAAGGTTAAGAAAACGAAGCAGTGGTGTTAGGGGAGTGGCAGAAACGGAGGGGAGAAAGGCAGCAGTGGTCAGATTATCAAGGGCTTCAAGTACTGAGCTAAAATATTTGAATATTTGGCTGACAGCTTTCAGGGTTATTGAGGTATTATAAAATGGAGAGTATCAGGTCTTATTTTTAAAGTAGTTTATTTACTTATTTTCAAAGGGATAGAGAGGGAGAAAACATCAATGTGTGGTTGCCTCCTGTACACCCCTCACTGGGGACCTGGCCTGCAACCCAGGAATGTGCCCTGACTGGGAATTGAACCAGTGACCCTTTGCTTGGCAGGCCAGCACTCGATCCACTGAGTCATACCAGCCAGGGCTTATTTGGATTTTTAAGGAAATTACTTTCCTGGTAAACTAGAAGGAAGCAAGTCTGGAAGCCTGAAGACTCAGTTTCTGAGGCCTTAACAATAGTGACAGCAAGACAGCCTGAACTACAGCACTGGTGGCAGAGATGTAGTAAGAGAGACACATTGGAGATATATTGTAGATTCAGCAACATGTCTTTAATGACTCATTGATTGATTAAATATTGGGTATTTAGACAGAAGGAGGAAATGAGGTGGATCCTCAAATATCTGCCTTAAGACAGCTACAGGGAGAGTAGGGTCATAACTAACGGAGAGGGTACTGCTGCACAAACAATTTAGGAGGGAAAAGGAATGAGTCAGTTTTGGACAGGTGTTTCAGGTACCTGTGGATGCCAAATTAGCCTATGTAGTAAACTGTTAGATACATTGTTCCATAGCCCCCCAATAAATCTGAACTAATATAGAAATAAAATAGTAAAAGAAAACTCCTGCAGGCAGGCCATGGCTATACAAGGAGAGGTTGTGCAACTTACAAACTGCCATCTCTGCTGAATTCATCACAACATGACTTCTGACCCGGAGAAGCAATTTCTTCAGGACCCCTGAATTCATGGTACTCAGCAATGCTGTCACACTAATAAAACATTAAGGAAGCCAACATATAAAAAGAAAGAAATGTGTGGTTACAGAAAAAGAAAATGATGATCAAATATACAGAAAACTCACCAATCTAACTTTTTCATTCCTTCCTCTGTTCAGGGATGCCTAACAAGAAGAAGGGTACTCACGGAGCTCAGAACCAGACTAGAGGTAATCTTGTGGAATGGGAATAAATGTAATAAACTGATCACCTTCCAGTAACCCTGACAAATTCAGTGCTTTATAAGATATTTTAAGGCTTAACTGTCCAAACTGACAGTTTTCTTCTTCAGATGGCATCTGTGTTCCAAGCAAGCTTTTCTATCATTGTTAGTGACCTTTCTCATCTTAATTTCTTAGCATCTATGAGAATGCAAAGTGCTAATAAGTATTTTAATGAGTAAATTAATAAATAACAAAGTGTGCCCAAGCTTAAAATATCTATGACAAATTTCTAAAAGATGGCAGATACTCAAATAATTGCAGATTCTTGATTATAAGAGAAGACTGTCTTATCTAGTTGAAATTTAAAAGGGATCTGAGTATTAAGATTATAATGTCTAATACTTCTTATGTAATTGTTTATTTTCTCTCTTATACCATGACCATCCTTCTAAGTATCTTAGATACCATCAGAGTATCTAAGCTATGAAGAATCTAATTCGTAGTCTTAGACAGTGTTTCCCAATAGGGAGAGTACTCCAAAACCCAGGGCATTTGGAAATATGTACAGCAAATTTGTTTCTCACAATAATAAAGAGGGACTTGAACATTTCAGAGACATGTATTAGAGATGATAATATCCTGAAACGTACAAGGCATTCCCACACAATAGAGAATCATCCCACCTAACATACCAACCAAACCCTAGTTGAGATTCATAGATCTGGGATGTGAGAAATGATGTTTAGCTGACCTCAACCTAAATTCAGGTTCTGTAATTCCCAAAAAATACCAGGACAAAGAAAGATATTGAAGGAATGATAACTTAAGGACATATCTGAGAAGTACAGTTGGATTTATCACTCCCACAAAATCTTAATAACTAGATTCATGTATATTTGTTTGAAAAGTGAGAAACCGGTGTGCTTAGAATATACCTGTGCTTCCTAAGTTCTTTTGTGTATATGTATGTGTGTGTGTGAGAGAGAGAGAGAGAGAGAGAGATTGTGTGTGTGTGTGTGTGTGTGTGTGTATTAGAGGGAGAGTAAAAGGAAAGTGGAAGGAGAGAGTGACAGAGACTAAAAAAGAAATACATATATTTAAATATTTGAGGATTTTCTCTTAATCTTGCCTTCTTTATTCTCACCCCTACTACCTCCATTTCTGTCAAGAAGAAGTAAATAGGAAAAAATAGTTACAAAGGTCATGTATCATGTGCTAGGGATATTACTATGTCAAGGTAAATTAGGTGATTTCTAATGGACCTCACTAAAGATCCCCGATATCTGTTCTCCTTCCAGGGCATGAAGAAGACTACACTACTGAGGTCCCAGATTAGGCAGGATTATATGTTTCTGGCCAATATATAGTGAAAGGAAATGCCTAATAAGATGAGGTGACAAAAAGCCCCTGAGTAACCTGTCCCCCTCCTTCCCTGCTGTGGTTTCTAGGAGACTTGTTGTTGGCTCAGACTAGATGGGATCTCTAATCACCCCAAAGAACTCAACTGTCTCAGACAAAATCTGAGCAGATTCTGAGCAGAATAAGAACATTTATTGTATTAAGGTGCTGCTATGGGAGGACTGCTTATTACTGCTGCACAGTCATTACAGCCTAACTAGCCCTGTCTTGTTTTTCCCATTTACTGAAGTTTACAGAACATAAATAACTTTCCCTGGATTACAGTTTGTAGGTAACTGACCCAGGAGTTAAGCCCAAATCCGGCTGCCATAGTAATGAGATTCCTACTGCACTGCCACTGCCTCCACTAAAGCCTTTAAGTCGCCCCTCACCAACTCCAGCTAACACATCAGCAGTTTGTCATGGATTGGGCTAAGGCAATGGTATCCCATCTGGTCCTGTGACTATGTTTTCTCCATTCCAGTCTGTATAGTATTTCCTGCCAGAATAACTTCCTAAAATATTCCTTGGAACATGACTATTTTCTGTCAAAAAGATTTCCTATTTCCCTGCTCTGTACACATTAAAATTCACTAAATCAAACATAATTTTCATGTTTAAAGTGACCTTGGAGTGATCTATTCTGATTTTATTTGAAAGAATAGGACACTAAAATATACAGGTTCTGTGACTTCTCCCTTGGTCCCATAATAGTAACCAGCAAAGTCAGAGGAGAAATTATGGAGATTCTTCATTCAGAGCTAGGTAAACTGGCCTTGCCCTACTTTATGAGCTTGAGTTGTAGAACCAGAATACCTGGCTTGAACCCAATTTCTGTCAGTTACTAGCTGGGTAAACTTGCCAAGTAATTCAAACTCTCAGGACCTACTTTCTTCATTTACAAACTGGGATTAATAATGTCTATCTCAAAAGGTTATTGTGATGATCAAAGGAGTTAATGTAAGTAAAACATTTAAGGCAGTGTCTGTCATATAGAAAGTTCCATGTAAAAGGGAAGGGTTTACAGGAACAAATATAGAGGACACATGGACAAAACTAGGGGTGTTGGAAAGGGGAGGGAGGAGGGGAGGAATGGGTGGATGGGCTGGAATGGGAATAAAGGATAGAAACTGTACTGAATAAACTAAAATAAAAATTTAAAAAAAAATTAAAAAAAAAGAAAGTTCCATGTAAAATAAGCAATTGACATTACTTCTCACAACAATTTCTCTACTTCCAGTAGCTCACTGTCTTCCTTTTGCTAACATATTATTTGAATTCACACAACTATACTTTTGCCTTTGCATTTTCTTCGGTTGAGAACATACCTTTCCTGTCTATGTCTGCATAGCATTTATATATTTCTCAAGGTCAGTCTGAAGTCTCTCCTGCTATTTGAAGCATGCTCTGAATGCCCCAGCCTTTCCAACCTTATAACTCTTATAGAGCATGTATGCAGACATGCACATGTGTGTTAATGTGTATCTTTCACACTTTGGTGTTTATCCCATCCTGTGTTACATTATCATCTTAGTAGCAGACTTTCTCTATACTATTCTCATCTTTGAATACTTTGATGAAGCAAACCACTATGTTGAAAAAGCCTATATAGCAAAGAACTGAGAGAAACTTTCTAGAGCCCTCAGTCCAACCCTTGAACTGTCAGGGCCAAAAGCGTGTGAAGGTGGAAGTGTATTCTCCCCAGCTGACTCTTCAGTGGGACCTCAGCTCCAGCCAACCCCCTGACTGCAGCCCTGTGGGCGACCCTGAAGCAGAGGACCCTGTTGGCCATACTTGTACTTCTGACCCAGAGAAACTGTAAGATAATAAACATGTGCTTTAAGCTGCTAAGATTATAGTCGATCGTTTTTTCTGTAGTAATAAATAACTAACACCCCTGGACTGGTTGGAGGAGGAAGGACAGACATTAGATATTACTTTCAAAATTGAGCAAAGGAAACAATCCAGAAATATGTAGATTAGTGTTGATAGAAAGTCTTGTAGCAAAGGTACTGCATGTGCATTTATATGTCATCGAGTAAATGCAGTAAATCGGAGGAGAAATGCAAAGAGAAACTCAAGTTATTAACAAGTTTTTTCTAGGTAAAGCATCTCCCCCACTTCATGATGAATATTCCCCATTATCTGTAAAAACAGCAAAGAGTTTGCTTGCTAAACATGCTTTCTGTTCTCTAGTACTAAACAAAGAATCAAGAGACATTTGAGGAGCTTATATTTTGATCAAGGGGAAGACCAAATAGTATTTTTGCTCCCCTATTGCCCCTGCCCTCTCAAATCTTCTCACTTATATCTTGCTTTTCTCATTTTCCCCTTGGAATGTTTCCTCATTAGACAAATTTGGATGTTACAGTGTAAGAATAAAAAAAACAAACAGCATTTCTTGACTTCCTCCCAGTTTAATTTTCTATACACTCCCTCAGAATATAGATAGTGCCTATTAACTTTAAAAAAATGCAGCTCAGCAAAACTATTTGCCTTATGGAAATGGTGCCTTGCAGCTGAAAATATCTGTCATGTGGAAACTGATTGGCCTTGATTCAGTAGAGGTTGTGTGCCATAGAATAAGGAACAGGAACTTAGAAGCTCTAGAAAACAACATTCAAATTTGAATTTTCCTTCAATAATGTATAAGCTTAGTCACTTTTGTTTTTAAACTTCACTGAATCTGTTCTCAGATGTAAAACTGAGATGAAAGCACCCATCTCAGTGTGGTTTTGATAAATTTATTAAATAATGGATATAATATCCTTGGGATCTTATAATAGTTGATCAAATATTAACTACTTTCTCTCAGTCTCCTCCCCGTCATTTCCACCCACCACATGCATGCTCACGAACATTCATTTTCCCCTGCCACTTTCTTCTCTTTTTCTTTTTAAAACATTTTGATTCTTTTTTGACTTGATTGCCTTGAATTCTCTGCTTTTTAAAATCAAAGTATAATTGACATTCAGCATTATGTTAGTTTCAGGTATGCAACATAATTATATGAAATTTTGTATATATTGTGAAATGATCACCATAATAAGTCTCTTTACCATCTGTCCCCATACATAGTTAAATTTTTTCCCTTGTGATGAGAACATTTAAGATTTATTTTCTTAGCAACTTTCAAATTTGCAACACATTATTGACTATTGCCGCCATACTATGGATTACATCCCCATGCCTTATTTATTTTATAGCTGGAAGTTTGTACCTCTGGATTCTGTTCACCCATTTTTACCACTACTCAACAACCCTCCCCTCTGGCAACCACCAATCTGTTCTTCATATCTATAAGATTGGTTTTGTTTAATGTTTTGTATGTTTTGCTTTTTTGATGCCACATATAAATAAAATCATATGGTTTTTATCTTTCTATGTCTGACTTGTTTCACTTAGCATAATACCCTCAAGATCCATCCATGTTGTCACAGATGGCAAGATTTCATTCTGTTGTTATGCCTGAGTAATTTGTATGGAATCACAAAAGATCCTGAATAGCCAAAGCAGCCTTGAGAAAAAAGTACAAAGCTGGAGGCAATGTGCTACCTGATTTCAAACTATATCACAAGACTGTAGTGATTTAAACAGTATGGTATTGGCATAAAAACAAACACACAGAGCAATGGAATGGTGTAGAGGGCCCTGAAATAAGTCCACACCTATGTGGTCAATTAATTTACAACAAAGAAGACAAAAATATACAATGGGGAAAGAACAGTGTCTTTGATACATAGTGCTGAAAAAAAATGGACAGCCATTTGCAAAAGAATTAAACTGGACCACTATATTATACTGTATGCAAAAATTAAATTAAAATGAATGTAAGATCTGAAATCATACAACTCCTAGAAGAAAACACAGGCAGTAAGCAACTTGCCATTAATCTTGGCCTTAATTTTTTGGACCTGATTCCAAGGGCATGGACAACAAAAACAAAAATAAACAAATGGAACTACATCAAACTAAAAAGCTTCTGATGGTGAAGAAAATTATCAAAGAAGTGAAAAGGTAACCTACTGAATGGGGAAAGGTATTTGCAAATCATATATCTATCACTTTTTATAGTTGACCGTTTCTCAGAAAAAAATATGGGATATTTTGCTCTTAGCCTATAACTGATCTTCTGTAGAGCACCGTAAAGTCAACGGTTCAGACAAACACTGCAACTCCTTTCTGGAGCTGTGACCTGAGTTTCTTATTTCCCTGTTAAGGCAAGTGGGCTTTTAATGTGAGTTTATGGTTTCCACAGTTTATCTTTGAGACACTCAGCTGAAATTGTTCATCATACTGAATAAGTCTGTGGTTCCAGGCAGGTTAGATTTCAGAGATGAAAGAGAACAACCTCTGACGTTAATTCAGGAGAAAAAGTATGTTAATAAAGAACACTGGTTCAAATTCACATTTAAGAATTTTCTTTCCTGTTTGGAAATTTTCACGCTGTAAGGAGTTTCTGCTTAGTGATTCAGTTGCAGGCTATCCATGCACTGTCCTGGTAAGTTGGCATTTGTGGGTTTCTTGCCAGAAAAAATAAAGATTTGCCTTCTTTCCTTGTTTTTAATTAAGTTGATGCATGCTTCACAATTCAGTATTTGGGTGGTCATTATTTTTGTTGTGTCAGAATAATTGTTCTGCTTTCTCCTGACATTAAGTTAGTATATCAACCCTGAAGAAAGAAGTGACTTTAATTTGGTCCTGACTGATGTCATGCTACTTACACCTTGGCTCAAAGGAAATCTTTGAAATTAGATGAATCGGAGCCCAGTTTTTAGTGTGTGTTGCCTGATATAACAATCAAATGCTTCATTATTTGTTATTTGTTTAAATTACATTTTGGAACATAGTTTTGTTTTGTTTTTGTCAGTATTAGCTTGAGTCCATTCAGATATTGAACAGCTCTGTTCTCTGACCTATTTCAAGTTGAGTGGTGGTCCTAGACAACAGACTACATCTTGAACCATAACATTAGGAGGCATATGTACAGGCTTTTTATTTCAGTTATTTGCAGTGAGCTATTAATGAGGCCGACACCTTAGTCAACCAAATATAATACAATATATTGTATATATTACTATCTTTATCCCAGAGGAACTCAAAATGCAGCTATCTGTCATTTGGAGTAAAAAAAGTGCTTATAACTAGGTGGAAAAATCTCTCATTTTTATCTGAAAAGTGTCTTCACTGTAAGCCCTATGAATGCTGGATCAGTAGAAGTACTGGGTTTAAGCATAAATGGAGCAGATTATTTTCAAAATCATGTTAAGTCAAAGCACTTCTTAGTTTGGATTTTCCCCAAAACACTGCAGACACAAGGGCTTGCAGCAGGAAGATTTGGGATGAGATCCCAGGGAGTGTGAGGGAGCGACAGGGGGGCATTAACAAATTTCTGCTGCAGGTAATGAGTCAAGTCTGCCACACCCCTGAGAACTGTATAGAATGCCACCCAGAAATGTCTACCTGATAGACAGAAAGCTGTGACATCCCATCTCTGACCCTCAATTGCTCTAGGTTCTTCTTTGGGAGCATTAATAACCCAGCACTTCTGGAATTTTCTAGCACACAGGGAAATCAATAACTGTATTATCAGAAAAGATCCTGAGACAAAATGAGAAGAGATGGGTGGTGCAATTTATAGTGGGGCACTGGCAGTCCAGACGAGTTCCAGCCCCTCAGAACTGCAGCTGAATTAGAGGTGTACCATGGCATGGGACGAACATGCCAAAGCTCTCTTATAATTATTTTTTAATATATTTTATTGATTATGCTATTACAGTTGTCCTATTATCCCCCCTTCATTCCCCTCCACCCTGAACACCCTCTCCCACCCACATTCCCCTCCTTTACTTCAGTCCATGTGTCATAAGTTCTTTAGCTTCTACATTTCCCCTACTATTCTTGCCCTCCCCCTGTCTATTTTCTACCTATCATCCATGCTATTTATTCTTTGTACCTTTCCCCCTCTCTCCTCCTCCCTCTCCCCTGTTGCTAACCTTCCATGTGATCTCCATTTCTGTGGTTCTGTTCCTGTTCTAGTTATTGAGTAGATACTTCCTTTCAATTCTCATTTAGCTGATTTTTAAAATCTCCTTTTGGTGAAATAATGATTTTTATTCCTATATTAAAGATAAGTCCAAAACAATATAGAAAACAATCAAATCAGATACCTCATTTTTTACTATGGAAGTGGCCGGTATCTGAAATTTCGCTTAGGGTTAATAATTAAGGTACTTGGTCCTGAAAGATGTGAACATCCAGAAACAAGAAGAGAGCATACAGGTAAGTCTGATTCACTTCATTTTTCTCAGCTACCTGCTCATTGCTGAGTTCCTAGCTATAAGCAGACACAGACATTATAGACATTGTTGAAATCATCTATTGCTGTGTAAAAATCTGTTTTCAAACTCAGTGGCTTGAACTACCATTGTGTTTTAAGATTTTTGTGGGTCAGGAATCCAGGCAGAGCACAGCTTTTGTGAGTTTCCTGCATCATTAGAGGCCATTCGATTGTATTTAGCAGTTGAAGTGCTGGCTCAGGAATCTGAGGTGGCTTCACAGGGATCTCTGACACCCTGATGGAGATTGTCACAAGGCTGCACTGCGCTAGGACTGCCCGCTGGAGTATCTGTCTGTGGCTTCTCCTGCACAGCACTCGGAGGATAATTAGGCTTCTTACATGCTTCTCAGTGCTCTCACAGAGAGTAATCCCAGAGGTCTGAGTGGAACCAGGAAGCTCTTAAAACCTGACCTTGGTAGCACCAGAATGCCACCTCTGTCTCATACCATTAGTCGAGCATGGCACTAAGCTGACCCAGATGTGAAGGGATATAAAGAAGAATTAGTCTCAACTTCTTAATGCAAGGAGAAGCAAAAAATTTATTGCCATCTTTAACCTACCACAGCTGTGTTGTTATATCTTGATTTGAAATCAATGCCTTTATGGGTTTTTATGAGAGATGTAAAGTTTTGCTTCATTGCATTAAGGTCTCATCTCTGAAAACGCAAGGAACTAAATTCCAGTTTACATGTCAGCCTCAGAAGGAAAGAGCAATCAAAGACTAAATAAACAGAATTTTGAAAACAGATGGAAATTCAGCCAAGATTTATCACACTGCTGCTGTTGAAACTTTGGATTGTAGTTTTGTAGTTAAATTCATACCGCAAAGTAATATATAGTGAGTGAATGGTCCTTTTCTGACAAGATGCATTATATGAAAACAACTGATCCAACTAAAATATTTGCAAAACTTCTCACAATGTGTTTAGTCATGTTGAGAACGCAGCATGGCCTCATGTTTAAGTGACGTGTGTTATTGGGGGCATGTTGGAAAGTGTCATATTATTTTCAGAAAAGTAGCTTTTGCTGAATTAGCAGCACTAGAATCTCCCCATTCCTAAATTTTCCAGTTAATAGTTAACAGACCCAACTTCTTGACTAGCTTCCTCTCAGGTTTCCTCTTGGAGTTTATTTGTAGCTTTTAGAGTAAGTCGGAGATTCCGTCTTCCATTTCTCTGGTGTCAGACAGGAATGTGCTCAGCATCTGTGTGCCTACCTATTGCAGTGAATTCCAGAGGCTTGCCTATTTGCCTTAGCACTCCCCAAAGCACAACCTGAGCAAAGGTAACAGTTACAGAGTCAGCAGGATTGAGTAGAAAGCTACTGCGTTTGTAGCCTTGGGGCACTTCTACTGATTGCTAATTTTCTCTGAGTATTAAATGAACAGAAGATCAGCTCTCCCTTCATAGACTCCAAAGCGAAAGCCTAGGTTTCCCCTTTCACTCCAATGCTCCAGTCTCAGAGGGCTAGCAATGGACCACCAACCAAACTGGTAATGAGATGGTCTGAACTCTGAACCCAGCGTCGTGTGCTCCTGTCTCCTGTTTTAGAGCCTTACCTCTCCCTAGGTACCTGTCCTGTTCAGCTTATTTGCCTGCTAGTGTTCTCATAAGAAAGTCTGATATATCACAAGAATTTTTCTAAATTTCCCTTGTCTCTAATATTCCCCACTAATCTAAAAATTATTATTATATTAATCATGCTAAAATAAAATTAAAATATGCAAAGAGGGGGAAACATAACCTGAAGTTTTACATCCTAAGCTATGCTCCGTGTCCCTAGGCCTTTCTCTCACACTTCTCTCACTGTTTCCACTTCCTGGCCCACTCCCTGTCACAAACATGAAAGCTCCTCTCAAAACTATCTTCAATAAGTTATCTTCCATTTCCCAACTAAGATGATGATTTTTACTTTTTCTGAAACACTATCATAAATTATTTACACATTCATTAAATCAAGTATTTTTGTCTGTTTTGTATGACAGATATTTCTCACATAATTTGGTATGAGAGAGCCACCTGGCAAAGATCTGAGGCAGGGCTCAAATTTCTTAGAGCTGATAGCCAGCAAGGAAATGAGGGCCTCGGTGCTATGGCTTCAAGGACCTGAATTCTACCTGTAACCTGAATAACCTTTGAAGCCAAGGCTAATCTCTTTCTGATGGTCTTGTAGGCCAGAAGCAGAGAACTAGCCTCTACCCAGACTTCCAATCCAGGAAAACAGTTTGTAGTAATGGTTACACAGCAATAGAACACTAATATATCCTAAGGGACAAACAAAGGCGATGTGACTTAGGGGTGTCAAACCCATTTTCACCGGGGGCCACATCAGCCTCGAGGTTGCCTTTAAAGGGCCAAATGTAATTTTAGGACTGTATAAATGTAACTATTCCTTAATAGTTAAGTGAGAGCTTGGCGCTATTGGGTAGAAACAAGGTGCCAGGCTGGATAAAACAAGGTGGAGGACCAGATTCAGCCCACAGGCCTTGTGTTTGCCACCTGTGACTTCGTTATATGAGAACAGGCTATGGAATGAAAACTAGTCCCTGTCTATAGCATTCCTACTTTAGTACTGATGAGACTTTGGACACCATCTCTTATCCTTAGTTTCTTCATACAAGCTGGCATACCATAGTTACAATCAGTGATTGTTATCAGCATCAATGAATAAAAGTGGGTTACATATTTAATACAATACTGACATACTGTAAATGTTTAAATAATTGTAGCAATGGATATTGTGTAAAGAAAAGTCTTTATTTTTGGATTGTGAATATCCATAACATAGGTTAGGCCAACTCCATGGGATATGTGTACTGATCTAAGAACAATCATGCATCTGAAGAAATTATTTTCTTCTGATATTAGGAGACTAAACATCATATTTTCCTTGTCTATTTTATCCCCCTGATGTAAAGTACCCCAGAAATGAGATCTGGTGAATCATAAATTACACTCCAAAAGTCTTTTTTGTTCTCCTTTTTTTAAATTGTTGTTCATTGTCTCCATTTTCACCCCACCACAGCCCCCACCCCACCCATCTCCGCTTCCTACCCCCTTTGGCTTTGTCCATATGTCCTATGTCCTTTATACATGTTCTTTGATGGCCGTCCCCCTATTATCTGCTATTAAGCTTCTCCCTTTCCTCTCTGGTTACTGTCTGGATAAAGATGGCTTTATGATAAGTTAGGACATTATGTACCACAGGAACATGAGTAGTCTCTAAGAAAACAGATGCTTCTACAGTCAAATTTCCTTTCTTTACTCTGGGCCTGGTTTATCTGATAAAAAAATGAACTGGAGTCTGGTCGATATGTGAGATTAGTGGTCAAGGACATAGTTAGTCTTGAATGCCATGTTAAAGAAGTTAGTCATTATCTTGAATGTGATTATAAATTATTGAAAACTTTTAAAAGTCCAGTGTTCATAGCAGCATTATTTGCAATAGCCAAGTGCTGAAAACAGCCTAAATCCCCATCAGTAAATGTGTGGATCAAAAAACTGATACATTTGCACAATGGAATGCTACACAACAGAAAGAAAGAAGGAGCTCCACCCTTTTCAACAGCATGGATAGAACTGGAGAGTATTATGCTAAGTGAACTAAGTCAGGCAGCGAAGGATAAATACTATATGATCTCACCTATAAGTGGAACCTAATCAACAAAGCAAACAAATGAGTGAAACAGAACCAGAGACATGGAGATAAAGAACAAACTGACAGTGAGCAGAAGGGAATGGGGAGGGGGATGATAGCAGAAAGAAGGGGTAGGAGCAAATGAAGGAACACAGAGGACTCGTGGGCATGGACGGTGAGGAGATTGATTGGGAGTCCAGGGGCAGGACAGGGAAGAGCAATGGGGAAAAAGGCAGGACAACTGTAACTGGACAGCAATACAAAATGCAAAAATAAAAAAAAAAAGAGAATGGTCCAAATGATAAATTTAAAAAATGGGCACAAAACTTTGACATTTATCCCAAGGGGCATAATATACCTTGCTTCCTGCTCTGACTCTGAGATTGGCTATGTAACATTTTTTGGGCAATGAAACATCAGAAAGATTGACACAAGCAAAGGTCTGAAGAGAATTGCACATTGGAGTTCTGCCTTTGCTGTTATGGAAGCCATGCCCCACCTGAAGAAGCCCACATTAGACAAGAGGATGATACAGAACCATGTGGAACAGAGGCTAGGTTTTGAGCCCTTCTAAACCAACCATGGCCTACAGTTGAAGAAAGAAACATTTCCTAGAGTGACTATCAATAACACTTTTAGTTGCTTTTCTTTCTTTTCATATCCTCTGTTTTCCATGGATCTAAGGCACTTATTTGAGAATTTTACAGTAATCCATTTTCATAGTTGAAATGCCTATTTGTTCTACTATTGAGGAGCTGATGTTAATTTGTGAATTCCTTAGGAACACATAAAAGTGAAGCATTATTGTTGGACTACTACCTGCATTCTTTTTCTTCGTTAAGCCCAAGTTAAAGTAATAAAAATAGTAAAGCCATTAGACGAGGTGGTTCTAATGCCTTGGTAGTTATGCCAGCAAACTAAAAACTAAGACACAATCAATGTACTGAAATACAAGAAAATGAAAGGTGAGGACAACCAATCAGCAGCAGCCAAATAGCTTTTCCCAAATAAGGCAACTGCTTAAGCTATAGCCAATCCAATAATTTCCTTGCTTTGCTTCTGCATCTTCTCTATAAAAACCCTTTCCTTGGCTCCTGTCAGTGGAGTGCTCTTAACCACATTTTTTAAAAAATTAATGTGTTTTTCAATTACAGTTTGCATTCAATATTATTTGCTATTATTTTTAGGTATACAGTATATTGGTTAGATAATCACATATTGTACTTTACAAAGTGTTCCCCTGGTATTTTCAGTACCCACCTGGAACCATATGTAGTCATTACAATATTATCTATTTATATTTCCGATGCTGTACTTTACATACCCGTGACTATTTTGTAACTACCAACCTATACTTCTCACTGAGCTTTTCACCCAGTCCCAGAATTTCCTCCACCCCCAAAACCATCAGTCTGTTCTTTATATCTATGAATCTGTTTCTGTTTTGTTTGTTCGTTTATATTGTTCTTCAGGACATATAAATGTTCTGAAGAACATATACGAGATATCATAATGTATTTGTCTTTCTCTGACTGGCTTATTTCACTTAGCATAATACCTTCTAGGTCCATTTGTGGTTTAGCTCTAGGTTTGAGTATAGTTTGTTAAAACGGTAACGGGTAGATAAACACATAAGATACATGTTGACAGCTTTTACTCAATATGGTGTTGTCTCACCTTTTTTCTGAATGTCCCTCTCCTCCACTTCATTACATACCCTCCTCTGTCTGTCTGTCTGTCTCTCTTGTCTCTCTCTCACACACACACAGCATAGTAATTTGGACTGTGGACTAGATGGGCCTAGTCAATTTATATAGGAAAACTGTTGAGTCAGAAGCATGGATGATTTTTAAAACCCTTTGTTAACCCCAGCTAGGCAAATTTCTCTCTCTCCCTACCGTTTCTTAGAATTTTTAATATTTTTCAGTCATTCATAGGAAGGAATAGTGATATATTATTAAATATTAAATGAGGTATTTACATTTTGAGTTATAAAATGTCAGACTGTATTTAAAAATATTTTTCCCTTTATTGCTTTGGCTCTGTTATCACTTTTCTAGGCAAGGACCTTCTCAAGAAGTTACCTTGATTGATAAATATATGGACTGTATATAGAGAATATATAGACTAAAACTTAATAGCCTTAACTTCTCCTTGTGAAGGAAGCATTGTTATCAAACATTACTGAATCTTATGATTAAGGGTTTTCCATTAACTTACCAAAGACCTTAGAAATTTTTCAGGATAACCTTAAGGAATAAAGATTCAAAACCCTCAAGATGATGGAAGATTATCTCAGAATATGAGATTTTTCTGTTGTAATGAATTTTATTATAGATTGACCAGAAAGGAGGGGGGAAAAAGGTGATGGGGGGAAAAGGAGAAAGGGTCAGGAGGAACATGTATAAAGGACCAATGGGCAAAGACAATGGCGGG
>CM052541.1:108060715-108101056 GCA_028533065.1 Trachops cirrhosus
CCCAGATTGCTCTATCCAGCAAAGCTTTCGTTTAGAATGGAAGGGCAGATAAAGTGCTTTCCAGATAAGGCCAAGTTAAAGGAGTCCATCATCACCAAGCCCTTATTGTATGAAATGTTAAAGAGACTTATCTAAGAAAAAGAAGATAAAAAACATGTGTAGTAAAATGACAGCAAACTCACAATTATTAACAACCACACCTGAAACAAAAACAAGAAGAAACTAAGCAAACACCTAGAACAGGAATGGAACCACAGAAATGGAGATCACATGGAGGGTTAGCAACAGGGGAGTGGGAGGAGGAGAGAGGGGGGAAAGGTACGAAGAATAAGTAGCATGGATGGTAGGTAGAAAATAGACAGGGGGAGGGCAATAATAGTAAGGGAACTGTAGAAGTTAAAGAACTTATGGCACATGGACTGAAGTAAAGGGGGGAATGTGGGTGGGAGAAGGTATTCAGGGTGGAGGGGAATGAAGGGGGGATAATAGGACAACTGTAATAGCATAATCAATACAATATATTAAAAAAAAGAAATACCATAAAATGTGAATTACAAAGAGAGGTTTTATAGACAGAAAAATGTGTATTCAAAAGTAGTAAGGGATTTGAGAAATCATTCTGTGCAGTTTTGTGAGCATGACGTGGAACACTGGCCCAGTCTTATCTAGGTCTCCAGTGGCCAAAACACTTCAGATAATATCTGGTTAAGGTGTTGCATGTATGTGTGTGTTAAGATCACCTAAAATCTATGCTCTTAGCAAATTTCTGGTATTCAATACAGTTATCAACTATATTCCTCATGCTGTACACTAGATCTCTAGGCTGATTTATCCTACGTTACTGCAACTGTGTGTTCTCTGCCAGGATCTGCCCATTTCCCCCACCTCCCCACCCTGTGTAAACACCATTCTACTCTGAGCTTCCATGTTATTTGACTTTTTTAGGTTCCATGTAAAAGTGAGATCATGCACTTTTTCTTTCAGTGTCTGGCTTACTTCACTTAACATAATGTTCTCCACTGTCTTTTGTAGTGTCATTATCAATACCTCACACTTACGTTTTTATTTTTACTTTCTCAAATAAAAATATTGATCAAGTACAGATGGATAAATTAAATCTAACATCTTGACTCCCTTGATCTACGGAGTTTGAGCATTTGAAAAGGGGGATTGGGAGAGCCAGTACAGTCAGATTAGTCAGTTGACTCCATTGATAGGTAAAGAATAAGTCAAAAGCTTTTACTAACTTACCTGGTAGGGCTTTGAGACACTCATACAATATCTAGTAATCCTGAGGGTTCTTTATCAGAGCAAATAACTATTGTACAAACAATGATGTTCTAGAGGTTATAATTGTATTGTATTTCATTCTTGATATAAAGCTGATGAAAAGCACCAAAAAACATCAAAGTAGTACTGTGATCACTTACCTGTACCCATGTGCAACAAATACAGGAGGATCCTTCATGCCTGAAGGAGAAACAAAGAGCTTCTTTTTGCCTCTCCAAGTGTGTAAGATGTTCTCCACTCCTCTTGCAGGAAGAACTGAATTCAGACCAGTGGAGAAAGAGATGAATGTGTTATAAGTATTTCTCTATGCCTGTCTGAATATTTCTTTCTTTTATTTTGTAAGTATACTCATTAGATTGCTTATATAAGCTCTCAGATCACGCTTCCTCCTCCTTCAGCCAAGATTCTTCATGGAGGGGCCCTGTCGTGATCACATGCTACCTTATTCTCATAAAGCTCCCTATTCATTATGTGTAGAGCCTTTCCCTGTTGTACCTGAGTGTTCCAGAATGTTCTATGGAGTTGAAGAAGAGAGTTAAAGTATGGTAAATAAATGCATTTAATATCTCACTTAAAAAAGAACTTGGTGGGAATTTTGAAAAAATGTGGGGAAAGTTTTCAAAGAAATTAACAGAAAAACTTGCCTAGCAACTGTTTCATAGCACAATTTTTCAGACATAATCTATCTCCCTATTCCTTGTTTCCTTGTCTTAATTTTCATGTTTTGACTAGCTATTTTCTGTTATTTTCCCAAAACATAGCATTCTAAAATTTTTCAACATTTTAAAAAATCAAATCTGAGGTTAAGCAAATATAAATTTTTATTTACTACCACGGATTGCAACCTCTTAGAGCTTCAGGTGAGAATGTGGAAATACTAAGAAAAGTTGTAGAAAGAAAGAAGAATGTAAATGAAGCTTGTGGCAAGAAACTATAAAATTGAGTCAATAATTGAGACAAGTTTATAGTAGGTAAAACACATAAGTAAACTACTCTCATATGCTTATTATAAGAAACTTCTGAAGCTTAAATGAGCAATATTTGGAAATGCATCTGTATATGCAGAATTACATATTTATGGTAGATTTAGAACTATTTTAAAATACTAAAGTTGTTTTTATATTGCTTGAATTACTACTAATGCTAAAACATAATAGTCAACATTTGAGTGTTACAATAAGATATATCTACAAAACATAGTGTCATCTGACAAACATCCCTGGTATTTGTAGTGGTGTCATCTTTGCACATGAGTTCAATAACAATTATACTGCTTGAATAAGTTTTAAATTCTTCATTCAAAGCTGACCAGAAATTTATGCCACAACAGATATTAATCTGATAAAATTTAAAAATATAGTTTATTAAATTATCTGGTTTGCTTATGGGCATCATCCTAGACATAGATTCAAATAAATGTGACTCTACAAATCCCAAGTCTGTTCTCAGAGGATGAGGTATTGCTACCTTTTATGACATTTAAGATCATGTTACTGATAGTCTATAAACAAATACACACATTTACCTGATTTATGTCAAAAGCAACATTGCAGTTCAGCAGGGAAAATATAAACTTGTAAAGAAATAATTTTAGATATCCATATTGAAAAAATGTATATGGCCTCTATATCATCTCACACCCGAAAATCAGTTGCACATGAATCAAAGATTTAAGTGTGAAATACACAAAAATAGAAATATTGAAAGAAAAGATAGGAGAATATCTTTGTGACTTTTGAATAGGCAAACGTTTCTAAATCAGACCTAGAAAGACTAACCATAAAAAAAATTGATAAATAGGACTATATTAAACACTATTAAGTGACTGAAAAAGCAAATCATACTGTTAGAGAAGACATAATATATATTTCTGACAAAGTACTTAGACTATTCAGAATATACATGGGGACACACACGCACCATAAACTCAAAAATCCAAATGAAAAAGAGACAACCCAATGAAAAATGGGCAAAAGACTTAAAAGCGTATTTTGCATAAAAGGAGATATCTAAATTATCGGTTAACATAAAAAAGAATTCACTTCATTAGTGAAATGCAAATTATAATGTCAATGAGATATCACTATACATTTATAAGAATACTTAAAAATACATATGTATATATGTATACTTAAAAATATATATATACTTAAAATATATATAATTTGATATATATTTTATATATATACATAGAAATACTGTGAAACAACCTAACAGTAACACATTGCACATAGATAGATAAGTAGGTACAGTTTTAACAAACTCCTTGACAGCATGTACTATAAACAAAAATATGTGTATTAGGTACAATGTGACCTAACAATTCAATTTCTAGATGTTAGATTGTATCCTATGAACTGCTAATATTCCATTGTTTGTGGTTCATAAAAATGACCATTTCACATAGTTCAACTTCCCCCAGAATGTTTCCATATATTCATGCTATTTTTAAAATGTTTTAATCACTACTATTCATAACAGTCTCAAACTGGGAACTAATTGATTATTCAACAGAATAAAGTGTAGTCTATTCATATAGTTGACTACAAAGCAGTGAGAAGACATGATTTACAACTACACCCAGATACGTGGATGAACCAAACAGAGATGCTGTTGGTGAAAGAAGTCGGTAAAAGGCACATACTTTATGATTTGGGTTACATAAAGTCCAATAACACTAAAAACTAATTTAGACGATCAACGTCCAGTGACTGGCTAGAAACTGAAAGTGACCAGGAGAGTACTCCTGGTGTGCGGATTGTGATCTGTGTCTCAGTCTGGTGCTCAGGTCGCTGTTTGTGAAGTTTCCATGAGCTGTACATTTATACATGCAATTTTTAATGTAAATTTTATACTTTACCTTTTTAAGGAATAATGTCTTTCATGCTACAAAGGTATATTTTGAAGATAAGTTAAAAATACAGAAATATTCAGTTCATTGGGAAAGTATATCAGTTACTGAGAATTCTTTACATGAAATACTCAGAGTTCCCCTTTGCTTGAGACACAGAACACAAAGCTATACTCAAGGCAGTGCTAGATGCTGCAGGAATTGCTGAGATGATTCTGAAAGCAGTAACTCCACAATGCCAGATGGTTGACAAAGACCCTTCTTGAGCTATTTGCTATGATTTTTTAAAACTATTTTTCATTGTATTTTCCCCATTACCTTTATCCCCCCTATACCTTTTCCTACCTCCACCAACTCCCCTGTCACATGCAGTCACCACACTGTTGTTCATTCCACGAATATTTGCTACCGTTTGGACATAAATAGATATATGTGAAGACTGTCACATTAGACATTTGCAAATATAAAGTCCAGGAACAATTATGTAGAGCAGCAGTAATTCAAAGGTGCTCGTAAACTTCAGCATTATGGTTTCTTTTACCCAATAAAACAGAAGTCATTGGTTTTTATCATTTCACATCTTGTACAAAGTGCTTTTATAGTATCAGTCACCCACACATAATGGGCCTTTTCATTTCCATAGAGGGACCTAGTGTAATTTTGGAACAACAATATCTCATATGACTGTTCACCTTCAGTTTTTACCTCTTGGCTTTGATAATCTAATGACCATTGAGGACATTTAATATCTAAGTTGTATAAAAATCTATTTTTACTTTGCTTACAAGCATATAAAGTCAATTTAATGTACTTGCTCTAAATTTACTTCTTGGCAGTTATAAAACAATTGTCTATTGATATTTAGCAGAGATACTAAATATTTTTTCAGATTACCAAATTATGTTTTTCAGATACAACTGTGTTTGTTATTTGATCATTGTTTTCTTTCTTCCTCAGTAAAATTTAGGGGTGTCAGTTATTTTTCACAAATATAATATTTTCTGTAGGTAAGGTAACACTGATGGCAATATATCTATAAGCAAAAGTGGACATTGAAACTCTACCAAAATTTTGCCCTGGCTGGCATGGCTCAATTGGTTGGAGCATCATCTCATAGCCAAAGGGTTTTGGTTTCGGTTTCCAGTCAGGACACATACCTAGCTTGTGATTTCTGTTCTGGTCCAGGCACGCAGAGGAGACAACCAATTGATGCTTCTCTCTCACATGGATGTTTTTCTCTCTTCCTTTCTCTCTCTCTAAAAAAAGGAATGAAATAAATGTCCTTGGGTGAGAATAAGAGAGAAAGAGAGAAAGATTACCAAAATCTTAGAACTATAAATTGATTAAAAATAAATATTAGGCTTAAAAAGAAGAATTAAATTTTATCATAGTTAAGATTAAGCTTCAAATTGAAAATCTATGCTTGAACATTAGATTCAGAGCTCAAGATTCTACTATTTTGTGGAATTACTTTATAGTTGAAAATAGATAGCAATAAGAAATAATGACAATAATAACTTATTTTTGTATAGCAGTCAATTGATTGGAAACTGAGTTTCAGAAAACTAAGCAATTTACGCAGGATCATAAATTTAGCACATAGCAGAGCTCAGGCTAAATAATAAATTTCAGAATTGTTTGCTTAAAAGTATTTTTAATACTTTCTTCTACACTAGGGTTCTATTTTGAAGACAAATTGGCCAAAATGTTTTACTAATTTAATTAGAATGAAAAAGAAAAAATAGCAAATCAGGATGGTTTGCCTAAAGAGGAGAAGTTGTGTACCTAACAAAGAATCAGTTTTCAGGGTCTCTATGTATAATGATGATAAAATATGTGTAAAACTAGGGAAGGAACTTGAGAACTGATGCCACTGTGTCACAGACTTAGGACTCCTCATCCAACATAAGTCAGAGGAACACAGGCCACTCTCAGTGAAACTTGGCACTTCAGTCACACTCTCTTAGCCAGAAGGAGTGAGAGGGAAATGCCAGGACAAAATAAAATAACAAGTGGGAAGCCCTGTGGGGCAATCACAACCACGTACCTGTATCATTTCAGGGACTCTAGAGCAGTCCACTGAATGCACAATGACAGGTGATGCTGAGTGTTGTACTGCATATGTGTCATCTTTTTAACTTAGAGACTGACCCCTAAGAGAGATTGTTTTGGCCTGTAAAATTTAAAAATATATCTACATCTAGTTTATGTCTGTATCGATATAGATATCTAAAATTCATATCATCTCATTTCACTTGTATGTGGAATCTAAAGAAAAGAAAAAATGAACAAATAAAATTGAAACTAACTCATAAATACACAGAACAGACTGATGGTAGCCAGATGGGAGGGGTTTTCGGGGACTGAGTGAAAAAGTTGAAGGGATTAAGCAGTACAATTTGGTAGTTACAAAATAGTCAGGAGGATATAAAAGACAGCATAGGGAATATAGTCAATAATATTGTAATAACTATGTATGGTGCCAGGTGGGTACTGGAAATACCAGGGGGACCACTTTGTAAAGTATATGATTATCTAACCACTACCCTGTACACCTGAAACTAAAACTACATGATACTGAATGTAAACTGTAGTTGAAAAATAAAATATATATGGAAAAAATTCATATCCTCTATGTCCAGCTGTATCTGGATAGATTTATAGATATTTAAATGAGGATTTGAACATTATTCAGAAGACTGATGTGTGCAGGAATTATCATAGTGTTTTTATTGACTCAAACTCCATCTCATTCTGAGGCCTCATCCCTCTGACTTGGTGGGAAACTTGGTTTTGGACCTCGGGATCCTGTGGGTCTTACCCAGCACACATTCTTCTGTTCCGTCCTTATTCCCAGCGGGGTCTTCAGTCCATGCCAGTTCTGTGAGATTCCTTTTGCCAGGTCAGATAGTTTGGTAGTGGGGTCCATTTTCAGTGTGGTTTGGATTGGGTCTTCCCTTTCAGCACCTCAGGACGAGTCACATACTAGTCCACTAAGTGTGCACTGCTCCAGTTGGTAAGCACTTGTCCGGCCGTGGCAGGGGCCGGACCACTGTCACTCTTGTGCCTGTAGATCCTCATAGTCTGAAGAAAATTTATCTTCTTCTTTCTTTAGCATGCATTTCACCACCTGTTTTCTCTTCAGTTAGCAATTCAAACAAAACAAACTCCCTTGAATAATCCAGGGTTCTGCAAAACAAAGCCAGAAATCCAGGTTTCCTAAGGCAAGGTCTGCATTTTATTTTACATCTCAAGACTCTGCTGAGGCAAGGGGTCTCTGAGAATTGGCCACAGTCAAGTGTGTATTAGCAGAACAAATATCCAATTGGGCTTTAAAACGTTTTATATGCTTTGATAACCCAGATTTTCTTTTCTTTCCATGATTATGTAACATTTATTCCTTGTTGCTATTGTTAGTGTTCTAAATGTTTCATGTTGTTTGGGTTTGGCTTGGTTTAAATCAGATGTTTTTCTAACACAGCCCTGGGTTAACTTTTAGAATCAGTTAGGGTTTATTTCTTGTGGGGAGAGGGAAAGTAATTTATGTCCACCGCTGAGAATGCTCTTTCTCAAAAGAGCTCCTATTTCAGGTTTTATAGCTCTAGCCAGCACAACTTGTAGAAACCCTGAATCCAGGATGTACAGCTTCACAAGAGTCCCAGTGGCTGTGGGTGCTGACTCTGTTCTCTGGGCACATGCTGAAGTCTGAAGACGACTGACATTGCAGCCGGTGCTGGCTTCTGAAGGAGACCAAGCTCAAGGTTAAATAGACCCTAATTTCTTTTTTAAACAATGATAGTAATCTATACTCTTGGCTATAGCCATGTTATTTTCCAATGTAGCTATTATATTATCCATTCTTGTGTACAGTTTTTAAAAGCAGGCAAAAATTCTTAATAGTATACCTACCTATGCCTAAATATAAGTTTTAAAGATACAAAACTGACAGTGTTTACTTAGTAACAAGACATCAGGCTTACATCCTTGAAAATTCCTTGATTTACATAGTTTGGGATGACTTTGTGCCCCGTTTTCATAGAATACCATCCTTTGGTTCTAAGTAGAATGTTATAGCACCGAAGAGACTGAGGTTGGGGTAACAGGAATCTGCCAAGTGCCCTTTGAGTCCTGCTTCAGTTTACTCTGTTCCTTTCAATATTACATTCCATAATTCAGTTAACAGCTATAAGCATGTTGCTGTATATATTACATATTTTGCACTGTCTCATTTTAGGAAAAATGTAAATGAGAATGAAATGGTAGCACATTTAATCAATGCATTTCAAAATTAATAAATTACCTGGGGAGAAATATTTTAAACTTAATTAAAAGCTGAAGATTTTGGGTAAAACTTTATTGCAGAGCTTTTATTAAGAGTTGCTTGGTATCTTGCATATTAAAAGAAAAACACTATGATCTGTGTATATAATGTTAGGATTCACAATTAGTATTTGCTTTTTTATGTCCCCAAGTAAAGAAAACCTGCTTACTGCAATTCTTTTTTTTAATTTTTAAATTTTTAGAATTTTTATTGTTTAAGTACAGTTGTCTCCATTTTCCTGCCACCACTTTCCCTTGCCCCACGCCCCACCCCCTCAATCCTGCCCACCCCTTTCACTTTGTCCATGGGCCTTTATACATGATCCTCAACAGCCCTTCCTCTTCTTTCCCCTGTTATCCCCCTCCCCCTTCCCCTCTGATTACTGTCAGTTTGTTCTTTATTTCAATGTCTCTGGTTCTATTTTGTTCACTTGTTTGTTGTGCTGATTAGCTTCCACTTATAGGTGAGATCATATGGTATTTGTCTTTCACCACGTGGCTTATCTCACGTAGTATAATGCTCTCCAGTTACATCCATGATGTTGCGGAGGGTAGAAGTTCTTTCTTTCTGCTGTATCGTATTCCATTATGTAAATGCACCACAGTTTTTTGATCCACTCATTTACTGATGGGCACTTACATTTCATAAGTTGCATTCCATAAATTTTCATTTCATAATGCAAATTTACATTCCATAAATTTTCTTACAAGTTGCTTCCAGCACTTGGCTATTGCAAATTGTGTTGCTATGAACACTGGGGTGCATAGGTTCTTTTGAATTGGTGATTCAGGATTCTTAGGTTATAATCCCAGCAGTGGAATTTCCAACTCTTAATAAGCAGATAGTGAAGCTATATAATGCGATTCAGATTTCTCAAGGTATGAATTTAAGATATCAGAGTCTTATAGAAGTCAAGTTTGTATTTGATATTGTGGAATGGTGATTTAAAAGCCTTTTGTAAAAAAATGAGAATATATTTTACCATAAAACTAAAAGGTGATTTACAAACCACTCTGTCTTTTTTGAAGTTTTCTACTTACAAAATTGAACAGATCCTTCCCAGCTTTTCACTGCTATGTATAATTACACAGACACTATATATCTGTAGACAGTCTTTATTTTAACATATATTGTGAAGTTAACAGATTACTTTTATGACATTAAATATCTTTTAATCATGAGAAGTGCCACTTGTGTGATTAGTTCAAACTGTATAAATGGCTATGCCTTCAGCCTTCATGAATTTAAGTTTACTTTAACATCTAGGTATATCTATCCTTGAGATCTTTCACTTAAACTTTCGCCAAACTTTACTTTCCTATTATGTGAGTTCTAATAACATGTGCTATCAGTTTCATGGCAAAACAAGTAACTATGCTTAAAATTGAAATTTTTAACCAAACAAAAGAAGTTGTTACTAGATAGAACTGGCATCCTTACATTGCAAGATTATCAAAGTTTTAGAATCAGAGCTTTGTTCTTCATGAGAGTTTACTCCGTTCTACAAAACGTGCGCTCAGCGATATATTTCACCCAGTCTAAAAACCCACCTCTCACATCTGTCCTCTATTTTATGGTAATTCCACTGACTCTTGAAATGTTGTGCCTTAACAACCATCTCATAAAATTGTTAATACCTGATACTGTTAGAGTGTGAAAAACTTCATTGGGAACACTTTTGAGTAAGTAAGACCAGTGACAGAATATAAATGGAAATAAAATACAGGGTAAGCCCCTGAAGACACAGGATGGTAAGGTTTAGAAATGAAGGAAGATGAAGGTAAATCTCTGAAGGGAAGCTGCTGAGCATTGATATTAAAGATCAGTTTTTTATTATTGCCAAATTTTGTCTCAGTAACTTCTTTTGGAATTATCTAAACCTTCTAAATTGATAGATTTAAACTGTATAAGCTAAATGAGTTTGTGAAATGTAGACTCTTCTTCATTCTCTATGAATATATTTTATGATAATATTCTAATTCACAGTACTAGTATCAAGGAGTTGAATTTGTTCCTATTACTTTCTCACAGTATTTCCACAACTGCAGAGCGTTCCCTAAAACGTGATGGACTTACACTGACTGGTGCGGCTCAGTGGGTTGGGCGCTGCCTGATGAGCCAGTTTGACTCCTGGTTGCCTAGGTTGCATGCCAAGTCCCCTGTTGGTGGTGTGCAGAGGCAACCGATGTTTCTCTCTCACATCGATTTTCTCGCTTTCTCTTTCCCTCTCCCCTCTCCTTTCTCTAAAAATTAATAAAATATTTTTAACAGTGGTAGACTTAAGTGATAAACTTTTGAAAGACTTCATGAATTTTAAGATAAAGAGTGATACGAAATATCAAAACTGTTTTTGCTGTGTGCCTTTCCATGGGCTACCATTCCTCATCAATAAGGAGACCAGACACATCACAGTATAGACAGAGAAATAAATGTACTTTGGAAACAGAGAATGTTGTCTGCCTTAGAAAGGTAGATATGGAGACCTTGATTTTCAGGAAAAAGGATATAACAAGAGTTGTGTTTTGAAAGTTTTTTTAATAAAACCAATATCTTACATATTAGAGGAGAAAGGAGCTCTACAACGTAGGACGTGGGAAATGAAACCGAGCCAGGATTCTGGAAATGATTCACCTGTAGGAGGTGTCTTCATCAGAAACCAGGAGAGCCACAGCGCTAGATGTGGGGAATGATGGCATGATGTCAATGTGTAGAGACCTGGGCATGGAATCAGCACACAGAATGTAGGCACTCATCGATAGGACTATGCAGAGATGAACATGTCAATAATAAACATAGCAAGAGTATGCTGACCTCATCCTGTTGTGTGACGTGTGGCTTCATGGGGGTAGTGTTTGGGTGGGAAGTAAGTCCCTTTGGAAATTGAAAATGTGTGTAAGAAAGGAAAGTTGGTATTTGGATATCACAATTTCTGGTCAATGTCCCTCACCTTCCTCCCTTACTTAACCTGTTGATTCACATCATTCCTACAAAATAATTCCCCACCTTACTGATTTCAGAAATAATATCTTTCACTTCAGGTCTCTGAACTATTTTTTTCTTTATACTAAAGATCCATAGATAAAGAAGCCAATTAAATTTTCTATTTATTGGACACTTCAAATAACTAAAAAGCAAAGATTTAGCAAATACTTCTCTTACCATAAATACATTAAAAACCACCATTCCTAAATTAACGAAGATATATTTTATTTTGTTTTTAACAGAGATAATAGCAAATGTTTTCTTTTGTTTATCATCTTCCTCACTTGACTAAGCCTTGTCCTCTCCTTGGATATCTTTTAGAATAAGCACACTCAGGAGATATTACCTGTAAACAGGAATAATTTACAGAAAATGCCTTGGACAATCTTATAAGAACTCAATACTATTCTTGCAAAGAACCCATAAAACCCCAAAATATGTGTCATACAATCTTTGGAATGGAATTTCAAAATCTTTTCACCATCTAATCCTGACAAATAGCTTCTTTCATTTGACCAAACTGCTGCAGTCTCAACTCTGTTGATGGATACAATGAAAGCAGAGGTGCTGACTCCCTACAGCCAGTGTCTGAGCAGCAGACATGGTATGAACTAGACTCCATCAAGACAGGACTCACTAGCTGCAGTGATAGCCCACTTCAAGCCAATATAAAAGCAGTGTCTACCACAGGAATAGCAAGTGTAAGCAAAGCATGCCAATACGTCTTTGCACTTCCTCTTAGTTTTTATCAGTAGTACCAGCCTTGGTCTCAGAAGCTATGTCTACATAGCAATGTAGACAGCCACTATACACTGATGATAATAGACAATCCAATTAAATTTCATTGATCCTCTTAGAATAGTTTGCAGAAACTGTGGTTCAGTCTTAATTTCACAGGGCACTCTCTAGGATGCTGACTCACCAGAACCCTTAGCAATCTCTGGATTTCACATTTGGGGCTTTTTAATCTGAACTTAAATCCCTTGGCAGTAAGTCTGCTTTGGCCACTCTTACTCCTTGCCCATATCTACCTAGTGCCATATCCTTCTAGTAGATATTGTTGTATTCCGCCCTCAAAGGAAACAGTTTATGTCTTCAAAATGATGTCTAAATATAATAATATTTATTATATAAAAGGGAGATAATAGTTTGTGATCCACTAATATACCATGATTATATTAATGGGTCATACTAATGTGGATTATATAAGCTACAGTTTACTTATTTCCCTAGGGTAGGATTTTCTTTCATGTGTAAAGTGTCACTGGATCTTCTTTTCAAACTTATTTTTAATAGTCTAATTTCATTTCAACTTATACAAGAATTTCAAAATACCTTGTTATCTTCTTAACATTTTTTGTGCCTCTGGGCAAACTACAGAAACCAACTTTGGAGAAAGAAATTTTGTTTTTGTAAGTATCTAAAATAAATCTATGTCATGACTAATGCAACAATATGCCCGTAGATATCCCCTTTTGAAGTCCAAGGAGAGTTTGAAATAAAAGAATCCTAAAAGCTGCAATTCCTATTGTATTAGCTGCATGCCTCGCTCATCATGTAAGTCAAGTAAACCTAGCTCAGAGAAAAACTTCCATGAGCACTTGTTAGGTCATATTTCACTAGGCTCACCCCAACTCTTCAATCCCATTCTTTTCCCATTATTCCACTTATCCATTAATATCTTCTGAAGACACAGAACATTTTCCAACTTCAAGACTTATTATATAGCTGCAATAATACAGAGAGTGTAGTATTGGAAAAACAGACAAATGGAACAGAATAGAGAACCCCCATAACTATAATCAATTGCTCTTTGACAAAAGAGCTAAGGCAATACAATGGAGTCAAGATATACTCTTGTACAAATAATGCTAGAACAATTGGACAGCCACAGGCAAAGTCAGGAATTTATTTTTTATTTTTATTTTTTAATTTATCTTATTGTTCTTTAATTACAGTTGTCTGCATTTTCCCTCCACCACTCCCCCCGACCTCAGCCAAACCCACCTCCCTCCCTTGCTTCATCCTCCCCCTTAGTTGTTTTTTTTAAGATTTTATTTATTTATTTTTATACAGAGGGGAAGGGAGAAGAGAGCGAGAGAAACATCAGTGTGCAGTTGCCCTTCACGTGGCCCTCACCAGGGACCTGGTCCACAACCCAGGCATGTGCCCTGACTGGGAATCGAACTAGCAACCCTTTGGTTCACAGCCCGTGCTCAATCCACTGAGTTATACCAACCAGGGTCCTCCCCCTTGGTTTTGATCATGTGACTTTTATAGTAGTTCCTGAAAGCCCTCCCCCCCATCCCCTCCTCCTTCCTCCCTCCCCTCTGGCTATTGTTAGATTGTTCTTAATTTCAGTGTCTCTGGTTATATTTTGTTTGCTTTTTTGTTTTGTTGATTTTGTCCCAGTTAAAGGTGAAATCATATGGTATTTGTCCCTCCCTGCCTTTCTTATTTCACTCAGCATAATGCTCTCCAGTTCCATCCATGCTTTCATAAAGGGTAGGAACTCCTTTTTTCTCTCTGCTGTGTAGTATTCCATTGTGTAAATGTACCATAGTTTTTTGATCCATTCATTTACTGATGGGCACTTAGGTTGCTGCCAGCACTTGGCTATTGTAAATTGTGCTGCTGAGGACATTGGGGTACATAGGTTCTTTTGGATTGTGTTTCAGGGCTCTTAGGGTGTAATCCCAGGAGTGGAATCATTGGGTCAAAAGGCCGTTCCATTTTTAGTTTTCTGAGTAAATTCTATCCTGTTTTCCACAGTGGCTGCACCAGTCTGCATTCCCACCAACAGTGCACTAGGGTTCCCTTTTCTCCACACCCTTTCCAACACTTGTTTATTGATTGGTTTAGGATGGCCATTCTCACAGGTATTTAGATACATACTTTACATCCTTCCTAAAAATTAGCTGAAAATGGATCACAGACCTAAATGTAAAACACAAACTATAAAACTCCTAGAAGTTTACATAGATGAAAACCTAGATTACCTTTGGTATAATGATGCCTTATAGATACAACAAAGGCACAATCCATGAAAGAAGTAATTGATACACTGAACTTCATTGAATTAAAAACTTCTTCCCAGTTAGAGACAATATTAAGATAATTAGAAGACAAGTTACAGAGTAGGAGAAAATATTTTCAAAAAAACCCCCTCATCTTTTAATCCAAAATATGAGGAACTCTTTAAACTCAAGAAAATGAACATGTAGATTGTTTATCTTCAGTCCTGTAAATTCTTATGACAGCTAACAAGAAACAAAATATTTTGTTTCAGGTCCTCTGCCCATTTTAATTGGATTGTTTATTTGGTGTTGAGTGTGAGTTCTTTATACATTTTGGCTACAAACCCTTTGTTTGAACTGTTGTTTTCAAATATCCTCTCCCATTTGATTGGTTGCCTTTTTGTTTTATAGGTAATTTCCTTTGGTGATGGTCAACAGATATATGAAAAGATGCTCAACTTTACTAGTTATTAGGGAAATGCACATCAAAACTGCAGTCGGATACCACCTCATACCTGTTTGACTGGCTATTTTCAACAAGACAAGAAAAAACAAATGTTGTGGAGGAAAAGGAACCTTCATTCACTACTGGTGGGAATGTAAACTGGTACAGCCTCTATGAAAAACAGCATAAAGGTTCCTCAGAAAATTAAGAGTAGGGTTACCATATGACCCAACAACCCCTGTTCTGGGTAGTTACCCCAAAATTTTGAAAACATTTATTTGCAAATATATGTGCATCCTACTATTAATTACATTATTCATGATGGCCAAATACATGGAAACAACTAAATTATTCTTTGCTAGATGGTAATATATATTGGACATCTTCTTTATCTAATGATATATATGTATATATGTGTATATATGTATATACATATATGTGGATATATACATACATGTGTATATATGTCTCACATCTTCTTTATCTAATCATAGATGTGTGTGTGTGTGTGTGTGTGTATACAAAAACACCAAAGGGAATACTACCCAGGCATAAGGAAAGAGGAAATACTGCCATTTATTTACAAGGACATGGATGAACCTTGAGAATATCATGCTAAGCAAAATAAATCAGTCAGAAAAAGCTAAGAACCATATGATTTCACTCATATGTGGGATATAAATTCACAAACAGACAAGAGTATGGAGGTTACCAGCATGAAGGGAGGTAGAGATGGTGGGAGGTAAATGGGGCCACATATATAGTGACAGAAGATTATTTGACTTTGGGTGATGGGCACACAATGTAATATACAGATTATGTGTCATGGAGGTGTACACTTGAAACCTGTGTAATCTTATTGATCAATGTCACCACAATAAATTTAACTAAAAAAAGAAAAAGAAAAGAAACAAAGTATTTTGACATTGTCAGGAAATCACATAAGGCAAGGGATGAATGGTTTCAGGACCCTTGTAACACATATCTATTAAAAGAAGGATTATTTCTTAACCTTAGATTCTGATATGGTTATGTAGAAATGAAAAGCTTAAAAGGCCATGTTGCAAATACATAAAAATACACATACATTCTGCTTAAGGTGACTGATCAAGGACTATGAAAAGGACATTGGACTTTATTTTTTTATCTGAGGGCTCTGTGTGGTTACGCATATTATTCCTCAACCCAGAAGTGGAAAGAGGTTGGTAAATTGGATTCAGAGATCACAAAGTCAAGTAACAATAGGAAGTTTTTACTCAATCATTGTTAGTTCAACAGCTCTAGGATTAGGATTTCAACTCTTTGATTTGGAGAGCACCAATCTGGCATGATGAGCTTAAATATTACCAAAGTGTGTGTTTTGATTGGTGGTGAGCTAAGAAGAGAAGTGGTTTTATGCCCTGTTTGTTTTTCTCTTTGTAGTGTTTGGCTTCAAATTGCCTTGATTTAGGTGTCTATTAAAAAGCCCATTTAAACTTTTTGGTTGAAAACTTATTCTCAAACTGAGTCAGATTTCAGATATTCAATTTTTTTTCCTTAATGACAAATCTTCACCTATTCTGAACAATACAGTATTCAAAATATTTTCCCTAGCTTTAAATACGCTTTTATAAAGCAATATATTTTTCAGTATTATTTTAATGAATTCCACTAAATATTTGAAAATTGGTTTATTGATGTATTTTTATAGTAATGATGGATTATTTAGTGTTTAAATTCTCCATAAATCCAGTGTCTAACCATTTTATATGGGCTTGTAGTTTTCTTATGTTGTCCCTTTAAAAGTGTTTGAAAGAGGCCAGTGAGTTGTTGATCCAGGCCTTGGCACCGGGCATTACTGCAGAGATCTCAGTGTCCTTCAGCTTCCACTGCCAAAGAATGATGTAAGCCATTTGATACCATTATTTGACTCTGGGGACACCCAATATGGTGCCCTTGGTACACTGCTGCTTCCCTACACCATTGCTTAGCACACATTTTAAAGTCAGTCTAGGTAATAATTGCTGGTATTCTTAGTTATACATGTTCTGACTAGTTTAACTAATAGTATTAATTAATAAAGAGAAAATTGAAATCAAGATAATATAATTAGCTTCCAGAAATGTTTGAATAATCTGCCTAGATGTTGATAATCACATTTTCTTCCAACAGTTTTTGTTGTAGTAGGTTTCCACTTGCTGATCATTTATTCTTCTGTCTAAAAAGCTGGTTTATGATCACAGAGTTATCAGTATCTTTAGATGCACTATGAGGTTTTAGAGAGTGACTTGACCAGAACTTTTTAAGAAAGCATTAAAATGGCATACAGACTTCTGTGCTTTATCAGTGTTATACTGTAAATTTAGTTCTACAGTCTGACCTCAACCCTGAATCTCTTTTTCCTATTTTTGTTATGTTTAAATTGAGACAATTTTCTTAAGGCTTTTTGTGCCTCCAAAAATTCTACAGGTTTATGGCTGGTTATAAAATCTATACTTCAGATGAGTTATTTTTGAGAATATATGGCTATTAAAAACATAGACATTATTCAGTATATTTTCAGTTTGACATGATAACTGCTGTAGTGTTGATTTTAAGACAACTAGAGAGGAAAAAAAACACCTTCATGCTTTCTATCATATAAAGACTCACCACCATATCAATTCAATTTCTGAGTATATATTAGTTAAGATTCTTTGGTCTCAAGTAACAGTAGCAGAAGCATCTCCCAAAACACAGTAGCAGGAGTGCACCTGGACCCTGCAAGGAGTGGAATCAGAGCCTGAAGAGCCATCCAGAGATCTGTGACAGTCAGAGCTGGTATTTCCCTCTAAGCAGCTCCACCTACAGCTATTAGTTTAAAGAGCATGTTTTCAGAAGACCTTTGGCTTTCCCAACTTCCTCCGATCTAAAATATTTTCTCCTGTTATACTTCCTCCTTTCAAGGATCTTTGCTTTCTTGGTACTTAAGATAATTTGTCACATATTTATTTTATCACTGTTCTTATTTATTATGTATTTATTTGTGTTCCCCTGACTGTGAATGTAAGACCTCAGATGCATGGGTCATAACTATTAGGTTTATTATGTTTCCCACACAGCTAGCTGTTAAATGAATGAAAATGCCATATGGTCCTTTTCATCCTCACTGCTCTCTGTACGGTCAGCTGCATTTTTTTCTCTACATAATCATAGGTTTGTTTCCTTATTTTTCCATACATGGATGTCATTCTGACCATTGATCATCTGCTTATGAATCCTAATTTCCATCTTTGAGAGCATCACTGTATGATAATAGAATGTAAGGGATGAAAGTGTTCCATCTGGCTTCATTCAAATTATGAATTAAAAATAAAAATGTTTTCAGGGCACAGTGAGAGATGCCAAGATTACAATAAAAGCCCCCCATACCCCTAATTAAAGCAGGGAGAAAAGGATCATTCAGTCTCTTAAGAACATCAAGAACACTGATGCACATAGTGCACAAATTTTTAGCCCATACTGTGTGCTCTATGCGAGGTGCTGGGTATTGTGAAGGATTTAAACAGCAACAAAAAATAAAGGTATGATAAATTCCTGTTCTATGGAAACTTAACTCTGAAGTCAAGCTCTACATAAACTAGACAGTTACAAATTAAACAGAAAAATAGCCTTCTAGGATCTAAATAAGTATGGATGTTTCTCTTTGGAAAATTTGATTTATAAAGACCAATTCCTTGATAAGGTACACCAGCTATATGAAAAAGATTGCATATATATACTAACATATGAAAAAATAGTGGACAATGGTATAGCATTCAAAATTTCCAAGAGAATATATGTTACTGACCTTTCTGTAATCATTCTTGCGTGTCATGTGTATCAGAAGTTAATAGAAACTAATACCATGGTTATCTGGGTGGGGCAGAGAATAATGAGGTAGAAAGGATAGGAGTACAAGCTACTTTTTTAAACAGTATAACTTATTGCATAATTATGAATTGCTTGACAAAATTTTGACACTGAACTACCTTTTCATTAGAAGAGATTCCTATTACATTGAATAAGTCTAGAAACAGCATTTGTTGTTCTAAACTTAGCACATGTAGCAATAACTCTTATTTGCTAGACCAGTCAAGCTTTATTTCTGTTTATTGTGTAATCATCTAAGAAAAGAGCTTTGTAGAAAACAAGTTACAGTGATATTTGCTCTAAGAATCAGCAGTAATAGAGATCACCAATAAAACAAATGCCTTGATTTTGCCTTTCTTCCTGTATTATTACAATGTTATTCACGTTTTTAAATGCTTCTCTTCAGAGACTTATGGCCAAGGGGGAGGCATAGGTAGATATGTTTTGCTTTGTCACAAAACCAAAAGAAAGATACAAAAATTAAAAACAAAAACCAACCAGAACTGCCAGAAAACCAAGCTGTAAGGAAGTCCAGTAACCAAAGAGTTAAAGAAGAAACATTCATCCAGACTGGTAGGAAGGGCAGCGAGGATGCAAGACAAGGCAGTGGCTGGCAGACTATGCAGTCACACATTTGTGTGCTGATAAAGTTGGAGGAACAACTGGGGAATGAGACAGACCTTACAACCCAGGGTTCCAATGCAGGAAACTAAAGCCTCAAAAACTCTGACTATAAAAATCAGTGGGGGTTGCAGCAATGGGAGAAACTCTGAGTCTCACAGGAGAGTCTATTAGAGAGGCCCATGGAATCCTAGAATGTACACAAGCCTGCCCAACCGGGAATGAGCACCAGAATGGCCCAATTTCCTTGCAGATAGCAGGGGAAGTGACTGGAGTGGGGCAAGAGCTGAGCAAGCATCATTTTCCCTCTCTGACCCGCCCCCCTACACACAGCACCACAATGCAGCCAAGTGCGTTGTCCCACCCTGGCGAATACCTATGGCTCTGTGCCTTACAATGTGACAGGTGCACCAAGACAAAGAAATGTGGCCCGAATGAAAGAACAGATCAAAACTCCTAAAAAAAGAACTAAGCTACGAAGAGATAGGCACCCTATCAGATGTAGAGTTCAAAACACTGGTAATCAGGATGCTCAAAGAAATGATTGAGCTCAGTCACAAAATGAAGGAAGAAATGAAGGCTACTCAGAGTGAAATAAAGGAAAATGTACAGGGAACCCAACAGTGATGGGAAGGAAACTGGGACTCAAATCAACAGTTTGGACCAGAAGGAAGAAATAAACGTTCAACTGGAACAGAATGAAGAAACAAGAATTCAAAAAAAAAATGAGGAGAGGCTTAGAAACCTCCAGGATAACTTTAAATGTTCCAACATCCGAATCATAAGGTGACAGAAGGAGAAGAGGAAGAGCAAGAAATTGAAAACTTATTTGAAAACATAATAAAGGAGAACTTCCCCAATCTGGTGAAGGAAATAGGCTTCCAGGTAGTCCAGGAAGCTCAGAGAGTCCCAAAGAAATTGGACTCAAAGAAGCACAAACCAAGGCACATCATAATTAATTAGCCAAGATTAAAGGTAAGGAGAGAATCTTAAAAGCAGCAAGAGAAAAGGAGGCAGTTACCTACAAAGGAGTTCCCATAAGGCCATGAGCTGATTTCTCAAAAGAAACCTTCTAGGCAAGAAGGGGCTGGAAAGAAGTATTCCAAGTCATGAAAGGCAAAGACCTACATCCAAGATTACTCTATCCAGAAAAGCTATCATTTAGAATGGAAGGGCAGATCAAGTGCTTCCCAGATAAGGTCAAGTTAAAGGAGTTCATCATCACCAAGCCCTTATTATATGAAATGTTAAAGGGACTTATCTAAGAAAAACAAGATCAAAACTATGAACAGTAAAATGACATGAAGTACACAACTATCAACAATCTAAAAAATCGAAATCTAAAAAACAAAAAGCAAAAACTAAGCAAAAATCTATAACAAGATCAGAATCACAGAAATGAAGATCACATGGAGTATTATCAGCAGGGAGGGTTAGGGGGGAGAATGGAGGACAAAGTACAGGGAATATGAAGCATAATTTGTAGGTACAAAATAGGCAGGGGAAGGCTAAGAAAAGTATAGGAAATGGAGAAGCTAAAGAACTTCTATGTATGACCCATAGACATGAAGTAAGGGGGGAGGAATGCTGGTGGAAAGGGTGGAGAGGGAAAAAGGGAGAAAAAATGGGACAACTATAATAGCATAATTATTAAATATACTTAAACAAAAAATAAATGCTCTTCAAACTAAATTTAGCTACATGGCATAAATTAGCCCTTCTTTTACTAATTTTTAGAGCCAATTAGCTAAGAAAGTTAGCAACCTTGTTTCAGTCTCTTACTTTTTTCCTTTATGAAAGATTTCCTCGTTACTTGCCTCTTGACACATATAAGAATCAGGGGATATACTCATGACACCTAATAAAAGAAATTAACAAAAGATAGCTTTTAAAAAGATGGAGGAATAAGTGGATGTAGGCATTCTAGGGGTGAGGCAGAGCATGAATAACAAAACAAAGTGCTGACATCTTCGCAGGTTTGCTTCAGGTGGGCCAGTTTGCGAGAAAATGGGAGAACCTGGGGGACATTACATTAAGTGAAATACACCAGATACAGAAAGAAAAAACTGCATAAAAAAGTTAAATACATAGAAACAGAGTAGAATGGTGATTACCAGGGTTGGGAGGTGGAGGAAATGGGGAGATGTCGGTCAAAAGGTTCAAAGTGGCAAATATGTAGGATTAATAAGTCTAGAGATCTGATGTACAGCATGGTGACTACAGTTAATATTGTATTACATACTGGAAATTTTCTAAGAGAACATTTCATGTGTTTCCATCACATGCACACACACACAAAATGGTGTCAATGTGGGGGAGTGGATATGTTAATTAGTTTAACTGTACTAATTACTTTACTGTGCATATGTATATAAATTATGTTGTATTGCTTCGGTATATATAAATTTTAAAAATTATGGGAAAAAAGAAATTTAGGAAAACTTACTGACCTTATCTAAGCAATAAAAGAAATGTTACAAATTTCATCACATTGTTATTAATATTTATCTTTAATTCTAGACTGCTATGTCAATACACTGAGGTGACCATATTTTCTGACCAAAAATACATACAGATATATCTGGAAATTTTCTAACTTCTAAATTTGTGAGTGAAGGTATTGACAATATTACATAATTTTTATTTAAAAACTAGGAAAGTTTAGCTCATTTATTCGATCTAAATGAAAAGTAATGTTTCAAGAGTGGTACATAAACACATCTTTTTGCTATTGTACATCTAACATTGTCATCCTTTAACACAATATTTTTAAAATAACAATTTTTGAAGTAGGTATAGATTTTTTGTCAGTAGGTTAGCGCCTCCTGGTTTTCACAGTAATGTTACAGCGCTCATAGTGGATTGTAAAGGTTGACCACCTCTTGTGCAAGATGCACATGTATCATCTATATTCTTAAAAGCAAATTTGGTACACAATTTCTCATTAATTATGCATTTATATTATTAAACTTATTGTCAAGTGTTAGTTGCAAAAGAATATAGTGTTAATGAACAACAAAGCTATAGATTTATACCATATCCAAAATGATAAAACCATTTTAATAAGAAAATTTGAACTGCACAATAGACACTGATGGCAGAAATACTCAATCTCTATTTCCTGCATACACTTCATATGTACATATAACCATGACTTCCCATGCATTCCCCTTTCCCCACTAGCTGGCTTCTCGTGTCTCTCAGGCAATAGCAAGAAACATGGAACAACCAGCTGGAATGCCTGGTGGTCAGCATGGACAATGCATTTGAATACTTCTTTAATATTACGCAAAACCAGAAGGAGTTGTTTATCTCAATTGCTTATATCCAAGAACAGCTAAATTTGCCAGCAGGCACTTTGCATACTGTCCTTGAAAGGGATATTGTGTATGTTCTATCTGGTTTGGAAAGGGTAAGAAAGATATAGAAACAGGCTCATAAATATAAGGAACAGATTAATGGCTGCCAGAAGGGAGAGGGTGTTAAGGGACTGGGCTTAAGCAGAAAAGGGATTGAGAAGTACAGACTGGAAGTTACAAATAGTCATGGGGATGTGAAGTACAGCATAGGAAATATAGTCGGTAATATTGTAATAATTATGTATGGTTCCAGGTGGGTACTAGAAACATCAGGGGGAGCACTTAGTAAAGTATGCAAGGGTCTATCCGCCATGCTGTACACCTGAAACTTCAAAATAATATTGACTGTAAACTATAATTAAAAACATTTTTAATTTTAAAGAGAAAAATAGATTATTGCAACTTTTATATTTAAACAAGTATCCAAACTGCAAACTTTGTCCACTGCCTATACCACTATTTGAGACCATGGCAGACATTATAAATACAAAATAGAGGCCTATGAAACTCACTCCTGTGTGTAGAGAAGGGTCTCAGGCATAGACCACGATGTGCCTAGGGAAAGAGTATATATTGTTACTCTAGTGATAACCATGGTTAAATTCCTGGCAATGAGCAGAGGCTGGTGTTGCTGAATTAAAAGCTGGTGGAAGAACTTGACTTATACATGAGTAAATATTTCAGGGCACATAGAAATAACATGGGGAGGGGTTCTCTTTTAATCTCTTCGGGCTGCTTTTGAGACAGGACAGTAAGAAGCTAGAAAATTCTTTGGTAAGTGGAACAGGGGAACTGAGACGAATAGCTGAACACAGTAGTTGAGCAATTTACAGCCTGATACAGAAGGTCACCTCTCTAGAGATACCATTAGGTCTCAGTTGTATTTCAGCTCCAGGCCCAGAAGACCAGCAGAACAAGATGGGCAATGCCAGGACCAGCTGCAATGACCAAAAATCCCCTGCTCTGGTACTGACTGGTCAGTACAGACCATGGCCTTGAAAGAGCACACGTAGAGAACTGATTAGTCTGCTGAAAGCCTCCTCTGAGATCTCACCTAAGATTTCTGCTTGCAAGAGAGAGACAAAATCCTCAAGACAAAGGACCCAGCACAGGCACTCTCCCTCTGAGGAACAGCCCTCACCATTCCCTTTCCCTTCTTCCCCCTCTTCTTCCCCCTCTTCTTCCCTCACTTTTCCCCACAGACATGCATCTCCTAACTATAAAGGTCCCCATGAGAATTGCAACCAAGAGAGCAATGGGCATCTGCTCTCCTCCCAGGCTAATCCCCTGAACCAGTCCCCAAGGCCCTCTTTTCTCTAACTTCCCACTGAGGTAAGGAAGCCCAGCCCAGGTCCTCCTGTTGCTTCTTATATGCTAAGCCCTTCCTTGTTTTACTGTCCCCAGCTTTAATAAACATATCTTCATGGTTACCTGGACTTGTGTTGTGAAATCTTTCCTACACAGAGTCAAGAACCCACACACTACTGGCTAGCCCTAGGCAGACCGGCTCAGGGCCAGGTCTCCTGTCCAGTAACACCATGTAGAATACTATAGACTGGGTGGCTTATAAACAACAGAAATTTCTCATCGTTTTAGAGACTGGAAAGTCCAAGACTGGCAGATTTGGTGTCTAGTGAGAAGCTACTTCCTGGTTCACAGATGGCTATCTTTTCTGTTTGTCTTTATAAGGCAGAAGGAGACAAGGAGCCTTCTGGGGCTTCTTTTATAAGGACACCAATCCCATTCATGAGGGCTTCACCCCCAGGACCTAATTATCTGCCAAAGGCCTCACCTCCAAATACCATCCCACTGAGAACTAGCTTTCGACATATGACTTTGGGGAGAACACAAATATTCAGTCCATAGCAAGCACGGATTTGGTAGAAAGAGTCAATATCCACAGGAAATAAACCCTCATACAGCCAGTCTTAATTTGTATGCAGAGTCACCTCTGGGGACTGCACATTAGCCCCTGGATGTCATGTCAGATTTGGTTCAGATACTTAACGCTTGCTGAGATTAAAAAACCATCCTCCTTCCTATTTCCCTGGAGTACTTTAGGAGTTAGGAACCATTTCTGATATCATCCTCAGAATACACAGAATGTAATTATCCTTTTTTCCTAGAAGGTTCCTCACCCTGTACTACACTCAGTGTAGAGACATTTGGTCCAGACATCCTGCGTCTCACTCTCTTTCTCATAGAGACTGCCCTTGGTGAATAAAAGTGATTTTCCTGTGCTCCTGTATTCTTTGTGCTGAATAAGTGGTTAAAAAAGTTTTATCTAATAAGGTGGTCCATCAAAAAAGCATAGGTGTCACAACTGGAGCCTCAAATACTTTCAGCTCTTTTATTCATCATCTCTATTAATAATTAAATTTTCATGTCTGTTTAAGCTCATGTGATCCATTTCTCCTGCCTCTTCATTTATTGCACAGGTTAAAGAAGGGAGTCCACATCAAAAATATAGGAAATATAAAACAAACGTAACTTATGCTGATGCAAGCACCACATTGGGATCTTTTATTTGCCAAGAGGACTTCTTCCTTCTGGCAAGAAACATAATTTTACTTTAAACAAGTGAGTTCTGGTTTGACCAGAGTGAAACAAATATGCATCATAAGTCAATGTGGGAAAGAAAAATACCTTGCTGAACTGTATTAGTTTCTGGGGCAAATCTAAGGCGCTAGAACCTCTAGAAATTTCCAACAAGCAAGGTAAGTCACTTTAAAAATGAATGTTCTAGAGCCTAGCAAGGAATAAGACAGCCCATCAATTTTGAAAAGAACTTCAAATAAGGATGAAGAGGCAAAAGAGCCAACGGAAGTTCCATTAAAAAAGAGATGCTCAGAGAATAAAGAAAGCATTTAGAATAGGTCAAGACTACAATTGTGTCTCTCAGCCAAATACATACAACCACCCAGAGTAGAATTCCCTGCTGATGTGAGAACCTACAGTGAGGGGATCTGGCCTAGAGGTGTATGAGAAGGTACATGAGCCTACAAGCACAACCTAAGTAGTCACTGGAAAAAGAGCAAGGATGAGTGGAGTGTGCTGTTCATGGAAGCCAAAGGCTGGTAGTGTTTCAAAGAGATGGAAGTGGTCAATAATGCTGAGTGCTTCGATGATGCAAAGGAAGAGGAGAGCGAAAATAAATGTCAATTAGATCTAGCAAAATGGAGATCAAAGTTGTCTTGATGAGACCCAAATAAAGCATATATATTCTTACTGTTTGATATAACCTCAGAAGCTACAAATCATATAAGTCATAAAGAACAACAAAGAGTAGTTGGAAAGCATTTATTCTGGTACCTTACAGCTATCTTTGAATTCTACCTCCTCCTCCTATCAGGTCTGTGATGTTAGATAAGTTTATAATCTGTCTAATTATATTATTTTTAATTTCTAAAATGGTGATAATACAAGTCCTACCTGAAACATTAACTGTGAATATTAAATTAAATGACAAGTGATAGGTCAGGCACAGCGCCAAAACCAGTAGGAACACCTAAATATAGTAACTACAAACAATGGTAGGTGGAATTAAAAATTGTCAAAAAAAAAAAAGATTATTCATTTGGCAGCTTTGTCTTTAACAAGATGGCTACTTTAAATATAGGGACTTCATCACATCATTATATGGATATGAAAGAGAAGGGAATGTAGTTATATAATTCCCTCTCATGCAAATTAATTTAATTAGATAGTTATAAATATTAAGTGGAATTCAAAAGAATAACCCCTTTTCTTGAATCTGAATTTCAATCTTTTTTCAGCACATGAGAATTTCTACTGTTAGCACCAAACAACACAAGATACCTTTCTGTGTCAGATGCTGTACTCTTTATAGTAGATGAAAGCAGATAAACTTAAAGGTTTTTGAGCTTCCATCTGAAAATGAAATCCCAGATTTCAAATAATATAGCATCTCCTCAATTTAGTATTATAAAAATACTGTCACTCTACAAAAGACTTTGAATAGATACTTCACAAAAGATGAAGTCCAAAGAACCAATAGGCAAATGAAAATGTTCTCCTCAGGAAAATACAAATTAAAACTAGGAGGTATTACCACACATCCACCAGAATGGCTAAAATTTAACAATGGAAAATATCAAGTATTGGTGATAATTTGGAACACCTTAGAACTCTCATGCTCTGCTGGTATGACTAAATTGGTATGAGCACTTTGGAAGTATTTACTCAAGCATCTCATACAACCCAGAAATTTCTTTCCTTAGGTAATACACAACAGAAATTCATAGATGTGCTCACCAAACACACATACTGTAATGCTTATGTGGCCCTATTCAGAATAGCCCTCAATAGAATTAGACGAATGTCCAGTACTGTGAATGGACCCCACAGAAAATGACCCCACAGGAAGTCAGACACACAAGACTATACACTGTATGACTCTAAGTATAAAAAGTGTAGAAACAAATCTGTGTTTTAGAAGTCAAGTCTGGGGTTTGGACAATAATCTCTTAACCTTGGGTCTGATTGCAGGGCTGTGTTCAGTTGTGGAAATTCAGGAAGATACACATTCATGACGTGTGCACTTCTCTTTGTGTATTATGTTTCAATTGTAATTTTAAAAAGATTGTCAGCATAGTTATGCAATAATTCTATTTCTTTGAAAACTTGTGTATTAAACTTATAAAGTTATTTAATGAAGACAAAAGAGATTGAGTTTTGAATCCAAATTATTCCATCCCCAAACAAATTCTCTCCATATTTTCAGAAAAAATATATTATTAAGTATTTAAGGAAAATAGCTAGAAAATATTGAACAAATCCATTCTTTTATCATTTCTGTCTTTTATCTAAAGGTAATTAATGTTCTTTTGTTTGCTAGTCTCAAAATTTTGAGCTGTTACCTTTCATCCACTGTTTTGACAAAAAAGACGAATAAATTCAATAAAGCACATTTTTAAAGCCCGTGCTTACCTTGGATGCTATTACCTTGTCAAGCATCTCTACTTATTGATAGTTTAGATTCTACATGACCATTTTTATTCAAAGTAACACTATACACTATCAGGAAAGACCATATGTGGATGACAAATAGAGAAAACTATCTTTTGCTCTGTATTCATAATGTTTTATAATTTGAATATTTATAAATGAAATATTTTATTATCCAAAAATAAGCTATATAATTGTGTTCCCTATTTAATCAACTGTGCTCTATTCAATTAGATATTAAAAGCGAATAAAAATATATTCCCCCAATTTTTAAAAAATATTGAACAAATGTTTTATGATCTCTTTTATGTGGAATCTAAAAGCAAACAAACCATCAAAAAACTAGTTTCAGAGATATAGAGAACAGGTTGGTGGTTGACAGAGTCAGGGGGTCAGAGAAATGGGTAAAGGGGGCAAAAAGGTATAAACTTTTAGTTTTAATTAAATGCCATGGGTATATAATTATTTTTAAAATAATGAATTTTAATTAGTCAATTAAGGAAGTAAGCAAAATCACTGGAGAAGGGATAGGCTCACCGTTAGCAAGAGTCCTCCAAGTTAGAGCTCCTGACTCCATTTTCGAGGGAGTTACAGTATACTCCTACTTATGTTTTGACTTAAGGAGCTCAGTTCTGTCCCTATTGGTTCTTTCATCTATTCCTTACAATCCAGACACATTTAAGGCATAAATTGATAAGAGGCTCAACTAATGATCACGAGGACTCATTGGCTCTAATTGGTCTACATACCCAGCCACGTCAATGAATGCAGCAAGTGCATATGCAGTATGCTAATGGGCCTAGGCCGGGGCCATGTCATGCCACGTCCCTGGAATGGCAGCAGGAAACCTATTCAAACCTACTCTGTTAAACATAGGGGAAGAAAGGGACATATCGCCACATCATTATTATTGCACATTGACTGCATGAATTCTGGCCAACTCAAAACTGGAAATGTCTTCTACACATTCTTTGGGGGAGCACGGATACTTCTGCCCTTTTATAGACACCTCTCTTAAGTGTGTTTTCATCACAGAGGCACATTGGCTTCATGGATATTAATCTTGTTCTCCATATAAATATCGATACTATAGTAACAGCACCAACAATAGTTACTATTTATCAAGCAACTACTCTTTACCAATTAATATTCCAAGTCTTCTGCATTTGTCTCATTTAATCTTATACATATAATATATAAATATTATCATTCTCATTACAATGAGATACACATTCAGAGACCCTAGAGAGCATGCCTAGATTTTCATGGCTAATAGATTAATATTTTACACTTAAGCCTGTTTGACTCTGAATTCTAGGTGCTTAGCATATACATACAAATGGCTTTAAATACACATACTTGAGAATATGATCATTTGGGGAAATATCAAAAAACAAATTTACAGTATCAGGATAGTTCCTAATATAAGATATAATCTGGACCTAAAAATTATACATGCTTCTTCACTTTCTACATTTCTTAATAATACAGATTTTGTTTTCCTTCTCAAAAGGGAAAAAATCAGATTATACACTGAAAGTGGAAATGTTTTCTTAAGCACTATCAAATTATACCAACTTTTAAACACAGAGAAATATTCTTTTATAAAACAAGAAAGCCTATATATGTCAAATATTTGCCTCTCTGAATTTTTGCCAAGAAGGGAGTACATTTCCCTCTCTTAAGCATCCTAGGTACTTTCTCATGATTAATGACTTAGTCACAGTTCACTGGTTTCAATCTTCACAGAAGGTAAAGGTTCCAGTTTATAAAATTATATTTGCTAACACAGAGAATATAATATTTTTAAACACAATATTCTGGGTTTTTATTGTACTAAAAACTTTACATGAGATTTCTTTTACTATAAACTCAGCATCAGTGGCATGTTTAACTATAACTTGTAACTTAAGCTTAATGCCAGTCTGTACATAAATAAAACCATCTTTAAAGATCCTTTGGTTTTAGTCTCCTTCACACAATTTCCAGAGCAAAAATTCCTTCTTTCTTCCAGCATGATCTACAGAAATTCATAAATTTTCCCTGCCATCTTTAAATTTTTCTAAAGTATCTGGTACAAACATCCTCTATACCTGCTGATGTCCCAAGATGATGACACAGCACTTCACAATGATCCGTTTGGTCATTATGCAGAGACTGCCCTTAGGCACATATATGGGCCTCTGTAGGTACTGTTTCCTTAGATATATGTAGATATGAGACCTTTGCTACAGGCAAATCTTAACATTACATGGAAATAGCTGTTATAGATATTAGGAAAAAATGGGTTCAGGATTGATGGATTTTATGAAGAAATATTTCATCCAGATTGGACAAACTATCCATCCCCAAAGTTATATATTCATAATCACTTATCAAACTTTCTGCCCTAAATAGAATGGCCTGTTTGCTACCCCTGAATATATTTGCTTATTTTTGGTTTTAGGTCTGTCATCTCAAACTATTCTCTCCCTTCTCCCTGTCTTTTGTCTTTCTTTCATCCCAGTACTAACCAGGCCCGACCACGCTTATCTTCCAAGATCAGATGAGATTCGGTGTGTTCAGGGTGGTACAGTGTAGACATTATCTTTCTTAATTGTAGATCAAAATACTACTTATAGAAATCGAGTAGCCTTCAGATACTGTCAGCTGTTAATGTAATCATTGAACATTACAACTCCATGAACAGTTGCCAATTAATTATAATAAAAACTACACTTGTACATATGAAAGTAAGTACCTGTCAATTAGTCCAGATCTAAGAATTCTAGAAAAAGCAAATAAAATTGTAGCAGATAATATAATCCAATATTTCTCTGAGTTCTAAGTGGCAGACACTCTGGTGGGCTATAGGTAAAAAGTAAATGAAAGAAACATAGCCATTATCTTCAGGAAACATAGTTTATAGTTGAAAAGTAACATCTGTCCTGGTCAGGTAGTTCCATTGATTAGAGCATCATCCCTATGTGCCAAGGTTGAAGGTTCTATCCCTGATCAGGGCACATAAGATATTAACCAATGAGCACAGAAATAAATGACACCACAAATAGATCTCTCTCTCTCTCCCCCAAATCAATAAATAAAAAATGAAAAGTAACATCTATTGGATGATCACATGTAATCACTATAAACTGTAACATAGTCAAAACCTGTCTGTACAGTAAATAAGAGAGTAGAGTTTTATTCAGACTTGGCTTCAGGTGTGTGCATGTATGTATGGGTTGGCTTCCCTGAAGACAATACATCTGAGATGGTATCTGAAGGATGGAAAAGAATTAGATAAAGAGAATGAGGTTATCTTAGGCAGACAGAATGGCCTGAGCAAAGCCCTTGAGGCAGGAATAAGTATGATGTTGTAGGATGTGTAGGAAGGTTGACTTTTGAATTTTGGGGGACTTATGGAAGATAATTGTGGTATAGCTACTGTAGACAATCCGTATGTGGCCTCTTTGGCATGTTGAAGAAATTGATTCTTATCCAAAGAGTTATAGGAAACAATGGGTTATAATCAAGGGCATGACAAAATAAGATCTACCTTTTTAATGAGTATGAAGATACCATGTAGAGGACGAACTAGAATAGTTAGGATAGTATGTATATCCTGGTATTCTAGGAGGACATTATAGTTTTCCAGGTCAAAATGATACATTGAATTACAGTTGTGATGAAGATATTCAGAGAAAAAGGGTTTGAGAACTGCCTATGAGGTGTAAAAAAACCCAAAAAACAGAGCTTGATGATGAATTGGTTATAGAATTAAGACAGAGGCAATGTTAATGATAACATAATTCTTGCCTTCAGTTGAATTAAAAGTGCTAGCATTCATTGAGAGAGGATACTGAAATTGAAATATTTATTTTGTTCTCTATTATGTTAGTATGGAAAAGGTTGAGATCATTTGTTTTTTTAAAGTTTGAGTTTGAGGAGCCTTTGAGCAGATTTTGACTGAACAATTAGCTATGTACGCTTGCAGCAAGGAGAAGATCGAATTTGGGAGAGACAGGGCTCGATGAAGCAATAGGCTTGGATGCATTCATCTCAACAGATCACACATTTTCATATTTCTTACACATTTTTTGGTTCTCTGTCTAGTTTTCATATATTTGAACTTTTTACATTAGTTACACTTGATACAGGACAATACAGAATGGTTAAAATATGTGGAAGTGACTTCAGAAAAAATAGAGAACATCTATAAGAGGAAGAATTAAGATTGTTATTCAAACAGATATTTTACAGACTTGCAGTGTATTGAATCTTCTTGTATTCACAAAAGCATCTTTAAATAATCATACCAAATGTTAAAAAGGAGTCAAGTGAGCCTAAATCTCTGGAATCACTAAAAGCTAGACTGGAAATAGCAGTAGAGATTATATTGTAACATTTAATACAAGCAATTCTGTGACAGATGACTAATTTTCTCCCTCTAATTATTATCCACCCCCACACAAAGTTGTCTCCTTTATAGAAAACGAGGGGGTGAATTTCTGCAAGCGATACAGAAACTCGGAACAGCAACAAAATCACCCAGGTGAGCCCTTAACTCCCAAGCAGAAAGGAGCAACAAAGACAACAGCAGCAGTAACAACAAAAATCCCAGCTTTTCTGGTGATTAGCTGCAACCCTGGTGCCTTGGATGTACCCCATGGGAGCCTAGGGACTCGAAGGCTCTCCTGTCAACTTGTTACATTTTCACGGCTAACTCAAAAACTTGAATGCCTACATTTTTGTCATTTATTACTTTATTGAACTCAAAGGAAAATGTTCAATGAGAAGTACATGTATTTTCCTCTGATATGGAAACTAGCCAAGATTCTAGTTGCAGAGATAAGATCTCAGCCTCCCTAGTCACTCTGCTTCAGGCTGTGTACATGGATTCCTTAAAAACAACAAACCCATATTACGTAGTGCTAGAAAAGTGGATTTTCAAAGATTTAGATTTCTTGGGCTTTTTTTTTTAACACATCAGAAAAACTCTGGTATAAAATAATTTGTAAGGAAGGTAAGACTTTTTTGTGTGTGTGAGTAGGGTGTTGATATAAGAGAGATCCTGGTTGTGCTGTCCCATGCAAAAATTGAGCTGTCAGTGAGAGGAGGCTCCATGGCATTTCCCAAAGGTCCTCGTGCTATCCTATATTTGCCTAGAAAGCTTCAGAATAACTTACAATCCTCCACCCTCTCCCCAGGAAACACAAACAAATGCACCCAACAAATTGAACAAACTTAGACTGTGTTTCTGTATCTTACTGAAATTTTCTTTTAATACATCCAAAGGCTTGGCCTTTGAGTTCCTTGCTCTCCTCATCTTGCAAGGTCCTTCTTTTCCTCTCAGTTCAATCATATCTACTATAGTAGCCCTCGATTATCTGTGGGGGATACATCCCAAAACGGCCGGTAGATGCCTGAAACTGTGGATGCATTATATATACTGTGCTTTTCCCCATAAACACATACCTTTTCACTTAAAGGAAGCAATTTACAGCTTCTCATTGGCATATCTGAGCTGTCAGTATCACTACTTGTGTTTTGGGTCCATTATTTAGTAAAATAAGGGTTATTTGAACACAACCTGTGATAGCAGGACAGCTAATCTGATAACCAAGAGGGCTGCCAAGTGACAAACAGGTGGGCAGCATATGCAGTGCGGATACTCTGGGCAGAGTGGACAGAGATGATTCATGTCCCGGGTGGGTGAAGTGGGATGCCCATTGCAAGTTTTCATCACGCTAGTCAGAAGAGTGTGTAATTTAACACTCATGGCTTATTTATTTCTGTAATTTTCATTTAATATTTTCAGGTACCTGAAATCATGGAAAGTGAAAGCACAGAGATTGGGGAACTCATCTTGTCCCTTAAATAGTCTAGCTCCCATTGTTAGCTCCCTTAAGAATATCTTGCATTCATTGCTCCCTTCTCTCTCCATTTGACTCTGGAAAAAACCCAGTCTTGTTAAGCATACTACCATATTTTTGGAATATAAGACGCACCCCCCACAAATTTGTGAGGAAAATGGGGGTGCATCTTATAGTTGGATTGTAGCTTTACATTTACATTGGTGAAATATTATGGTTTCTGTGTTATTAAATATTTTACCACATTTTTTACTTCAAAATTTTTTCCCTATTTTTCTCCTCTAAAACCTAGGTGCATCTTATGGTCCAAAAAATCCGGTAGTTACCTACTTTGCATTGGCACTCAGGCAACTAAAACTGTTAAAGTGCTTACACACACACACACACACACACACACACACACACACACACACACACACAGAGGCTTACTCATGCTCCTCAAGTTTGCTTCCCAATTTCCAAAGTGGTCATTTCACATCTCTGTTTTACCACAACACTTCTCTAGACATCATTCCTTCAAAATCTTGCCTCCTACTTTAAGAAAACAGAAATGATCAAATAAATGTTGAATGAAGTGTCCCTATCCCCTCAAACAGCCACCCTTCCCTGTTTTCTCAGAGAGGTCTACTCTTGTCTTCTCCAGATGTTTCCTTCGTCAGTTCTGCCCTATTTCTTGTGAATGACAATGTCCTCCCTCTCTTCTGAACAATCCCAAACTGCATACAAACATTCTAGTAACTTCCACTAAAAACTCCTTTGCCTTTACATTCCACTTCAGCAACCAACTTGTTTCTGTGATGAAATGTCAACAAACAAAATGTTTACAGGTCTCTGATTTCACATTATTATTCTCTTGGCAGTATCAGCATTGTGAATTTCTTCCTCCTCCTGAAAAGTTTTCCTTCTCATGATCCTCTCCTGATGTCCTCCCCCATTCCCATGCTGAAGAGGACACTGTGTCCTCTTCCTTGTTTGTTCTAACCTCTGTTCTTGATGCTTAAATATTAGTTTCCCACAGTTCTGTTCCATGCTCTTGTTTTATCTTTATTTTTATATATTTGAGCTCTCTCCCTAAGTGAAGTTAATTGATTTTGTGACTTTAATCCATATCTCTCCTCCCCCAGGTTATAATCTTTAATCATGACATTTTGATTAAGTCCTAATTTGGGTAGCACCTGAATAACATCCCTACTGGATGTCTAGTGTGCATATCAAATTTAACATTGCCCAAATTGCAAACTAGCCAACCTTCCATTATGATTATTTCAATTGCTGAATTAGCTTCATATAATGCTACCCTGATTCCACTGCCACCACACCAGAACTAACTTTTCTGCTTCTGAGATAAGGCATCACCCATCTTTTCACTTCTTAGAAGTAGCTGCTATATTATTTCCTATTTCAGCTGTACCACCCACTAACTTGCCTGTCAATTTTTCATACTGTCTGCTTAAAAGAATCCTTGACCATGTTTTCCACAAAGGATTCTAAGCTCAGGAAAATCTTTAGTAAAGATGCATAAACAACAGAAAAATAAAGAAACTTAGTTTTTATGCATTGGTCCTCTGTTAGAATTCAGTTTCTTTTATGAAATTGATTTTGCTAAAATTTTAAAAAGTGAAATCTCACTATAACTATTCTAAAACAAAAACAAGTAAAATTTAAGTTAATGCATATCTCTAAAGGGGCATGGGGTAGAAGATGAAAAAACATAGGGAACTATGGAATAGTTATCATTTGTTAACCTACATTTTCTGCTTCCAGTTTATTATCTATATCAATCTACATCCAATCAAGAGGCAGAAACCACATAGCAATCTAAACAGGGAAAGTTTAATATAAAAAAGAGGTTATGATAAAAGAGTAATGATAAGATGAAAAGAGAATTCTAACCAATGCCTTACTGCTGACAGAGAGTAACCAAGGAAGAACAAACTTGAAAGGTGGTCCCCCTCTCTAAGGCAGGGTTTAAACCTCATTGGAGAAGGTATGCTAACCACCCACCGTATGGCAGAGACCTTCACTAGGTAGTCCAGGCCACAGGTGGTACACAGTCAACTGACAAGCAGAAAGAGATCCTCCAGGCATAGGCCAACCAGCCTGGAGCAGGCAACCCAGCATGCTGGTCCATCAGAGCACTGTGTTGGGTAAGGGGCCTGGAGCAGCTGGTGTTGGACAGTGATCACTAGTCAGACCCGGCACTAGCTGGGCTCTTTCCTTGAGCCTGAATGCTGCCAGCCAATTTATTCCTAAAAGAACTGATAATGTCCCAGGGTTTATCACTGCAACCTTGACTAACCAGGGTGAGGGCTAAGCCTCCCCTTGCCCCCATTCCTGGGCTGGGGAAGGAGATATTATTTTAAGTGAAGAGTGGTCAAGTCAATTCATTTTTTTTGGTGGGTGTGTTTTAGCCAAATGTTTAATTCCACTGGATGCATACATGCTAAAGCATGAGACAGAGGGCAAATTACAGTAGATACCTGATGCCAGAGTCTCTTGGGACATGATGGCAGATAGAGGAGGTGGGTGAGGGGGTTCTGTGATTAGGCAGGCCAGGTCTTTGAGATGAACAAGAGACCAAGCATTCCAGCTACACTCCTGGGGCAGAGCATCACAGGATGTCCTCTAACTTCTAGCCAACGGTGCAGCCTCTAAAGACCAAGAGATACCCTTTCCTCCTGCAAAATCCTGCCAGTGCCTTACGCTAAGAAACCTTAACATCATGCTGGATGCAATGTGCTTCAAGGAACTCCTCCCATTCAGTACGATAAAGCAGGAGTTGAATAGTGATTTCAGAGTAGAAAGCAATGAATTGATAGTGTTATTGGAAGAATTTATAAATGTTATATAGAAACTTTATCATGAAGTTTGTAGACTCTTAGGATCCATATTATAAGCTCCTCTGTTTCAAATAAAATGACTGATTAGTAAATTTTTAATTTAAATACAAGATGAAAAAATTCAATTAAAAAAAGAAAAATTCTGCAACTGACAGACCTGGATTTGAATACTGACTGCTAATTCCTATATCTATAATATAATGTCCCCCTCTGTAACATGCAGCTAATAATAGTGCTTTCATCCTAAGATTTTTGTGGTAATCTGAGTACTTAGTGCAGAATCTGACACATAGAAAGAGCTCAAGCAATGAGGCACTATTACCGTAATTGTCAAGGTTCCATTCTTTATGAAGCCTCAGTGAATCATTTCAAACATGAGTCACATACTTTGTGTTTCATATATCATCATCAGTCAAATGGGAATCATTAACATTTCATCATAATGAAACGGGAATTTATAGATTTTAATTCCTTTTTGTCTTAGTTAGAAAATCATTACCACTTGGAAAAAACTCTCCCTTTTTTAAACCTCAAAAGATAGGGTCATAAGATATAGTCTCACTTTCGGTCAGAAGTGAAAACTACAGTGTCTTGGATTATTTGCAATAGCCATTAATGAGACACGGCTGAAGCCCAGTGGCACCTATAAAAATGAATGGATGAGCACTCAGAAGTGCATGCATTTTTAATGCTCTGCGTGAATAATACCAGAAGACTATAAATCCCACTGAGAATGGCAAAGCTTTGAGTGTGGAAATCATATCATTTTTATTTCCCAGTTTGGTGGAAATGGATAGCTAGTTAAAGTTTGGTACGGAGTGGTGGGGAATTCTATGACACAGGAGCTTGTCCAGAGAAAAGAAAAAAGCTAACAGAGAACAAATACTACTCATTCCATTTGTTTTCAATATTTTCCACAGGGGGCTACACTGAGACAAAGGTCAAAAAAACAAACAAAGAAACCAATAACCAAAAATGCAGAATCATACAGACATGGGAAAGACTGAATTCAAAGATCTCTAGTATTTTTTTAAATCTGTAAATCTTAAAAAGGAAATCTCACTTGAATGAGAATTTGATATTACGCCCTTTCAATTCCCATTGTTGCCTGTTCCTCATGCTTGCTGTTACTTAAAGTAAGTGGTGCTGCCTCTGTCACTTCATCACCACCACGTTCTTGCACCAAAAATGGGGAATGACTTCATTCGTTGCTCCTTGATATTTTTTATTTTTAATGCTTTTTATTGTAGAATGGTTAAATTTACAGAGAAGTTGCCGAGATAATTCCGAGAGTGCCTGTACACTGACCCTGATGGTCTGTGCCTGGCATTTCCCCAGAGCATTGAGGTAAACATGTCACTTGAGTTTTGAGTAATAGGGTGCTCTACTTAGAATGACCTTTAAAGGTAATAACCTACCCAGCATTTTGTTGGTTTCTCTGTGGTATTTGTTCTATGTGAAAGAAACCCCAGAAAAGAGTGAATGAAGCCTTTTGAAGATCCAGTCAGCTTAATTCGCCTTATTCACAGGAAAGGTCGTATGAATAGGTTGCAGAATAAAACATAGCTCCTCTTTCCCATAGGCTTCCTAAGGTCTAAATCCCCCCCTTTCTAGAAATGCCCTTTCCTTCCCAAGAGGCTTATCCCTGGAAACTGAAGCTTCAGCATTAATGTGGCACTATCTGTAATTCCAATTCTCCTTGACCCCAGAAAGACAGCTTAAACTTCATCCTGATGAACTCTTTTGGGGAGAGAGGAGAGCAATAAGGAGAGTAGAGTAAAAAAGTGTCGAAAAGATTTTCTGTAATGTAGAGTCATACCAGGAATGCTCAGCCTGACCCAACTGCTCCTAAGTCTCAGCTTTTCGCTAACATACCCAATCAGCTATAATGTGATTTCAAGGTGGGTAAGGCTGGAATAGCAGCTGCTTCATGATGATCCCAGGTGGCAGCTCTGGCAAACTCCAGGGAAGGCAGCCAAAGCTTTGTGCTGTGTTGCTGCACTTTTGGCCTATCTAGAATCCTCCTAAGATGAAATTATTTGGTGATCTGCACTTCTCTTCAAAGCCTTTACAGCCCTCTGGGAAGCAGATGGTGGTTAAGGGTGCTCGGGTTCCTGTTTGCAACTTGAGAAAGTTCAAGTAGCTGCCTAATGAAAAGTTTCACATCCCTGTTGTCCAGAGACCAGACTCCTACTTCTCTGCACTAGATAAAAACTGAGAAGCCAACTGTCTCTTAGCAGATGGGCACTTGAGCACCCTACAGTACGAGCAAAGGAAGCTGAGGACGAGTCTGATCCACTCCTTTACCCTTGTGATTCTGAGTCCCTGAACAGGTGGGGAGTACAGGTGGCTCACAGTTGTTAAAAGGCTCCTTTATCACTCCAGGCTTACAAATACCTGCTGATCCCATCTTATTTGGAAGTTAGAAACTTCCTTCCTAAAGATGAAAAAAACCTCTGGCTATATTGGACCACTGGACATTGAGTCTTAGGGTAAATAACTGTAAAGGGATCATTTTGTCACATACACCAGCGATTTCTAACCTTTTGCATCTCATGGCACACATAAACTAATTCCTAAAATTCTGCATCACTCCAAAAAATAACCTATATTTTTTTCCAATCTGAAAAAAGGTGTAATTCTGATTGATTCACACCAGATGGCTATTGTTGTGTTGGCTGTTGTCTTTTTCTTTGACAGTCTAAAGGAAAAGAGGTCAGTGGCCCTGACTAGACAGTCAAGTATGGCATATTTTGCAAATTCTAGTGGCACACCAGTTGAAAATCGCTGACCTACACTATTGTAGAATCAGATGCTTATTTAAACAACGGAATCAGTTACCAGGTCACGACATGCCTTTCATGGTGTGGTCATCATGGACTGCTATGTCATTGCTTAAACATAGTATTTTGAAATATCGCAAGGTTTCAAACTGCATGCCTCATGCCTAATCCTTTTTCTGCTGTTCAACTGAAGAAACAGTGATTGTCTCTCATCAGGATATAAATCACCAATGACTGCATTAGAGATATGTTAATTCATCTCTATGAAGGCATGTTCCTGAAGAATTTTCTATGGCCATATTTAACAAAGGATTTTTACTGCATACAGTGCCCTTTGACATAATCCCCCTCAAAGCCAGACCACCACTTCATTGGACACTGTATCACTGAGTTCCTGCATTACTGAGGAACAGAGAGGCAGGGAGCAAAGGGTAGGGCCTAAGGAGGATCACCTGTGGTGCCAAAGGGATTAGATTGAATGGCTCTGGTGTGCTGAGGAACAGGTAACAAAAGGGAAAGTGAGAAGCCCAGAAAGGAAGGGAGGGCTGTTCATGGAAGAAAAGAATGAGACCATGAGTATGGTCTCTGGGGTTTGAGAGTGGTGAGAGTGGGGGTTACACCAGTGAGGGCTTCCAATTTAGCCTGACTCCATACTCAGTGAAAAATCTTTGTGAAAAACCTATTCATTGTGCCCCCTCTACAGAACTGAGAGATAAAGCAGGGTGTCCAACCTGTGGCACACGGGCCATACATATGTGGCCTAAGATGGCTATGAATGCCGCCCAACACAAAACTGTAAATTTACTTAAAACATCATGAGATTTTTTTGTTTTTATTAGTCTTCATTTATTTAATGTGTGGCCCAAGACAACTCTTGTTCTTCCAGTGTGGCCCAGAGATGCCAAAAGGTTGGACACTCTTGGAGGTGAAAACAAAAATATAGAAATAAACACAGGAAAAAATGATAAAAAGCATATCAAAATTAAGAAAAGATAGCATAAGTTCTTTATATATTTTGGAGATTAAACCCTTGTCTGAGGTATCATTGGCAAATATGTTTTCCCATACAGTTGGTTCTCTTTTGATTTTAATACTGTTTTCTTTAGCCATGCAGAAGCTTTTTATTTTGATGAGATCCCATT
>CM052541.1:108101556-108121000 GCA_028533065.1 Trachops cirrhosus
CTGGAATGGGAATAAAGGATAGAAACTGTACTGAATAAACTAAAATAAAAAAATAAAAATAAAAAAGTAAAAAAAGAAAAGAGAGCATAGAAATTTTTAAGAACAGTCAATAGAATACAGAGCTCTAAGAGATTCATCACAGGAAAATAGTTTTTAAAGGACTAAGACTTTTAGCATGAAGATATCTGTTATACAATTGAACATTATAGCTTTGAAAAATTAGTAATTAAAACATTGCAAGACAAAGCACAGGACCTGGAGAGAATAAAAGGCTCAGGAAATGAGAACACTGGCCCATACAGGGCAGAGTTCAGTATATTTTATGGGAGATCTGACCCTAGACTCAGAAGAGTTGCTATGGCAACAAATGCTCTAGAAACCAAACTAAAAAAGAAAATCAATAACCTCTTACACTTAGTTCCTCACACCAAAAAAAAAAAGTACTGTTGAGCCTTCAAGGAGAAAGAGGAAAAAAAAAGTGGCAAAATTTAAAGGCAACAGTGGCGAGAATTTTTCTTGCTCTTTATTTTCAACAAAATGTGGCATTTGCCCCTGCCTCAGAGCATTCATTCTAACAGGGAAAAAAAGACCCTGCTGAAGGGTGCATGTGTGATGAGGACTCCAGCACTCCACGCCTGGCCATACTGCCCCAGGATTCTAAAAGTGAGCTGTGTAGGTGTTATAGCTGGGAAGTCATCAGTTTTGTAATAAAACTGTCGGAATTATGTTGGAAACATATCTAAAATCCAATCTTACTCATTCTCAGATTTCTTGTGCCTAGAAATTGCCATGCCGCTTATTTTTTAAAAAAATTATTAGGACTCTTTATTGTGACAATACTTTATACAATATTTAATTGTTAACCACAAGCCCAATGTTGTATAGTAGATCTCTTGGACATAGTCACCTTATGTAACCAAAATTTTGTATCATTTGACTAATGCCTCCCTTTCTCCTATTTCTATTTCCTATTTTTAAAATTTGTTATTAAGTTTATTTACATTTCCTTAACCAAGATTAATTGTGAAATGTTACCAGAATGGCATAAAGAGGCCAAAACCAACCTTTTTGAGGGTTGCACACACACCTGCTCTGTGCCTGAACTAACCACCCAGACCCTCACCTGTAGCCAGGCCCCGTCTGCCCCTTTAAGGTGAAACACAGAATGTCCCCAGGCTTCTGGTACCTTCAATGCTCAAAGACACAAACACACAGAGGCAGGAAAGAGTGGGAAGAACTAAAGTATAAAATGTAATTTTTTAAAAAAGTGGTCAAAGAACTGATAGCAAACCCATCTCTGTCCCCAAACCCACCTGTGCCACATTGGGTAAGCAGTTGGGGCTGAGGAGGCAGAGCAGAGCTGACAGGGGTCCTCAGAAGTGCTCTGCTTACAGCCAAGAATTACTGGAAGCCTGGCCAGGGCTCCTGATGCTCCAACGTTTTTGTGATTTCTCCTATGTACCTGTCTCCTGGCACAGGCAGCTGGCCACAGCTGGCCAAACCCACCATGGACTGCTGCCTGTTAAGAACGTGCTAAAGGGTCGTGTCGGAGAAGACAGCCCGCAGCCCAGACTCTCCTTGTCTAGCCCAAAACCACATGGGGAAGAGGGCAGAGCTTGGTCACAACAAAAATTGTTCACTTAGATATCGAAACCAATTGCTTTAAGAACAGACAGAACATTTTTAGACAGACCTCTTGCTTCTGACATTCTGGAAGCCACATTCATCCAAGTGGCCCAAGGGCACCCTGCCCTTGACTGTGGACCACTTTTTCTCATCACTTGAACCACATGTTTTCCTGCAGATATGGAGAACTTGGCAAAAAGGGAGGAAAATCTGATAAAATACTCCTTTCCCCCAGACCTGGCCATAAGGGGTTCCCTTTGGATGTCAACCTTGACTGCATTTAAACATCACGACTGACTCAGTCATGCTTTAGTTATCATCAGATCCATCGTCTTATAGTCCCTATGATGCTGGGGCCACGGCTACAATTTTGCTCTAACAGCGGAGGCTCAAGAAAGGGAGTTGGAGGATAGCACAAGGTTGGAGGAGGGATTGACCCGTTTCTGTCAGTGACTCCTCAGCGACACCCACCAAGGCAACAGTAGTTTGTCCAGTAGCAGCTATTGACTCCAGATTGCCGTTTTCCAACCTTTGCAGAATCAGTTTCTTCTAATCCCTCAGAGAGGTCAGCATCAGGCCATCAGCAATCAGCCCCAGAAGCCTGGGCACCGCCCCACAGGACCCTGCTCTGAGCCCAGAGAGCCCAGCACCAGTCAGCCTCTTGGGTGTGAGTTTCAGCTCCATGAGCCTTTTCCTCCAAGTTTCTAAATTACAAAAATCCCAGCCCCTTCTCTTTGTTCTGCCAGTTCCAGAGCTGACAGCTGCTACCTGCAGTCATTAACTCAGTGACATCAGAGTTTTCCGCTGTAGACTTTTCAGTCCTCTGGTATCTGGCTGAACAGTTTATAAAGAATTGGTCCTGTTAGAACAATATAAAATAAGTTTCTTGAAATTTTCCTGAATTAAAAACCCATTTAAAAGAGATATGTTCCTCAAATCAATTTCCAAGTAATTTTAAAATCTTTCTTTTTTTAACAGAGAGCGGAGAAATGAACCAGATTTCCAAGAGTTAGCTCAACTTCTTGGTGAGCTGACTACAACTAAAACTTACAAAAACATTTTGCACACACTGGAATAATGGAGTGTGCAAGGAATCACAGAGTATTCATGCAGAATAGTTTGTCACTAAACTTTTCTAGAGTTTCTATCATGATAGCTCTTCACGAAACTTTCTATTTACCAACATGTGTTTTGTTAAGACTACAGTTTCATTCTTATCCCACCTACCACCTTGCTCTGCAAGTCTGTTTTCAATAGAGAAATAGTGTTGCTATGCATGGTGTTCATTTTCTATCTAAAACTTCTAAGCACTAACCAGTTTTGTATAATTAAATTCAAGTGTTAATTTGGTGACTGCTCATTAAATATATTGATTTAACTGTTGCATTTGCTATACACTGCAAATAATTTAATTTATATTCATATTATACTTTGAGGCTTTTGAAGGTATTCCACATACTTGTTTCATTTAGTTTCAATGTAACACTGAAACAAAGAAACAGAAATTTATGTGATATGACAGCAATTAGAGCTGAAACCAAATTATTTTTTCATTTGTCCATTCATTCTAAAAATATTCACAAGTGCTCATTTGTGGAGAAGCAGAAGTGAAGAGGAACAAAATGGTTTTCACTGGCACACAGTGTACTAAAGCGGAAAGTCATTGAATATGACTCTAAGTAACTAAAAGTATAAAAAAAGGCTGTGAAGAACAAAAACAAATTAGATGGGTGTGGGGAACAGGGTGTGCTAGTTTCCCATTGCTTCTGTAACAAATTGCTACAAAATTAGCGGCTTAAAAAATACAAATTTGTTATTTTACAGTTCTGTACATCAGAAGTCTCCCATGGATCTTAAAGTGCTGAAGCCAAGATGTCAGCAGGGCTTCATTCCTTCTGGAGGCTCTAGAAGATAATTCCTTCTCTTCCTTTTTCCATCATTAAGAGCTATATTCCTTGGCTGATATTTCCTTTTCATTATATAAATCAGCAATGTTTGGTGGACTGGATCGTCTTTACAGTCTCTGTGAGATCATCTTCCTTTTACCGTATTTATGGACTGTGATTACATTGGGCCTGGATACTCCAGGATAATCTCCTTAACTTCTGTCAGTTGATTAGCAACCTTCACTCTACCTGCAGCCTTAATTCCCTTTTGTCATAAACCTAGCATACTCCCAGGTTTCAGGAATTAGGGCATGGACATCGCTGGGGAGCCATTAGTCTGCTACTACACCAGTGGACCACATTAGTTGGATCAAAGTTGACAGTAGAATAATATTCTAGAAAATAGGACTCAGCCAAGAAGAACAATACATATTCAGTAAAAATGGTAGAAGGTCAATAAAAGCTGAAACAGATAGTAAGTGGTTGAGTGGAGAAGAAATGAGGATGAGAAGTTGGCAAGGGCCAGACTCTATAAGCTTTAAAATAGTTTCTGTTCCTTTTTGTAAAGGCAATAGGAAAATTAAGAATAAATTTAAGCAAGAGAGTAACATGGCTTTTCTTTGAACATTGTTTGGACTTCAGTGGGGAGAATGGGCTGAAAGAACAGAGAGGGACTGCTACAGCCCCTGAAGCTGAGTACGAAGGCGTCTGGATCGGATTGGTGCCAACAGAGAGGGAGAGAAACAGCTGGACTGGAGACAAATTTTAGAGTTACAATTAAGGGGAAATAATGATTAATTTAAAATTTTTTTCCTGTATTTTTCATTACCATTTAACCCCCTCATATCCACCTCCCCCCTGTAATCACCACACTGTTGTCCATGCCCATGACTCCTTTTTCCTTTTTGCTTGATTTCTCCACTCCCTAACCTCCCCCTTCCACTAACTGGCAGTCTACTCTCAATCTGAGTCTGTCTCTATTTTGCTTGTTAGTTCAGTTTGTTCATTAGATTCCACATAAGAGGGAAATCATATGGTATTTGTCTTTCCCTAACTGACTTATTTCATTTACCATAATGTTCTCTAGGTCCATCTATGCTGTCGCAAATGGTAAAATTTTTTTGTTTTTATGGCCAAGTAGTATTCCATTGTGTAAATGTCCCACAGTTGTTTTATCCACTCATCTACTGATGGACACCTGGGCTGCTTCCATACCTTGGCCAGTGTAAATAACACTGCAATGGATGGGTCCATTTGATGAAGTTCACAAATAAAAAGGGGATAATACAATGGTGGGGAGATAATTAACTTAATTTAGGACTTCTGATAATTAGTTTAATATGAGGCCTATCAGTGACAATACAGAGATTCTAATAGCTTTAGAAATCATTATAGCTGCCAAGAATGGGTGTTAATCAAGAACTTTCAGGTTATAGAGAAGCTGTGAACTATAATATCACCTAGAACAGTAATTCTCCACTGGGGGTGATTTTGCCTCTAAAGGTATATCCGACAAAGTAATGTTTTTGGTTATCACATCTGGAGGACAGCATGAGAGAAGGGATGCTGCTAAATATCTTATAATACACAGAACAGCTCCCACAAAAAATTATCCAGTCCAAAATGTCAATGGTGTCAAGACTGAGAAACTCTGTCCTAGAGAAACTGCACACTCTGAGAGAAAAGACAATTAAGAATAGAGTCCTGGGAATTTTCAATATACAACTGTTTTGATTAAATAAAGGATATGGTAAAGGAGGAGCCAAAGAGATGAAGAATTGAGGAGAATGTGATATCATGGAAAAGAACTTGTATTCACAGTGGATCATCAATGTCAAATATTTGCAGAGTGATCACATATAATGACCAATAGAAAGGAGTCTTACATTTTTTTACTATTTGGAGATAATTGTCACCCTTTGGAAAATACCGTCAGTGAAGACGTGAGGACAAGAATCATATTGGTAGAGTATAGGAGGTAAGTCAAATGTATGAATATGAAAAGAGGAAGTCAGGAAACACTTCAGAATTTTTATTTTGATGGAGTTGGAAGACAGTTGTAAATAGAGGTGTAAATGGACAAAGGGTTTTTTGTTTCTTCCTCTCTCTGTACCTCAAAGCCTCAACAAATGCTGATGAAATGGAGCCAGGAGTAACAGAAGGATGGACCTATCCGAGTTATAGGATAGTTGATAATGTAAGCCTCTTAAGAATAAGAAAGAACATTCATTCATTCATTCATCAAATTATTTATTCAACAAATATTTACTGAGTAGCTCCCAACTGCCCTCTGGGAAGGATTGAAGTTAAATGGGAGAGCCATCTTCTATACTCTAACAAGATGAGAGAAGAAGAAATTAATATAAATTTTGGGCAATATACACAAGTTATTGGGGCTCAAAGGTCCTTTTTCTTGCTGTTTTTTCCCCCTTACTGTCTACAAAATTAAAATGTTTCATAATAATACCTTCAGTGAAACTGTAGGAAATATAGAAGAGTCTATCATAACAGCTTTTAATACAAGTATGAGTTATTTTATAACATTGTGTGGAATAAAATATATTATAAATGTAAAGCATATAAATTGTCAATATTTGTCCTAGACTACATAACCTATGTAAACATAATAATTAATAATATTTTTAATATAACAGTATGGAATCTAAGTCTACAGAATTTTTATTTTTACTGAATATTCTTCTAGGAGCATTCCAAATAGTTAATATATGAGGAGGGACCAAAAACATGCCAGAATTATCTTATGGAGGGTAGGCCCCTTGTGCACAGGCTTCCTCCACTGGTGAGCATTCTAGGATCCCACCTGTACCAGTATATCAACTGGCATTGTCGTGAGAGGCTGCATTCAACTTCAATGAATTTTTTGGAACACTCAGGTTTTTACCCACTTCATGATGGGTGATTTGAAAACACACTTGCCCACACCATGCTGAGTGTTCAGCAGTTTTTGACCGAACAACAGCATGACCCCTGTGCCCCACCCTCCCTGTTCACCTGATCTCACCCCAAGCAACTTTTTGTTTCCCTGATTAAAAAAAAATCCTCAAAGGCAAACATTTTGCTGATGCAGAAGAGGTGAAACAAACAAACAAAACAGCAGAAGCACAAAAAAACATCAAAATTAAATTCAAAAACTGTTTGAGCAATGGAAAAACCATCTTGATAGGTGTACTGCATCAAATGGAGAGTACTTTGAAGGTGACTGAAGTTTAAACATGTAAGAGTAAATACATAATTAAAAAAAAATAACTTGCTTTTTGGGGGGGTCCCACCTGATAGATCTTTATTAGGAACAGCTAAAAAATTTTTATATTCAAAGCAAAACTTGTTTTATAATATGCTTCTGTTTATATTCCTACATCCAAGATCACTCTATCCAGCAAAGCTATCATTTAGAATGGAAGGGCAGATAAAGTGCTTCCCAGATAAGATCAAGTTAAAGTTCATCATGCCCAAGCCCTTATTATATGAAATATTAAAGGGACTTATCTAAGACAAAGAAGATAAAAAATATGAACAATAAAATGACAACAAACTCACAACTATCAATAAATGAACCTAAAAGAAAAGAAAAACAATGAAAATGAAGACTAAGCAAACAACTATAACAGGAACAGAATCAGAGAAATGGATATCACATGGAGGGATTTCAGTTGGGAGGGGGAAGGGAGAAGTGGGGGGAGAGATACAGGGAAGAAGAAGCATAATTAGTAGGCATAAAATAGACAGGGAGAGATAAAAATGGTGTAGGAAACAGGGGACTCAAAGAACTTATATGTACAACCCATAGACATGAACTAAGAGGGCAGAATGCTAGAGGGTTGGGGGGGTGCAGGGTGGAGCAGGGCTAAAATGCGGAGTGGGGATAAGGGGGGGAAATTGGGAAAACTGTAATAGCACAATCAATAAAAAATACTTCAAAAAATAAAATTCCTAAGAGAAAATTAAAACACATGTTTTGTCTAATAGATGCTTTATAGTATCTAGGAAAGTTGTGCAATCAGACCCTAGGGGCTCCCTCAGTGATTCATCATGGCCTGGAACATAAAACTCTGCATACTGCTATTTTTTTTACTAAAGTAGCAAGCATAACTTTTTTTAGTGTTTTGTAGAAAATAGCTGTTTAACATTCTCAAAGCTCCTTGTGGTTTCATACATGTTTAAGGCGCAGTGAAGGGTCAGAGCTGACCCCAGTGTTTTCTGTATGACAAAAGGGACATAGCTTTTCCTCCAGGAGAGAAATCACAGAATTATAAAACAAAATAATAAATTAGAAGACCATCAAAAAGAGTCTCCACCAAGAAATCCTACCATTTGCAACATATATCAACTTTGATGGCATTATACTAAGGGAAATAGGTCAGAGAGAAAAAGACAAATACTGTATGATCTCACTTATATTTGGAACTAAAAAAAAACAAAAACAAAACTAAAAGCAAAAAAAAGTCATAGAAAAAGAGATCAGACTTGTGGTTACCAGACAGAGATGGAGCATGGGGGGGCAGTGAATGAATTGGATGAAGATGGTACAAACTTTCAGTTATTCATAATTAAGTTCTAGGATGTCAACATAAATATAGCTAACACTGACATATAATAGAGACGTTGTTACAAGAGTAAATCCTGAGTTACCATCCTTAGAAGACTTTTTTCAATTTTCTTTCTTTTTGGGTATCTGTATGAGATGAATGTTAGCCAAACCTATTGTGTTAATCATTTCAAAATACATGTAAATTAAATCATGCTGTATACCTCAGATGAAGACAGTTATATATATTAATTATTTCTCAATAATACTGCAAAAACAGTTTCCTGTTGGAAGTGGACCATGGCCTTCACTGGTCTTGGCATGAAGAAATTTCCTTGTATATACTTGGGTCTTATGGACCAACTTAAAACTCAACCACGATCACTCTGTTACTCTCCTGTGGTTTCCCCTGCCCACCTGCCTGTATCTCTTACTTTACTATATAGTTCCTTGCCTTAAGATATCCTTCATTCTTTTCATTCAAACTTTTGCACTAAATGATTTCTTAAATATTTATATCATAGGGTGCTCAACATAGTACGATTTTGTCAAATAAATGCATTGTTTCTTAATGTTACTATGTTTTACACAAAAGTGAAAAATATGTTTTAAGCAAAATATCAAGTTCTCTGCAAAATACCTGCACAAAGTTAAAGGAAACATCTAGTTTTAAACAATACAGAGCTTAAATGCTAAGTTCATTATAAGAACAAAAAGTGCGGAGATTTTTGCAGGCGCGCGTCCTCAGACTGCAGCACTTCACCTTTGCAACTGATGATGAAGTTCTCAAAAAAGCAAAGAAGAGAGGGGAGGCTTGAAATAGCAACTGTGACCTTTTGTTTTATTAATTCCAAGCAAGAATATCACATCCCCTCTGTTGGAAAAAAGCAATCAAAGGCCATTTGTAAATTATTTTTAAGAACCACCTGAAACAAGTCACCTCAAATCCCTGCAGCAGGGTCATGGACCAGCTCTAAGACATACTCTTTCCAAATCAGAAAAACTACAGTGAGAGGATGGAAAGTCTAGTGCTATGTAGAAGGAATCTGAGAAAGGTAATTTGAAAGCTGAGATAAGGGACTTGTTTTGAAGCTGTGTTTACACAGCAGACACACTGTTTTTTACTAAGTCTGTAGAATAAATTTTAGTAGTTTGGTGTGAGATCGAAAATTATGTGCAAGAGGAAGCATTCTCTCCCAACACACTCTTATTTTTGGCACATTATGGAAACTCACAGACACAGCTGTTCAATGTAATAAGATTTCTATTAATACAGAGGAACTTATGAGACACTGCATTGTCTACATGATACAACTTCTTTAAATGTCAAGTTGTTTAATGACCACGCAGAAATTAATTTAGAAAAAGTATGTATTTACTTTAAAATGACAAAAGGAGAGCTTAAAATGTTTTTTGTTAGCCACTCAGTTAACTATTATCATGAAAAATCATGATAAAATACAAAAAAATCACAGTCATAGCATAACTTGGTTTCAATTTAAAACAAGTGCTTTGGAAAATAGAGGACTATGGAGTGGTGATTTTAGCCCTGGATTTACATTAAAATCACTTGGAAAATTTTTTTTAAAGATTTGATGTCTAAGCCATGCAGATTCCCATTAAATTAGTGTGTGGTAGGGACACGCATCATATTTCCAAAGTTTCCAGGAGGCTCTAGTTATTTGAAAATGGCTGCCACAGAATATAGCCTCACAACCTTAACTGTGAAAATGAATATTAGATCATATTTTGGAATATAAGAGGATTACATAGTCACATTCTGACAGTTAAGAAAAATGGTCAAGAATTCATTTCTAACAATTAAGAATTCAGAAAGTGTAGAGGGACCAGTCAATGCAAATCATGGAGAAAATTGAAGACATTTAATCTGCTAATAGTCCATTTATCATTCAAACATTTTTGCTATGAAGTCATTATAAAAAAATACCCAGCTTGCTAAATAAAAACATCAAAGCAAGTATCAAGAAGTAAATCTCATTCTTGACTATAAAGGAAAAATGTCACAGTCAAATAATCTTCACTTAATATAGCAAGCAAGTGCTACAGCCCGGATTTTACTGAGGTTCATCTGGTTTCAAGATTCTATTATACCATGGTGCTTACTGGCTTCCCAAGTAATCCCATTCTTTTGTCAGCTAATTCTCAATGTAGATGTCAGAGTTACCTTTGTTTTAAAAAGGAGGGAGGAGGAATGGGGTGAGAATCTAATATTCTTTTATTTTAAACCCTTTAATCCCATCGTTCCTCTTTTACTAAAAGATGGAGTTCAGTTTTGCAAAATTAAAAAGTTTTGGAGCTGTGTTTCACAATGTCGATACACTTAACACTACTGAACTTAACACTTAAAAATGGTTACTATGGCAAATTTTATGTGAAATGCTTGTCACCACAGGGGAGGAAACAAAAATAAATAAACAACTAAGTAAATAACTAAGAATTTTATTTAAAAAGGTCAAATCTGTCTGCTCTATCGTAACTCAAAAAGCTTTTCCGGCTATTGCCCCAGTACGGCTGTTCAGTTTGGTGGTGTTCTGTGTGCAGTGTTCCTGCATGCAAAAATGCTCAGTCTTTTGTTTAAAAAAACATCACACGTTTTCCTGTTTCATTTCTGTAAATATATTTTTGCTTTGGCTTGAAACTCATTCTTCTCTCTGACAGCCTGGACAGTTCTTACTTACCCACCAAGAATCAAATATCAGGGTTTGTTTTTTTTTAAGTGGGGCTTGCAGGAAAATGAATATTTTCTTCTTCAGAATAGAATGATTCTACAAAAGTTGATGATTCATATACATAGTGGTCACTAAGTAGTTATTAGGAAGTGTCTATTAAGTGTGAGCTACATTATACTATGTGAGACATGGTAATCTCCTCCTCAAAGCATGTAATGTAAATGAGTATATAATTGAGATAGAGAAACACACAAATATCCATTAAATAATGAGTCCTTAAACATGTAGTATCAGATATAAGTAAACTCAGAGTCAGAAAGGCTGATATCAATGAAGTCTAGGGTAATTTGAGGAGGAATGAAAGGTAAAGACAATGCTTATTTTACTCATAACTCTAACCCCAGTCCTTGGCATAGTGCCTCCCACACAGATTGGGAATGCAAGAAGTATTTCTCGAGTGAATGAATACAAACACTACATAAATGAGAAGTGTCTCTTGAAAGCATGGAAATTAGTTGGATATAACAGAATAGGCAGAATATAGGTATGGTAATAATCAAACACAGAATAGCATTAATTTAGTATAACTTCTACCCTTGCTGTGCTAGTGGCAGAGATCATTCTAGCACTATAATTAAAATAAGTGTTTTCTTTCTGCACAACCCAGATGAAAAAAAATGCAGAGGAAAAGGAAAAATTCACTAACTATCTAAATGCCAAAAACCATCTGCAGACCTCTCCCAAACTGTTAGTCTCCTATTTTTGAGCTTGTAGACTAAGGGAAAAAGCTTTTTCTGCTGTTATTTTTTTTAACTTCTTCTGTTTTACCTTTCCTTACCTGTCCTACTGCTCATCTGCAAAAAATCATTGATTCCCTACACATTCCTGAGAAAAATAATTCAAGGGAATAAAATATGTAAGAGGGTATCCTTAAACTGGTCAGTTCTAAGTCCAGTTATATGAAGGATAAAAAGAAATGTTGACCAATATTTATCATACAATTATTGTTTTAATATCCTACTGCTGCTATAAAATTACCACAAACATAATGGTAATCCCATCTAAGATCTGCCATTATATCTCTTTTCTGAACGTAACTCTACTGCCTTCCTCATAATTACATCACATCCACCCAGATAACCCAGCATAATCTCCCCATCTCAAGATCCTTAGTATAAACACATGTACACAGTTCCTTTTGCTTTTATGTTAATATATTTTTGCCATTTAAGTTAATATATTTATTGGTGCCTAGGAGCATCAGGTAGACATCATTAGTGGCAATTATTCCACCCACCATACTTTTGCTCAGTTTTATTTAAAGATTTTTATTTATATAATCATTGGTCCAGTTATTACTCTTCCCTACCAACTGAGAAATCTGTCTATTGCATTTCCACACTCTTTGTATAACTTCAGCTCCTCTAGTCATGAAGAATGTATCCCTCTTCTCTGTGCCCCACCCCAACCCTGCCTCCTGGTGTTTGCCCTCTGGGTCAGATATGAGTGTTGGATTGTGTTCTTGTAGACAGCTGTTTACATCCAACACTGACTTGTGCTTTCCCTGAAATCCTCTCTGATTCTAGTAACTTAATCTCCAATGTGCTCTCGTGTGTCATCTTCTCTATATATTTTTGAGGTATTATTGTGGATTGACTTGAGTTCAAATATTTGCTTTACTACTAATACTCTATGTTTTATCTGATTTTTATCTCTAAAATGCGGATAATATCACCTACTTTATTGGACAGTTTGCGGATTAAACAGAGCAGAAACACGTATCTGGTACACAGTAGATATTTTATAAGTATTAGTAACTCATTTCTCTTTATTTATTTTCATCCACTTTCATATAGGAGTCAGGGTAACCTATAGTTAATTTTAATGTTTCCCCATTCATTCAGGTGAATATTTAATTCTTAGATAATACACCTGTAGTCATTTTCAGCAAATAACCAATCTGTAAAGTCTAGCGTGTTGCATATTCAATTGTCTATACAGGCTGTGTTGATGGGAAGAACTTTTTGTCATAGAAGAGAATTTACAGAACACGTTACGATAGTTTCTGTAATAGTCAAGCACTTCGCTGCACACGTGTTCCTGTGATTCTTTCATATGACCAACAATAATATGCAGCCCTTTCCCCTACTTTAAACAGTCTGTTTGACTCAAAGATAAAATATAGAAAAACATTTTCTTAATCCATAGAGAATTCTTATTTCTTCTCCTAAAAATATGTTGAAATAGAAATTGGAAACTTAAATTTATTATTTTCAGGGTTTCCTCAGTCAGCTCCCTCAGTTATTTTACTGTATTATTTTCTTAGTGGAAATCCCATGCCACCATTGGTAGAACTAAGATAGTTTTTTTCTGTTTGTGGACAGAGTCCCTATTATCTGAAAATTAAAATCCATGCCTCCAGCTGTTTTGACTAAGAAATCCCCTCTGGCTTTTGTCTTTGTTTTCTGACTCCCCTGGCCAATCCCTCTCACTTCACCTGTTTTTCCTCCCTTTGACTACCTACAGAAAGTACATGCAGTTTGATTGGGAAAAAATGAATTATATAGGACCTTTCCCTGATGATTTACCATAATCCCACTATATCGCCTGTGGCCCTAAATATACAGCACCTCAAAGCTGTCTTCCAAAGCCATAGGAACTTGCAAACAGAATCCAACAAGTCAACATGGTACAACCTGAGAGCCCTAGAGAGGAGAATTCTGTGCCTGGGAAAGGGAAGGGGTTGCAAAGTGGTCAGGACACTTTTTTGGAGTCCAGCAGACTGATTCAACCATTAGCCTATCAATAGAAAATTGAAAAGTTAAAGTAGGGTTGGCCCAAAGCACTAATGACAGAAGGTAGGAAACAGGCTAAGATGGCTAAAAGGCTCAGTTTTGTCCCTTTGGCAAGATTGTGATCTGCCTTGTCACTGTGCTGCACCCACAACTGAGTGTGTTGTGTGCACACAAGCGCACGTGAGCATGTGCATTGAAAGAACTCTCTACCACAACTCACAATGGTTTGCAAGTGAAACTGCCAGCAAAAGAGAATGAAATACTACCATTGCCCAAGAGGTCAACAATAGATACAATACATGGACTAAACTAATACTAATATTTTAATGTTCAAATTATTTGTCTGATCTCTGTTGTCTTTGGAAACTGATGCTTGGAACTAGTATGATCTCTGTGTGTTACTGCAGCTACAAATTTCTAACTTTAAATCATTGGAATCATATTTTCTAATGTGATTTCTCTTCTTCAGATTCCAAATGGCATTACCAACTATCCACATAATGATGCTACCCACCTCCAGGAAGGATGACATTTTGCTTTGACTTTACAGATTACCATTAGTTCCTACAGTTTTGTGCATATGGTATGTTTCTTTCATACTGAAAATACATGAAACTCACGTTTATTCAGTGTCCACCAGAGAATTCAATAGGAACAAGACTTCCTCCCACCCACGATAATCCTTTCATTCTCCTATAAGGGTCTCAGGAGGACTTGCCCTGAATCCCTGGAGTCATTCAATTTCTGTCCTGTAACTATAGATGCTTACGTCTTCAAGCTGCCTCTCTATGACCTTAAATTTGCTATCCCTGGTGGCTGTCAGGTGACAAGGCCAGATCTCAGTACATTGGTCTTTGTTGCTTCACTGATGTCAGTCATTGAATTTCCTCATGGTCCTTCCTCTGCTATACAGTCTGTCTTTTGCCATATGTTTTGACTTTGCTAAGGTACATCACATGTGCAATGGTTTACAAAAAAGGTAAAATAGGACTTTAGGTTTCTTGAGTCAAATTTCTTTGTTTTTCACACAGCATGAAGTTGCTTCTCTTCCCAAACTTTTAAAAAATACAACCAGTTGTTTCCTTTTTCTAACATTCACAATAAAATTGGAATTCTAATTTTATTCACAGGATTAGCTACCCTTTGAAATACTTACAATGCATATATGATGCGAGCAGATTTTTTTTTTACATTTTCTGTTCAGTGGCAAAATCTGTATTTTCTGTGTGATGAGTAGAGGCCCCTATGTTAGTTAGAGTTCTCCAGAGAAATAGAACCAATAGGATGTGAAAATGTGTGTGTATGTATATATATATATATACACTATATATATGTATATATATAGTATATATATATTTCCATCTTGATAGACAGAGAGTGGACAGATAAATGACTAGGTCTAGAACTATCTCTCTATCTGCCATCTATCTATCTATTCATTATAGATGATTATATTATTAAGAATTGACTCAAAGAATTATGGACAATGACAAATCCCCAAATCTGCTTTCAGCAAGTTGGAAACCCAGGGCAGCCAGTATTGCAGTTCCAGTCTGAAGGTCGGCATGCTCGAGACCCACGCAGAGCCAGTGCTTCAGCTTCAGCCTGAAGACGGGGAAAATGATGTCTCGGCTCAAGGCAGTCAGGCAGGAAGGGTCCCCTCCTTCCTGCTCATGGAAGTGTCAGCCTTTGTGTTCCATTCAGGCCTTCAGGTGATTGGATGAGGCCTGCCCACATCAGGGAATGTAGCCTGCTTTACTCAGGCTACCGATTCAAATGTTAATCTTATCCAGAAATACCTCACAAACAGTATCACCTGAAATAACATTTGACCATATGTGTGAGTACCTTGAGACTCAATCAATTTGACATGTAAAATTAACCATCATGATATCCTATTACACTGGACTAGTCTGAAGGCAAAATATCAGTCATGGTCCTAGCTGTGAAATTTTGTGCACATCAATTTCTCTTCTCAGTCTCCAATTTTTCCATGATGGCCACTAGGATATAACAGTTATGTCCAAACTGGTTATGTGCAGTGAATATCTCCTACTCTCACTGCACACAATATCCCATTTTATTGTCACAACTCTGAATTATTGTTTTTTTTTAAACCAAAATACAAAGGAAAAGACTTAAAGTCAGAGAAGTGAAGTAATTTAGACAAATTCTAAGATCTATTTAAATTCTAGGATTCTCTGCCTCCCGGTAAGCAGTGAAGGAAAAGAAGTGGTGTGTAGGCGGCCACAGACCTCTCACGTGCAGAGTGGGCAGAGCACCACACCGTTGTTTCCAGTCTCATCCTCATGATGATCTGAAAGGCTGGTGACTGGAGGTTTTAGTAAGACTCTCCTTTTAAATATTTTTTCCCAATATGCAAAATGGAGTGAAATCTCCCTTAGAAAAAAGAGCATGTTTATACCATTTCTATTGTTGTTTTTCAGACATCCCATAGCACCTATGCCTTCCAAGTCTAGTTAATCTTTTTCAATAGCTGTGTTTACAGTTATCCTGAGTAATATAATGTATATGAGGATTCATACTTAAGAATTATGAGACTGACATAATATTAATGAACAATTTGCATGTAAGCATAAGAGGTTTCAGCCTCATAATTCATAACCCATTTTATCTACTGATTATACTCATATACTTCTCTTCCTACTTTTATAAATATACCACCATAATCATCAGAAAATAGAATCTCTACACAAGGATGGCTTTATGCCCTTACTCATATCATACTGGACACTCAAAAATCTCTAACAAGCCCTCCTTAGCTTCGAATAACTCTAATTGTATACCTAACAAGTCTTTCAGTGATTACCCATGATACCACCATTTGACACAGGAACTGATATAAAATATACAACCATCTTTAACCCATATGTGCTTTAATGAAAAATAGAATGTCAATGTTTTAATAAATAGTATCCCAAAATTCTCTTATTGCTTTACTATCACAAACATGCCTATCATAAACTGTGATCACTACTCATAAATTGTATCGCAACCATCTGCATCAAACCACAGTCATTTCTTGTGAGGATTTTTGCTGAAGCCTTCTTCCCAGTTTCCCCTTTTCTGCCCTTACTTCCCCAGTCATTCTCAAAACAGCAACCAATGTGATGCTGTTTGAGTGTCAGTGAAATCACATTACTTATCTTCCCAAAAGCTGCCAATGGCTCACCCCTTCACTTTGTAAATGGGCGAAGCCCAACAGGATTGGCTGCCCAGTGACATCTCTGAGCTCAGATGCTGTCCTTTCCCTCTTTTCTGCTCTCGCCACTTTGACCTCCTTGCTACTTTTTGCTATACACGAGGCGTACTTCACTTCAGGGGCTGGGCACTCAGCCTGGAATGCTTTTCCCCAGCTATCCAGGGGCCTCACCTCCTCCAAGAGTTAAACTTGAGAAGTACAGGCTAACTTACCTATGTAAATCCGCATCACTCAGCTACCCATTCTCTATCCCATTGCCCTGTTCTACTTCTGCTCCCACAATACATACAAACTCCTTACAGGCTATGTGGTTTAATTATTCTTTGTTATCTGTCTTCTTCCACATGGATATATGCTCCACAAAGGCAGGTGTTTCTGTCAATTTTGCTCATGACTATGACCACATCATTTAGAATAGTGCCTGATAAAACAGGCTTTTAATAAATATTTTTTGAGTGGATAAATGAAACAAACAAAAAAGGGAAATTAAATTTTACTCACTCTGCAGTATTTTTTGGCTGTGAAGGTTTTCTGAGTTTTCCTGATTAGGCTTCCACAGGAACTGAAGCCAGGGAAAGGCCTTGGCAACCAGACCATTTCCCTGCTCTGTTGTTCCTCAGGCTCCAAATGTTCTATTGGCTCAGCTCTCTCTTTTAGTTACATGACTGCAATCACTCCATAGTTCTGTCATTATTACCTTCACTGGTTCTACACAGTAATTTTTCTAATCCTTATGTGTTGCCCTGGAGACACTGAGTTAATACTTTGTATTTTTGTTGACTATGTCTAATAAATTTCATACCATGCTCTTTACTGTCTGTTCTCTATAGTCCAAATATATTTGAATATTTGTCCAACAACATAGAAATTGTAAAACTTTGGACAGCATGTTGAACCTCTTTCAACCTCATTTTCTTCAACTTTGAAACTAAATTAATAATAGCTATGTTTCAGAATTCCCTTGTGGTATAAATAAGAATGTGCACAAAGAAGCATGTTGTAAAGTGTGTTACAAAATGTATTATTATTTTACCAGAATTGAATTTTTTCCCCCCAGGTCATGCCAATTGGTATAAAGAGCAGATGGAAAATCAATAAGGACTATTGTTAGCTATGTACTATTAATATTTCCACTACACACTTTTTTTACCCCAAAAGATTCATAATAGCAAAATATTTTAAACTCATACAAAGAAATTTTAAAAATCTGGTGCCTCTTGAACTTCTCAACCCAGTATAGCTGATTTATTTAGTCATAAGTCATAATGGCTCAAAATTCACTGCTATTTTGCCTCAATGAAAAGTGAAATTCATCATGGTAAAACCAATGTATGTAACTTACAGAGTTACATCACGAGTTGGTGGTGGCGGTAGTGGTGTGTGTGTGTAAGTGTTTGAAATATCGCCAAGGTAAATGTGATTTACTATATAAGATTTGAAAACATGTCACTTTGCAACAGCCAAGTTGTATAAGTATAGGGAACTACTAAATTTATTATAGCATCTGAATTAGCATGGAAACAGAAAGACTGAGCTACTCTGCAACATTTTTTGTAAACATTGTCATTAAAGGTATTTTATTTACTTTTCTGGATTGTTAGAATTTAGCTATTATACATAAATAAGTTTAAATTTTCAATAAATTATGGGTCTCATTTTAAGAATTAAATCTATGGAAAAAGAAATACATAAAAGCTTATTAAAAAGCTTTGAAAATATGTTACATATTTGCAAGAATTTTTGTCAGAATAAAATTAATGTATGGTGGCAAATTAGAATATATACATTAATATATATTATCATGCAAAAGAAATAGATTCAGTTTGTGGCACATATTACTTATTCTATCTGAATTTCAGTTTCTTTATAATAGAGAGACTTCTACCTAGTAAGATTTACATGGGCTTAAATGTAATGTGGTATGTGTGTGTGTGTGTGTGTGTGTGTTGGCTTGTCATAACCATGTTAAATGTTGATTAACATACCAATTCCTCAATCACAATGCAGTAATTTTTTTCTATTTATCAGTATTCCAAACTTTAAATTGGTACACAATCCATTTTCTAATTTTATGTGCAAAATACTTTAAAATGGAGCTTAATGTTTTATATATTGACTTATAATTCTACGTTAGAAGCATCAAGAGTATTTGGCTAAAAACGCAGGTATTGGAGAGCATCTCCTTGGAACAACTGACTTAATTGTTTCACAGCCAAATCCCTACTCTGAGACTAGAAAATCTAAATAAGATGTAGAAAAATAATGAAAAAAACTACCTGGTTTTAGGTATTAGAGAACAACAAAGGCTGTAAGAATTTATAGGGGCAAGATTTTAAAGAAGGAGTCTAAGTGGGTAAACTGAGCATATGAGTATGTTTTCCCCTTAAGAGGATTATCAGTTGCAAAAGTGAAAGACAAAACAGGGAGGCTGAGAAGTGGAACATAAATTTTGGCTGCCTAAGGGCAAGGGAGAGCAGAAATGAATGTTTAGGGCTCACCGAAAGGAGAAAGGACTGAATGAGAACATCCCACAAAAGTAACTTATCTTTCATTTACTGATGGGCACCTAGGTTGCTTCCAACACTTGGCTATTGTAAATTGTGCTGCTATAAACATTGGGGTGCATAGGTTCTTTTGGATTGGTGTTTCAGGATTCTTAGGATATAGTTCCAGCAGTG
>CM052541.1:108121500-108145997 GCA_028533065.1 Trachops cirrhosus
CTGGAATGGGAATAAAGGATAGAAACTGTACTGAATAAACTAAAATAAAAAAATAATAAAAATAATAAAAAACAGTAACTTACCTTTGAGTAATCTTACCCACGGCTGAATTAAGGTGATTGTTCCTAAACAAAATTCCTTCTAGAGGCAAAGTCTTCACTAAAAACGTTTATTCACAGTGTCAACAGCACAATCAAAATTAATTAAGCATATAGAAAAAAACTAACAAAAGACAAAATAAAAATGCAGGGTATAAACACACTAGGATCATCAGACAAAGCTTCAAAATAAGTTGAGTAATATGTTCAGAAATTTCAGTGACCAATAAAGAACTTAAAACAGAGAAAACTATAACAAAAAATGAATTGCAAATTCTTGAATGTACAATTTAAGAACTGGTAGATAGGTCAGGAGAAAGTGTTCAAGCTGCAAAATGAAAGGATGAATGAAAACACAGAAAAGCTAATTAGAAGCAAAAAGAAAATAGTGAAAGGCCTATTACACATTTAATTTGAGTGTCAGAAATTGAAGAGTGAGAGAATAAGGCAGAAGCAGTATTTGTTTTTAGTTTTCTATTTTAAAGTAATTCCATTTTGATGTCTAGTTTTGTTTTTGTTTATATTTATTATACTCAGGTTTGTAATATTTTTCCTTTTTATTTTTATTGACTTTATTAGGGTGACATTGGTTAGTAAAATTGTATAGATTTCAGGTGCACAATTCTATCAGACATCATCTGTATTGTGGGGTTACTACCCCAAGGCACGTCTCCTTCTAATACCATTTATCCCCCCTTTACTGTCTTCTCCCTCCCCTCACACCCCCTTCCTTCTGGTAACCACTATATTATTTTCTGTGTCTAGGAGTTTTTTAATATATATTTGCTCAATCCCTTTACCTTTTCCACCCAGACTCCCAACTCCAATTCCCCTGGCAGTTGTCAGTCTGTTTTCTGTAGCTATGAGTCTGTTTCTATATTGTTTGTTAGTTGATTTTGTTCATTAGATTGCACATATGAGTGAAATCATGTGGTATTTGTCTTTCTCCCACTGCTTTATTTCACTTAGCCGAATATTCTCTAGGTCCCATGCTGTTGCAAAGGTAAGATTTCCTTTTTATATAGCTGAGTAGTATTTCACTGTGTAAATGTAACACGTAATAGTTTTTTATCTACATGTAATATTTCTTATATTTGTAGCTAAAAGGATTTAACCTGTTTTGGAAATTTCTTGGGTATTGTTATTTTGAAAATTAAGGTTAATAAAAGGTTTCTTTCAAACAAATAAAATGTAAGAGAAAAATGACACAAATGAAAAATGACTGCAGATAGAAACACAGTATGCAAGAAAGAACAAAGAACAATTTCCAAAAAAATATTTGGGCAACTTCAAATGAATTTTGATTGTATGAAATAAAAATTTAATATCCTTTAATGTTTAAGCCTATATGGAATTAAAATACACAAAAAATAGAATAAAAAACTGGAGGGATAAATTATGGTAATGTTTTAAACTTTTACCTTTGTTTGTTAATTGAAAAAAACCCTCAGTGACCTTAATTCAATCCTTAAGTAAAAGATGACTGTGATCATATTTAGTCTAACTACTAAAAAATAGTAGAATGATGTATAAAAAGCTGATAACAGAGCACAAATAAAAACAAGAGCAAAATCTGATTTATCAAAAAAATGTAAAGGAAGTGATAATGGTACTTAAAATAGGACAAATGAAAAACGAAGGAAATGAAGTTAGCCCTCAAATAAATCATTAAATGAAATATTAATAAAATAAATATGCTAACTAAAAGATTTCAAGTTGATATTTTAACAAATAATTGCTGTTATCTAAAATATGTGAAAGGTTTGAAAGTATATGCATGGAAAAAGACATCAAAATCAATCCGATGTAGCAACATTAACAATAGACCTGAGACAAACATTATTATAAGTGGTAATGTCAGATGTGTTGTAATGATAAAGGTGGCAATGCATCAGAAAAAGATACCAATTCTAAATTTGTAAGTACTTAATAACATAGCTTCAAAATAAAATTATTTTATGAACTGAAAGGAAAAATATGCAAAACCATAAGATATCTAGTGATATATACCAATCTCAATAACTTTTAGGAAAACCATCCCCCACCAAAATCAAGAAAATTTGAACATTTGAATAATACAATTAAAATTTAACCACACTGACATATGTAGAACCCTGCCCTTTACAGTACAAAGCACACTTTCCCAAGTGTATGGGGATGAGTTACCAAAACTGATTACCTACTGGACTACAGAGTAAGCTTAAAAAAAAACTCAGAGTCAACTCATATATTACATAATGTTCTGACCGCTGAAGAATTAGGCTAGAAACTGGTGACAAGAGAATAACAAAAATATCCTCAGATATTTTGCAATGAAGAAACAGAATTCTTTAAAATCGAAACAAAGCAAACATAAAATCACTAAATAAAACTGAAAGATGACACTGAAGATATGACACTAAACTTATAATATTCAACTATATATCTACAGATATTAAAAAACTTTAGTTCATATTTTTAAATAATTTTTTATTGTTCTATTACAGTTGTCTCAATTTTCCCCCCTTTACCCTCTTCCTTACATCCCACCCTCTACTCCTGCAGTCAATTCCCACACTGTTGTCCACGTCTATGGGTCATTTATATATAATCTTTGACTAGTCCCTTCCCCTTCATTCCTCCATTATCCCCCTTCCCTTCTGGTTACTGTGAGTCTGTTCCATGTTTCCATGCCTGTGGTTTTATTTCATTCCTTAGTTTATTTTGTTGATTAGATTCCTCTTATAGGTAATATAATATGGTATTTGTCTTTTACGACTGCCATATTTCACTTAGCATAATATTCTCCAGTTCCATCCATGCTGTTGCAAAAGGTAGGAGTTCTTTCTTTCTGCTGTGTACTATTCCATTGGGGTAATGTACCTCAGTTTTTTGGTCCACTCATTTACTGATGGGCACTTAAGCTGTTTCCAGCACTTGGCTGTTGTAAATAGTGCTGCTATGAACATTGGGGTGCATGAGTTCTTTTGAATTGGTGATTGAGTGTTCTTAGGGGGTGATTGGGCATATATTCCCAGCAGTGGAATCACTGGGTCAAAAGGCAGTTCCATTTTTAGTTTTTTGAGGAAATTACATATTGTTTTCCACAGTGGTTGCACCAGTCTGCATTCCCACCAACAGAGCACTAGCATTCCCTTTTCTCAACATTCTCACCAGTACTTGCTGTTTGTTGATTTATTAATGATGGCCATTCTGACAGGTGTGAGGTGATATCTCATTGTGGTTTTAATTTGCATCTCTCTGATGGCTAGTGATATTGAGCATCCTTTCATATGTCTGTGGGCCCTCTGTATGTCCTCCTTAGAGAAGTATCTGGTCAGATACTTTGCCCATTTTTTAATTGAATTGTTTGTCTTCCTGGACATCAAACCCTTGACTGTTATATCATTGACAAGTATGTTATCCCATACAGTTGGTTCCCTTTTCATTTTGATGATGGTTTCTTTAGCCATGTAGAAACTTTTTAATTTGATGTAGTCCTATTTGTTTATTTTTTCCTTTATTTTCCCTGCCCTAGGAGATATAGCAGCAAAAATATTGCTACATGGAATATCTGAAATTTTCCTGGCTATGTTTTTCTTAAGGACTTTTATGGTGTCATGACTTATATTTAAGTCTTTTATCTATTTTGAGTTTATTCTGGTGTATGGTGTAAGTTGATGGTCTAGTTTTATTTTTTTGCATGTACTGTTCCAGTTCTCCCAACATCATTTATTGAATAGGCTATTTTTACCACACTGTATGTTCATGCCTCCCTTGTCAATATTAATTGACCATAGAGACTTAGATTTATTTGTGGGGTCTCTATTCTGGTCCACAGATCTATGTGTTTGTTCTTATGCCAACACCAGACTGTTTTGATTACAGTGGCCCTGTTGTATAGTTTGATATCAGGCATTGTGATCCCTCCTGCTTTGCTCTTCTTTCTCAAGATTGCTGAGGCTATCCAGGGTCTTTTTTGGTTCCATATATATTTCTGAAATATTTGTTCTAGATCTGTGAAATATACTATTGGTATTTTAATAAAATTTGCATTGACTCTATAGATTGCTTTGGACAATATGTACATTTTAATAATATTACTTCTTCCAACCCATCAATCAACATGGTATGTGCTTTCATTTATTTACATCTTTCTTAATTTCTTTCTTCAGTGTTCTATAGATTTCCGAGTACAGGTCTTTTACCTCCTTGGTTAAATTTATTCCTAGGTACTTTATTTTTCTTGTTGCTACAGTAAATGGGATTTTTCCTAGTTTCTCTTTCTAATAACCCATTTTTGGTATACAAAAATGCCTTTGATTTCTAAATACTGACTTTGTTTCCTGCTATTTTGCCAAATTCACTTATTAGGTTGAGTAGTTTTTGGAGGGAAACTATGGGGTTTTCTATGTACACTATCATGCCACCAGCAAACAATGACAGTTTTAGTTCTTACTTTCCAGTTTGGATTCCTTTTGTGTCTTTTTCTTGTCTAAGCACTGTGGCTAGAACTTCCAGTACTCTGTTGAATAAGAATGGTGAAAGAAAACACCCTTGTCTTATTCCTGCTCTTAGTGGGGAATCTTTTAGTTTTTGCCTGTTAAGTATGATGTTGGCTGTAGGTTTTTCATATATGACTTTTATTATGTTGAGGTATGCTCCCCCTATTCCCACTTCAGTGAGTGTTTTTATCATAAATTGATGCTGACATGATCCGTGATTCTTTCCCTTTATTTTGTTTATATGGTGTATTTCATTTATTGATTTGCAAATACTGTACCATCCTTGTAGCCCTGGGATGAATCCCACTTGATCATGGTGTATGATCTTTTATAATGCATTGCTGGGTCTAGTTTGTCAATATTTTGTTGAGGATTTTAGCATCTCTGTTAATCAGAGATATTGACCTGTAGTTTTCTTTGTTGTGTCTTTACCTGATTTTGGAATTATGACAATACTGGCTTCATAAGAAGAATTTGGGAGTCTTTCCTCTTCCTGAACATTTTGGAATAGTGTGAGAAAGATAGGAGATAGTTCTTAAATGTTTGGTAAAATTCACCTCTGAAGCCATCTGTTCCTGGCCTTCTGTGTGCCAGGAGTTTTTTGATTACTGCTTCAATTTCACTAGTTGTTATTGGTTTATTCAGGCTTTCTGCTTCTTCTTGATTCAGTTTTGGAAGATTGTATGCTTGTAGAAATGTGTCCATTTTATCCAGCCTGTCCAATTTCTTGGCACATGGTTGTTCATAATAATTGCTTGCAATCTGTTGTATTTATTTGGTATCAGTTTTAACTTCTCTTTCATTTCTGCTTTTATTTATCTGGATCTTCTTTCTTTTTCTTGATGAGTCTGGTTAAAGGTTTGTCAATTTTGTTTATCTTTTCAAAGAACAAGCTCCTGGATTTATTGATCCTTTGAATTGTTCTTTTAGTTTCTATGTCATTTAATTCTGCTCTGACCTTGATTATTTCCTTCCTTCTACTTGCTATGGGCTTTGTTTGTTGTCATTCCTCTAGTTCTCATAGATGTAGGGTTAGGATGTTCATTTGAGATTTTTCTTTCTTCTTTAGATAGGCCTGTATTACTATGAATTTCCCTCTCAGGACTGACTTCACTGTGTCCCATAGGTTTGTGGTTGGTTTGTCTTCATTTTCCTTTGTTTTCTGATACTTTTTTATTTCTTCCTTGATCTCATTGTTGACCCATTTATTGTTTAATAACATGTTATTCAGTCTCCATGTATTTGAATGTTTGTGAGTTTTTTCCTTGAGGTTGGTTTCTAGTTTCAAGCCATTTTGATCTGAGAAGATGCTTGATATGATTTCAGTTTTCTAGAATTTGTTGAGGCTTGTTTTATGTCCTACCATGTGTTCTATCTTTGAAAATGTTCCATGTGCATTTGAAAATAATTTATATTTTGTTTTTGGAGTGAAAGTTTCTGTATATATCAGTTAAGTCCATTTGATCTAGAGTGCCATTCAATGCAACAATATCCTTATTGATTGTTTGTCTGGAAGTTTTATCCACTGTTGACAGTGGAGTATTAAAATTTCCTATGATAACTGTGTTGTTGTCAATATCTTTCTTGAAATCCTCAAAGATTTTCTTTATATATTTAGGTGTTCCTATGTTGGGTGTATATATGTTTACAATGGTTATATCTTCTTGATGGCTTGTTCCCTTAAGTATTATGTAGTGACCTCATTTGTCCCTTTTTATGGCCTTTATTTTGAAGTCTATTTTGTCTGATATAAGTGTTGCTACCCCAATTTTCTTTTCATGTCCATTTGCTTAGAATATTTCTTTCTATCTCTTCATTTACGATCTTTGTATATCTTTTGTTCTGAGATGAGTATCTTGTAGACAGCATATATACAGGCCATGTTTTCTTATTCATTCAATTACCCTAAGTGTTTTGATTGGAGCATTTAATCCATTACCATTTAAGGTTGATAGGCACTGATTCATTGCCATTTTTTGTGTAACTGTGTTCCTACTTTCTCTCTCTCTCTACTTCTTCTTCTTTGTATAAGCAGTCCCTTTAGTATCTCTTGCAGTACTGGCTTGGTGGAGATGTGCTCTTTTAGCTTTTTTTTTTGTCTGGGAAGCTCTTTATTTTGCCTTCCATTTTAAATGAGAGCCTTGTTGATTAGAGAAGCCTTGGTTGTAATTCCTTGCCTTTCATTACCTGGATATTCTGTGCAATTCCTTCCTGACTTGTGATGTTTTTGTTGAGAAATTAGGTAATAACCTTATCAGAGCTTGCTTTTATGTTACTAGTTGCTTCTCTCTTGCTGCCTTTAAGATTATCTCTTTGTCTATAAAATTTGTCATTTTAATTATGATGTTTTGGAGTATACCTCTTTGGGTTCATCTTTATTGGGACCCTCTGTGCTTCCTGAACTTGTGGGACTTTTTCCTTTACCAGATTAGTGAAGTTTTCTCATTTTTTAAAAGAGATTTTCTATCCTTGCTCTCTTTCTTTTCCTTCAGATATTCCTATGATGTGAATGCTGTTGATATTTATGTTGTCCTGAAGCTCCCTTAAGTTATCCTCATTCTTTTTGAGTCTTTTTTCATTTTGTTGCTCTGACTGGGTATTTCTTTCTACGTTGTTTTCCAGCTCACTGATTCACTCCTCTGCTTCATCTAGTCTGCTTTTACTTCCTTCTAGTACATTTTTTATTTCAGATATTGTATTCTTCATTTATTCCTGATCATTATTCATAGTTACAATGTCTTTTTTCATGGTGCTGTAGTTTCCACTAAGTTCCTTGCAGCTCTCATAAAGTAATTTGTAGTTCTCACTGAGTTTCTTGGGCAACCTTATAACCATTATTTTGGATTCTATGTTTGATAGATTGCTTGCCTCAATTTCATTTAGTTCTGTTTTGGAGGATTCCTCCTTTCCTTTTGATTGGGGGTTATTTCTTTGTCTTCCCATTTCAGGTGACTCTTTTTGGTTGTTTCTGCACCTTAGGTTGCTCTGCTTTGCCTGCCTGTTTTCATGGGGTGGTCTTATGTGGTAGGAGTTCTGTGGGACTCAGTGGTGCTGTCTCTTTGATCTCCTGATCTGGATGCTCTAGGGATACCCTTTATTCAGTTCATGTGGGCTCTCTTGTTGTACTTGAGTTTTGATTATTAATGTTCATTCATTGGTAGGTTCTCCCCTCCAGCTGGCTGGCTGGGAGTCACAACCTCCACCACATCTTGTACAGGTGCTAATTAACAAAGCAATACTACACAGAAAACTGAACCCACACAGCAAAAATATCCCACTACCACATTAGCAATTGAGCAAACATTGATAAAGGTGGAAAGAAATTAAGAATATTATAAAAAAGGGAATATGCAATGATTAAAGGAGAGAAAAATTATTTTGAGAGGGAAGAGAAATAATAAGAATGTAGAATAGAAGCAAGGCAAAAAAAGAGAGAGAAAATAAAATTTGAAACATAAGTAAAACAGGCAAAATGGAGTAAGAAAAGAGGAGTATAACATGAGGTTTGAAATAAAATTTTTGATAATGTGGACCCATGGACAAGGAAAATGGGGGGAGTATTGAATGTAGAAAAGGGGGGTGGGCAGTGCAGGGGAGAGTAATGGGGAAAAAGGGGGACCACTGTAATTGAAAAACAACAAAAAAAATTTAAAAAATGAATATGGCAGTGTCTCCATGATGCCACATAATTGGGTGAAAACTAGAAATTTTTGAAAAACTTTATATTTAGTAAAAAATAAATTGAACCAAAGGGAACAAAATTTTAGGAAAAGCAAAACAGAGTGAATAACAATGAGAGATTACCAAATATTAATAAAGGTGGGAAAAGAATAAAAATGTTTTAAAATAGAAAAGAGTATGAGATGTCTACAGTAAAGAAAAATGACTTTGAGAGGATGGGGGAAGAAAAATAATATAAGTAAGGAATAGAATCCAGGTAAAGAAAGGGATAACATTAAATTCCTTATTCAAATAAATAAGGGCAGGCTGGGGAAATATGGAATAAGATAGAGGGAGAATAACCTGTGAGTTTTGAAATTTAAAGAAAATTGTGAAGAAATAAGAATACAATTGAAGAAGGGCAGCAGTAACCATAATGTCCATGCCAAAAAAGCCACAATTTATAAAGGTAGAAAGAGAATAAGAATATTATAAGAGGGGGAATGAGAATGTGAGCTGACTAAAGGAAGGAAGAATGATTTTGAGAGGATAGAGATAGGAGATATAGTAAGAGTAAGGTATAAAAACAAGGTGTGTTTTGAGGGAAAATACAATTTACAAAAAAAATAAGTAAGGGCAAGAAGAAGGAAAAATGAAGTAAGATAAGTGAAGGGTACAGTGTGAGATTTGAAATAAAATTAAAAGAAGAAAATATAAAAATCTGAAAAAACACAAAAATAAAAGACAAAGAATAGTGAATTAGTTGGAGCACAATTGAAACAAAAGAAAAAAATATTAAAAGGCTATATCAAAGAAAGAAGGAAAGAAAGAAAGAAAGAAAGAAAGAAAGAAAGAAAGAAAGAAAGAAAGAAAGAAAGAGAGAAAGAAAGAAAGAAAGAGAAAATGCAAATTCTGAAGAAGATTGAGGTGGAATTCATCTCAGCAGAGTTTGGTGTTTGCCTCTGTCTTCTCTTTCTGAGTCCACCTGTGGGTTTTTATCAGGTCAAGGTCCCAGGATGGGTCATCTAAGTTCTGGCAGCATCACCTGTATCACCTTCACCTGCTTCTACAGATGGCTTCTATTTCAATTGGGAAGATGGGACTTCTGGGTCTCCCCTGGGAGATACTTTTCAGTCTTCTGGAAAATTGTAAGTGTGTTCCCCCTGCCTCTGCATCACCCTTCTTAGTCTATCTCATCTTATTTCCAATAATGTATAACTTTCTTTTTTAAGATTTTGTTTATTCATTTTTAGAGAAAGGGGAAGGGAAGGAGAAAGAGAGGGAGAGAAATATCAATGTGTGGTTGCCTGGTGTGACCCCTACTGGGGATCTGGCCCACAATCCAGGCATGTGCCCTGACTGGGAGTTGAATGGGCAACCTTTTGGTTCACAACCCACACTCAATCCACTGAGCTACACCAGCCAGGGCCATACTGTATAGCTTTTGATGAACTAGTTATCCACCTCAGGGGATGGGTCAATCTGTGTAAGAGGATCAGCTCTTTCCTGCTTGGTGCTGATGACAGCTCTGTGTATAGGCAGAGGCTGGGTAGGGCCCTGATTCCTCCTTGCTGCACTGATTTCTGATCTCCCTGCTTTGCTGGTTTCAGAGGAAATAATTAATTCCACTGAAATTACTTAGTAACCTAAGAACCAGTGTATTTTGTCTCCCTGAGTGAAGTTCAAAATGGGCCCTTTAGGTGTTTCTCTTTCTGTCTCTCTCTTGTGGATATGCACCCTGCAGTGGGTTATTGAGCCTGTTCTGCCTATTATGCAGAGCTTCCCCATTGGATGTAGTGGGGTGGTGCTTGTGATCCTCCAAGAAGTGGGTGCTGAGTTATCCTTCCCTTCCTGGAGGTTTGATCTCTGCTGTGTGGGGAAGGGTGCTCTGCCTGGCTGTAAATAATCTCAGGTACTCAACCTTTGCCCATCCAGTTCCCAGCGCACTGCCCTTGCAGCTGACACAGTCCCAAATTCTCTACTCTTTGCAGCCTCTGACCTGCTAGCTGCATGGGGCTGGGGCTGAGAAATCCCATTTTTGTGCACTTTTCTGATCTCTCTGCCCAGCTCTATTCAGTGGGAGCAAATCATGCTTTCAATCTTTTCTTTTTCCTGGCAGGGCAGCTGCTTACGGGGTCCCTGCCCAGCATACTTCAGCTCTCCTTTTAAAAAGTTGTTCTGAGAACTCCCCCTGCAATACTGAGTCACTGTCTGGTTTTTCACACACACACCCTCTCCAAAAAGCCAAAAGTCTCTCATTGTCCTGGCTGGCCGTGGCCTGCCTCTGCCCAACTCTGGTGCAGATAGAGTCCCTCTCTCTCTCTGGCACTCTCATGGTTTCTGTTTGCAGCAGCAGCTATGGGTTTGCTGCTCACTGTGTATGTGTATAACATGGAAGTCCCCAACTTTGTGTACCCAAGTCACTCTTAGACTGGGTCTGGGGGTTCTCTGCCCTTGGAGGGGAAGGAGCCTCAAAGCTGCAATCTCCTACCAGGCTTTCCACAGTTGTAGGCGCCATGCATGGAATATTTCCCCTTCAACTTATAAGATCTCCTTACCACTCATTGTGAAGATTCTTCTGTTCTGCTTGGCTTCCAAACTTTATATCAGCTTAGATTCCATTGAATGTTCAGTTTATTTGTAGGCAGATCAGTCTAGTATCCAATTTGGGGGTAAGAGCAAGTGGACTCACCCTCCACCTATTGGCTGCCATCTTCTCTCAATTCATGTTTTGGAAGATAACATTAACTCAGTTACTGAAGCAACTAAATGAGGAATTGAGAAAATTATACTTAATTAAATGCCAAGAAAGCAGAAAAAGATGAAAATAAAAGCATACATTAATAAGATATTAAGATTTCAATAGTCATTTCAAAGTTTGGTTTATTAGTCTTCTCAGGCTGCCATAACAAAATGCCACAGACTGGGTAGCTTAGATAACAAAAATTTATTTTCTAATAATTCTGAAAGCTAAAAGTCCAAGGTCAAGGTAACAGTAGCATTTTTTTCTGGCGAGACCTCTGTGACTTGTAGACATTTACCTTATTACTGGTGTCCTCACATGGCCTTTCTTCTGTGGATATTCAGAGAGATCATTACTGGTATCTCTTCCTTTTTTAATGAGAACATCAATCTATCTTATGGAATTAGGGTCTAATGATGTCTAGTTCCCATCTCCTATATAGGAGGGGTAGTCATATTGGGGGGTCATATTAGAACTTCCACATATGAATGCAGGGGAACATGATACTGTACTTAACAGTTGGTGTTTTGATGAAACTAATAAAACTAATGCACATAGCAAGTCTGACCAAGTGAAATAGAGACAAGGGACAGAGATGCAATTCAGGAATGATAAAGGAACACAACTACCAATATTATGGAACATTTTTTAAAAAGGATATTTTGAAACATTTTAATCCAATACACTAAAAAAATTTTATATAATTGACAAAATGTTCAGAAAAATAAAATTTATCAAAACTGGCCTAGGGATATATAATGTTTGTTAAATTTTATAACCACTCAAAAATAAAAATAATATAATTTTAAACTTCCCCACAGGAAAGGATTGTCCAGCTGTAGCTGATTGAATAAATCAGTGAATCTTCTGTGCCAAAAACAAATATTAAACTAGATTACATTGCTAAGAGCATCTATTTCAGTTCTAGAAATCAACTTAAGGTATGCAAGAAGCCAAAGAACTGCTTTCTTGAAGAAATATATTCCTGAATAACTGTTTCAGCTTTGGATGAGAATAGTGGAAATCTATAGCCTTCTTCTCTTCGTGGCCTCTCCCATCCATACACATAGCTTGGTCAGGGAGACTTGAGTGCAACCAAAGTGGATGATGCAGCTACAATAACCAACTGCTTTGCTGCCAGAGAAGGCAGAAGTAACTTGGGGGTAAGAAGCGAAGACTTGTCAGCTGAAAGTGGTGACCTGTATAGGAATTGGTTGGTGTCTTATCTGGATGAAGCATTGGACTAGCCAGAAATTAAGAAGACTGAATATTAGAGACAATGTAGAAAGCTAGACAAGTGCACCATTCATTTGTAATTGACTGAAAAAGTATGTTTTTCATGTGTAAGGTAGACCTAAGAGAGCCCAGCAAGAAGTAAAATAAAATGAGGACTTGTCAATCTGCACACCAAACACAGATCCATCAAGAGAATGTGAAAGCCTTACAGGCTCCAAACGTATATAAGCACAATCTCTGTCCAAATCACTGGCTGACCACTAAGCTATGCAGGCAAAGAGGCAACAACAAAGGTTTTGTTTCCCCCATTAGTTAATTTGAAAAATTTGATTCTCAAATTATTTTGGAGATACCAAAAGCTAGATTTTCTGTTTTCTTCTGATTTCCACTAGGCCTTTTCCTTTTTTCGCTGTTGCCTCTTTGTTTTGTTTTGAATTTACTGCACATCTTTTACCACTATAGGATACTTTTAACTTAAATAAAAAGTTTGGCCAATCAAGCCTAGGTGCTGAAAATGAACAACCAGGGTCCCTAGAGAAAAGATTGAATGTACAATTTAAAAAGGCCTTTCCTTTCTGTATTTCAGGATCCTTTTATATGGCACAGAAAGCTTGGCTCCCCAGACTAAGATAAATGCTCACATTTTAATGCAAAACTTTCAGTAATTCATGTTTATTAGCCTAATCTTGCAGTGTCATTACAGATGATCTAAATGCTGGTGAGTCTGGCGGGGAAGGTGAGGGAAGGAGGACGCACGCAGAGTGGCTAACCAAGCTGTGCATTTCAGTCTCAGTCCTAATGATCTCCAGCAGGCAATGCTTTCTAGTTAGAAGCAGAAAATCTCAAGGCCAAAGGAAGTAAGACTATGTTCTACAATACCTGGGACAAAAAGTATGGTTAAGAATTTGTACATTGGATTGTTTTGGTTGTTGTTGAACATTATTATAGTTTCTAGAAATAAGAGGCAATGATTTTCTTTAAAAAGGGGAAGAGGTGGGTTGATTTCACAGTGTATTTCTGATGCCTTCTCGTCTAGATAAATATTTCATTTGCTGTTGTAGGGGTTTGGGGGAAAATGCTTAGCATAATTTAGAATTCAGGAAGTTTAGTTTTTTTTTATTTTCACATACTAATGATAGTCATATATTCATTTATTAAATATCTATTGAATACCTATTTTGGGAAGGGAACTACGCTACCTGCAGGGTTACAGCAAGAACAAGGCACATACAACTCTTGCCTTCAGGAAGTTACTGGCTCTTTGGGATAATCAAGTCTCTAGATTATATTAAAACTAATCTCTGAAGCTGTGCAATTTTCTTTAGCCAGTTTCAATATTTGATATTTCATAAAGGCAAATAGATTAGTTCATGTTTGGGACTTTTTCTGTTTGAGTAGAGAATAAAGAAAATGAAACAAATATGTTGAAGCTACCTATACAAGAAGAGTTTAAATGATGAATTACAGAATCTAAGCTACAGAAGGAGAAAAGTGAGGTCAGGATGGTGCAGAAGGTTGAAAAGGAGAGTTCAGGGACGGGATATTTAGAGTTATGAAGCAGAAAGTACAGGGGGTATAAAAAATGTGAACATTGTGGTCAAAAAGTTAGTTGCCTGAATGTAATATTTGAGATGAAATGTCTTCACACTGTAGTCACGTGGTCAGAAAAAAATGAAAACAGAAGTCATTGTCAATGATAGGTCAAAGAATTATAAAGCCTGAGAGTTGGAAAGATCATTCGCTAAGTTGAACCAAGGTGACGGTACTACGTGCTGTAGAGGAGAGGGTTGTAAGTAAGTGCCATTTTCTTTAGACCAATAGAGTGAGTGAGCAAGAAGTCAACAGAGTACAATGACAGGGGTAGCAGAATTGTACCAGCCTGGAATTAGCAGCAGCTATAACAGGCTGGGAGTGTAGTAATGTTCTGATATCAGAAGGAATGAGTTGGTTTCCAGCTGCACTTCCTTAGCAAGGGATTCACAGATCTTGGAGAACAAGCTGTTTCACTTCACCTGCTGCCTTATCTGTAACAAAGATATAGAAGCTCTGATATCCAATGAGATAACATTAAGTGGAAGATACAAGGCAATATGAAAAACCAGATATTTTATGAAACTTCTGCTACATAATTCTGAGACAGAATGTAATAGACATCTTTTTAAATTCACTTAATTCACCAGAAAGTAAAAGAAATCCCCAAGAGCCATAGTAAAGGGGAACTAAGAAAGCAGCATTGCAAATAGGTATCAAAGCCAGGGGAATAGCTGCTAAGACATTTCCAATCCTAGTGAAAACTCAGCATTGCGTTTTGAATGCCTCACAGAAGACGGGATCCTGGACTTGTGAAATGCAGAGGTTTGGAGCTATAGTCCTGAAATGAAGTTGGAACTGGTAAAATTCTATAACCTCAATTCAATAATAGAGTAGAAAAATTCACTTATTGCCAGAGGAAGATGAGGAGGAAAACTATTTTAGCAATAACTGTTGGAGGGACAAAACACGGGGAGCTTCCCTGAGACATAACCATCAGCCTGGCCTTATATGGGTTTGTACTTGACAGTTATTAAAGATGGATATTGCTACAGTCAAAAGCATACGAGAAATTCAGGATTTTTATTTGACTCAATTTTAGCCAAAATTTCTCACTTTCCTGTTGGATTTTCTCTTTCTTATTGGATATAACTTACAAAAATGCAGTCCCTTCCCCCCTCCCTGTGCTAATTTCTTTAAAAGGAAGCTCATGGAAACATAGCTGCTTTCCATCTGAGGTGGACAGCATGTTCAGGGGCTCTCCCATGTCCCTCTCTAAAACCACCTTCCCACCCCATCTGCTCTCCTGCTGTGGTATGGAGAGTGCTCTGGTGTTGTGGAAGGTTCCCAGCCCCCATCCTGACCCAAGGCACAGGGGTCCTCTGCTCTCAGATCCCTAACCTGCTGGGGTGGGGGCTGGTATGTCATTACTTTCCACTGGGAACTTGGGCAGGAGGAGGCCCTTGGCAGTTTCTTTTACCCACTCTTCTGTTTGCTCACTCTATAATTGTTTGTATATCCTTTCCATGTAGAGAGAAAGACCTTGAACTTTGATACACAGTAAAGACAAGCTTTTAAAATTCAAATTCTTTCTCTTAAAAACTGTTGCATCTGCCACAGGTTTCAAATGTCTATTTAAAAAAAATACAAATGTTACTTCTTTTTCTCAAATTTATGCAATAAAACCACTAATCTAAGTGCCACATAAATGAAAAAAAAACAGCTGGGATTGGGGGCAGGTCACATGCAAGGAAGTCAAAGCCTTAAAAAAATAATAAACCATGTCTGCTAATGTTCCCCCAAAACACTTTTGTGCCAAGAACATAAACTAAATATTTGTGAAGATATGTAATCGAATGCCTCTTTTGCAGTATATGGCAAAGCTTCTGACTTGCCAAGATAAACGAGATATGGATGTGCATAAATTGATTGTAGAGTACGGGACAGGGTAAGGTTGGATGGAAGAAGGGTCACCTGTTAAACTCAAATCCAACTGCTTATCTATGTTTTAGCCACACACGTATCAGAAGATCTTTATAAATTTTTAAACAAATTAGTATATATCAGAGGTGCTATGAATAATGATAAAGAAGAATGTGAAACCCTATAATGTTGCAAACTTATTTTGGCTTATTATGAAGAATGTCCAAAAAATATTATTCAGTGGTTTTTGCCTTTGTAGTAAACTTGTATACTGTTCTCAAAAGCAGTTTCAACAAAATGCCATAGACTAATATTTAAATGGATGTCAATACCTAATAATCTGCTTGGAAAATTTTTAAGAAAAATAATTCTTGGCTAAAATTCAAAACTTCCTTCCTTGAGAGTCATCTCTGTCTACCAGGAGCCGCTCATTTCAGGACCCTCACTTAGGAGCTGAAGCTGCCACTAAAGGTAGCACAGTACATGGTGCATGAGCTATGGATAAAACCACACTGGCAGGCTGACCAGCAGCCAAACTGTTTTGGGAGTGCAATAGGCTGAAAGCCATGGTCCTAGCCTAGATTCCATAGGAAATGTTGTCAGTAAAGTTGAGGAAGGTTGGGTGAGAAGGGAGATTGCCTGACAAAAAGACTTTTATTGGTAAAGACCAGATCAAATTCTAACACATCAACCTTTTTAGGACATGTACACGTTTCAGTGTCTAAGATCTAAGCCTGAGATTCAAGCTGAGCAGAGCAGACATGGAGTCTAAAAAGTAAAAATGCAAGGCTATACTGCGGGTTGAGCAGGCATGAGAAATTATAGACGAAGAAGGATTCAGACACATGGGCAAACAGGTTTTTCTTGTCACTGACCTCGTTTGTTACACTTCTTTCACACTGACCTGATTTTGTTGGAATTTACCAATCTATTCCCATTTTAGAATTTTGCTGTGCTTATCCCTCACTTGCCCTAACTAGAACTTAGGCTTTTTTTTTTTTTTTTTTTGTATAGCTAGGCTCTTCCTCAGTCTTCAAGTCTCAGCTGCTTGTTCTTCTTTTTTTTTAAATTGTTGTTCAATTATACTTGTCCTAATTTTTCCCAGTTGCTCTCCTCTTCCCCACCCACTCCCAATCCCCTGCCTCAGCCAGTCCCCGCCCTGGGTCCTTTACCATGGGTCCTTTATACATGTTCCTTGACTAGACCCTTCCCCTTCTTTTCCCCATTAATCCCCTTCCCCTTCATCTCTGGTCACTGTCAGTTTTTTCCCTATTTCCCCACCTCTGGTTCTATTTTGACTGTCTCTTTGTTTTGTTCATTAGATTCCACTTATAGGTGAGATCATATGGTATTTGTCTTTTACCACCTGGCTTATTTCACTTAGCATATCATCCTCTAGTTCCACCCATGCTGTGAGAAGGGTAAGAGTTCCTTCTCTCTTTCTGCTGAGTAATATTCCATTGCATAAATGTACCACAGTTTTTTCATCCACTCATTTACTGATGATGGGCACTTAGGCTGTTTCCAGCACTTGGCTATTGTAAATAATGCTACTATGAACATTGGGATGCATAGGTTCTTTTTATTATTTTTTAGAATGAAGTATTTTCATTTCCAGCATATATCACAATGTTCCGCTTATTTGTTGTTGGGGTTTTGTGTGTCCGTGTGAATGTATACTTTCTACTTTATTTGTCTGTGTTTGTGTTTACTTCTTTATTGTCTGTTTCCCCACCAAAAGTAAGCTCTAGGAGAACAGGAACCTTTTCTACCTTATTCTCTGTTGTTTCTCTAAGTGCCAAGAATGAGTCCTGGGCATAGGATAAGTTCTCAATAAAAATACTTGGGATCTTGCTAGAGTTTGGAAAGTCATTTATTATGACAAGTGAGATATTACTACTAGTCCCAGAACTGCAATTTTTTTGTCAGCTTCTTGCATTTGAGCCTGATAAGGTAAGTTTAATATCTGAAGCAATTGCAGGCCCTCACAGACGGAGGCTAACTGCTGAGGAGCTGGTGATAAGGTAGAGTGTTAGAAGAACTTTCTTGGTGGATAACTATAACCCTAATGACTCTTTTTTGACAAAGATAAATTATTAGGTAGACGTTTAAACCTAGTTATGACTGAGAATTTTCTATGTCATCTTGATATTAAAAAACAGTGAAAATGAAAAAGTTCAGACACTCACAGGTCTTTATTCAGAAACAAGGGAGGGTGCACAGTGATACTGTGTAGTTCAAATCCTCCACACAGATAACTCTGCAGCATTCCTGTGGCACTCTTGATGTGTGATAGAGCCTGAGCTCTATCACACATCACACCTGGGTGACACCTTACAATTACAGACAAAGGCTAATCTTGAATGCTTGTGTTTCTTAAAAGCCTCTGGTTCAAGAAACTATGTGATGTAAACCATTATTTCAGTGAGAACTTAGATTTGGGGCTCAGGAAGACATTTCTGGAGCTTAAGTAGGATCAATGCCATGTAAAGGAAACACGCTGTGTGTATTAGCTGCTATTATTATTACCTCATTTCTTTCTTATTTCCTAAATAATTCCTTTATTTTAATCAGGAGAAAATTTTGTGGATTATAGTTTTAAAGTACATAAAATGCATATATTAATAAATGTGAAATGAATAGCATGATGCATATATCTGTGACTCTCAAGCAGGAGGTAGAGCTTGTTACCTTAAACTTTTTTTGTTTTTCACATGAATCTTTTCCGTATTTTTTTACATTATCTTTTAGTCTGCTTATACCTCCCTACCCCCAGCAAACATTACATTGTTGTCCGTGTCCATGAGTCCTTTGTCCTTTTTGCTCAACCCTTCCACCTCAGCTCCCCACAACTAGCTGTCATCTGCTCTCCATCTATGAGTAAGTCCCATTGTCCTTGTTAGCTCAGTTTGTTCATTAGATTCCACATATGAGTGAAATCATATGGTATGTTTCTCTCTGACTGGCTTGTTTCACTTAGCATAATGATCTCCAGGTCTATCCATACTGTTGCAAAGGGTAAAATTTTCTTCTTTTTTTATGGCTGAAAAGTATTCCATTGTGTACTTGTCCCATAGTTGTTTCATCCACTCATCTACTGATAGATATTTGGGCTGTTTCCATATCTTAGTGATTGTAAATAACGCTGCAATGAACACAGGGGTGCTTATATTCTTTTGAATTAGTGTTTTGGGTTCTTTTGTATATATGCCCAGAACTGGGATTTCTGGGTCAAAAGGCAGATCCATTTTTAATTTTTTGATGTATCTCCATATTACTTTCCACAGTGGCTGCTCCAGTCTGCATTCCCAACAACAGTACAAAAGGGTTCCTCTTTCTCCCCCTCCTCACCAGCACTTGTTATCTGTTGATTTATTGATGATAGCCATTCTGACAGGTATGAGATGGTATTTCACTGTGGTTTTAATTTGCATTTCTCTGGTGATTAGTGACATTGAGCAACTTTTCATATATCTATTAGCCATCTGAATGTCCCCTTTGGAGAAGTGTCTATTCAGGTCTTTACCCAATTTTTAATTGAGCTGTTCGTTATTTTGGTGTAGAGTTTTGTAAGTACTCTGTAAATCTTGGATATTAACCTCTTATCAGATGTATCAGCAAATATGTTCTCCCATTCAGTGGATTGTCTTTTTATTTTGTTGATGATTTCCTTTGCTGTGCAAAAACTAGTTTTAGTTTGATATAGTCCCATTTGTTTATTTTTTCTTTTGTTCCCCTTGCCTGAGGAGATATACCCAAAAAAAATTCCTATGAGCAATATCTGAGATTTGCTGCCTATGTTTTCTTCTAGGATTTTTATGATTTCAAGTCTAATATTTAAGTCTTTGATCCATTTTGAATTTATTCTTGTGTATGGTATAAGAAGGTGGTTTAGTTTCATTTTTCTGCACATATCTGTCCAATTTTCCCAACACCATTTATTGAATAAACTATCTCTAGTGCATTGTATGTGCTTGCTTCCTCCATTGAATATTAATTGACTATAAATGTATGGGTTTATTTCTGGGCTCTCTCTTCTGTTTCATTGATCTATGTGTCTGTTTTTTTATGTCAGTACCATACTGTTTTGATTACTATGGCCTAATAGTGCAATTTGATATTAGTTAGTGTGATTCCTCCAAGTTTGTTTTTCTTTCTCAGGATTGTTCTTGCTATGTGGGACCTTTTGTGATTCCATATAAATTTTTGAAGTATTTGTTCTAGTTCTGTAAAATATATCATTGGAATCTTGATAGGAATTGCATTGAATCTATAGATTGCTTTGAGTAGCATGAACATTTTAATGATGTCAATTCTTCCTATCCATGAACACGGTATGTGCTTTAACTGATTTGTATCTTCTTCAATTTCTTTCTTCAGTGTCTTATAAATTGCTAATTACAGGTCTTTTACATCCTGGGTTAAATTTATTCCTAGGTATTTTATTCTTTTTGAAGAAATTTTCTTGATTTTCATTTCTGTTAGTTCATTATTGGTATAAAAAATGCAACTGATTTCTGGATATTAATTTTGTATCCTGCTACTTTTTCTGAATTCATTGATCAGTTTTAGTAGTTTCTTTGTGGAGTCTTTGAGGTTCTCTATGTATGGAATTATGTCATTTGGAAATAAGGACAGTTTTACTTCTTCTTTCCAATTTGGATACCTTTTATTTCTTCTTTGTCCCCCTTTTTCTCCCTTTTCCCCTCCCAGCTGATAAGCCTCCAAATGATTTCTGCATCTATGATTCTGTTCGTGTTCTGGTTATTTGCTTAGTTTGTTTTTTTTTTTAGAGTCAGTTGTTGATAGTTGTAGGTTTGTTGCCATTTTAATGTTCATAATTTTGATATTTTTCTTAAATAAGTCCCTTTAACATTTCATATAATAATGGCTTGGTGATGATAAACTCCTTTAGCTTTACCTTATCTGGGAAACCTTTGTCTGCCCTTCCATTCTAAATGATAGCTTTGCTGGATAGAGTAATCTAGGTTGGAGGTCCTTGCTTTTCATCACCTTGAATACTTCTTACCAGTCCCTTCTTTCCTGCAAAGTTTCTTTTGAGGAATCAGCTGATAGTCTTATGGGAACTCCTTTGTAGGTCACTCTCTGCTTATCTCTTGCTGCTTTTAAGATTCTCTCATCTTTAATCTTTGTTATTTTAATTATGATGTGTCTTGGTGTGGTCCTCTTTGGGTCCAGCTTGTTTGAGATTCTCTATGCTTCTTAACATGTGTGTCTATTTCCTTTTTCAAATTAGGGAAGTTTTCTTTTGTCATGTTTTCAATTTCTTTCTCCCTCTTCTCCTTCTGGCACCCCTATGATTTGGATGTAAGTACATTTGGAGATGTCCAAGAGGTTCCTTATTCTATTCTCATTTTTTTAATTCTTTTTTTCTTGCTTTTCTGATTGAATGCTTATTTCTTTCTTATGTTCCAAATCACTGATTTGAATCCTGGCTTTCTCCGCTCCACTGATGGTTCCCTGTAGATTCTTCTTTATTTCACTTACTGTAGCCTTCATTTCTTCCTTTATATTGTTGCCATACTCAATGAGTTCTTTGAGCATTCTGATCACCAGTGTTTTGAACTCTGCATCTGATATGTTGGTTATCTCCATTTCATTTATTTCTTTTTCTGAGGTTTTGTACTGTTCATTCATTTGGGCCATATTTCTTTGTCTCTTCAATTTGACAGCCTCCCTGTGTTTGTTTCTGTGTATTCAATAGAACTACTTTGACTATCTGTCTTAGTAGCATGGCCTGTTGTAGAAAAGGCACCTGTAAATTGTGTGGGGTAGAGCCTTAGGTAATCACCAGGGTAGGACAACCTGCTTTACCACTTTGTGGCCCTCTGTGAGAGGAAAGCTCGGAGAGGGGACCATGTTGCTGTCTGGCTTCTGGTGGTTTGTCCATCACTCACCTTACTTGCAATCATTTTATCCACTTCCCACATGCAACTGGCTCCATTCCATCTGTTGCCCTCATGCTGAATCCCAGAGAGGGTGGGTTTGTGTATAGTCTAAGTCCATGTGGGCCTTTCACACATAATCTCCTGTAAATATGGCAGCTTCTTCTGCTTCCCCAACCCCCACTGATTTTTTACAGCAAGAGATTATGGGGATTTATCTTCCTGTCATTGGAAAACTGGGTTGTGCAGTCTGGTCTTAGGATGGGATTGCTCGCTCCCAAATTATCCCTCCAATTTTTATCCACAATACATAAATGTGGGACCATTCATTCCACCTCTGCCATCACCTCTCTGTGCCACACTGTATCTCCATGCCTCTCTGGTCCCTCTCCATGACTCTACCCCTCCTACTCATGTGTCTGACTGTGGCTTCTTTAAATCCTTGATTATCAGACTTCCATACCACTCAATTTTCTGATGGTTCTGGGTGTTATTTGTTTTGAGGTCTGGTTGTAATTCTTTCTCTGGCTATGCAAGAAGGCAAAGCATATTTATCTACACCTCTGTCTTGGGAGGAATTCCACATTGAAATTCTTAATAATTTAGGAGACCCTACATTTTTTTTGCAGTATACCCACATATTATATAACTAGTCCTATCTCTTTGTTTCTGGACTACTTCTGAATTTTACTAAATGTACTTCATTATTTTCATATTGTCCTTGCATTTTCTCTTTTTGTGTGATAGCCCTATCATTCTCATGATTACCTCCTACTTTAAGACTCAGAGTAGATACTACCTTCTATAGCAGGTCTTCCTCTACCAGTTTCAAACCAGTATGATTTGGAGGCCACTGTCCTACCCTTATCACATCTGAGTTTAGTCTTCATAGATATTATCTTAAAAGACTACAAATCCTCATTACTTATTTGTCCTCTTCCTTTTATACTATATTTTTTCTGTTGAACATAGTTCTAGAATGTATGCATATTTATATTCTTCCTATACAGGGAATTACCTGGTATAAAAGAGAAAATCAATAAATGCTGATGAATGTTATTGAATTAAATTAAATCCCCTTGGTAAACCATGAACTTAGCAGGATTTAGAGGTCAAAAAGTATGATTGCTTAACCTATTATGTTCCTGATTCTTGCCAATTTATTTTACAATCTGGTGGCAACTGAAAATTTTTGGAGAATGGAAGACTCATTGCAAAGTCTATGAAGAATAACAAGAAAAGTCATTTTGCTAGAACATATTACAGTCTACCAAAATAAGATAGAATATTCCACACAGAAGTGTGAGTATTTTATTTACTAGAAATTTAGACAATGGTAAGAAAAATACAAGTCCTCTCTCTTTAGGTGTATGTATAACAATGGAATATAAGCACCAGGCAAAGGTCTCCCAGAGCAGGAGAAAAATAAGAGAAAATCATAAACACGAGAGAACAAGCCATCAAAATGTCAGAACATTTACAGTTTGGAAGAATCCAGGGCATGACATGCTTCATTAATTCTGAGAATTTTGCCCCTTGATAACTATATTTAGAAACTCTATAAAACCACCTAGGCCTGAGAATTTAGAGTGAAGCACACTAAAAGGAAACAACAAATAATAGGTATTTGTCTTTTCATTTATAACTTAAGATATATTTACAAAATAAAATCAATTATATGTGTCATTGACCATGACCATTTTTTCAAGAAGCATATAAATTCATATTACAGAGCTTAATGTAAAGGAAAAAAGCAAATAAGACCTAAGTCAGGAGCTATAGGGTCTAAATCTGGCTTTTCCCACAACTCTCCATGTGCTATTTGGCACATAACTTTGTGTTTTGATTTATTTATTTGAAAAAATTATGACTCATAAACTATCACATTTTGTACAACGATTTCCATGAGGCTGAAAGTTTATTTCCAATAAAAAAATGCAGTTTTGAAAAAGAGTCATATTTTCTTTAAATGGTACAGAAGCAGTGGCATCTAAAGTCTATCCCAGAAACATGCTTTGATTTTTCCTTTTATAGCTAAACTTCTAGTAGACTGATAAAATCTGTCTTTATTATTTAGTTGAATTTATTGGGGTGACATTGGTTCAGAAAACCATGCAAGTTTCAAGTGTACAACTCAATAAAACATCATCCACATGCTGCATTGTGCACCCATCACTCCAAGCAAAGTCTCATTTCCACACCTACCACCCCACCCCTTTCTCTCTGGCGATGCCCACACTGTTGTCTGTGTCTATGTATTTTTATATATATATATATATATATATATATATATATATATATACATATACATACACACACACACACACATATATATGTTTTGCTTAACTCTTCACCTTCTTTGATCCAGTTCCCCACTCCCGCCTCCCCTCTGACAGCTGTCAGTCTGTGCTGTGCCGTGGATCTATGCTTCTGTTTCTATTTTTGTCAGTTCACTTTGTTCATTAGGTTCCACATATAAGTGAGATCATATGGTATTTGTCTTTCCCTGACTGGCTTATTTCACTTTGCATTAAACGTAGGCCTACAACCAATGAATCACAGCTAGCTATAATCCCTCAGCTAAATAATGATGATTCCTTAAGTTGTTTTCATAGGTTGAGTGATAGAACTTTAACATCAGCTTTAATTTTTAAAAAGTATTCATCTACATTAATTGCAGTGTTTTCCTGGTGTGTTCCCAGGCCCACCCGCATCAGAAACTCCTGGATTCCTTATTAAAATGAAGACTTCTGGACTCCCCGGGACCTGTGAGGCCCAGGCCCCGCAGGTAGGAGAAGTGAGCGCCCCTTGGGACCCAGAGACTGAGCACCCGCGGACCCGGAAAAGCCCAGGCACTCCCCGGGACCTGTGAGGCCCAGGCCCCGCAGGTAGGAGAAGTGCGCGCCCCTCGGGACCC